>OZ012679.1:150959342-151461842 GCA_963942445.1 Argyra leucocephala
CGGAACATGGGGAAAATAAACTCTTAGCAACACTACGTCATAAAAATAATTACATTATTCATTATCGAAATTTAAAACAAGCATGTAATTATGGTTTAAAAATTAAAAAAATTCATAAAATTTTAGAGTTTCATCAGGAACCATTTTTAAAAGCTTATATTGATTTAAATACAAGACTTCGTCAACTTAGTACAAGTAATTTTGAAAAGGACAATTATAAATTAATGAATAATGCAATATTTGGCAAAACAATTGAAAATATACGTAAACACTCTAACATAAAATTAGTGAATCATTGGGGGGGACGTTATGGCATAAATTCTTATATTGCTTCACCATATTTCAAAAAACGTACAATTTTCAACGAAAATTTAGTATCTATTGAGTTGAATAAAACTGAAATATTTTTTAATAAACCTATATATGTAGGAATGTGCGTATTGGATATTTCAAAAACACTAATATATGATTTTTTCTATGATCATACAAAAACTGAATATATTGGTAATCAAAGCAATTTACTTTATACAGACACAGATAGTTTAATATTGGAGATATTTTGTGATGATTTATATCAAAATATTAAAAAACATTGTCACAAACGATATGATACTAGCGATTATCCAAAAGATAATGTTTGGAATATTCCACAAGTAAACAAAAAAGTTTTAGGCATGATGAAGGATGAAATGAATGGAAGAATCATTAGTGAATTTGTAGGATTAAAATCGAAAATGTATGCTATTAGAGTGGAGGGTGAAGATGTTATAAAAAAAATTAAAGGTATTAAAAAAGATATTGTTTCTAAAGAGGTTACTTTTGATGATTATTTAAAATGTTTAAATATCAAAGAAAAAAAGCACATCACACAAAATATAATTCAATCACGCCGTCACATTGTTAACAGCATAAAACAAAAGAAAGTGTGTTTAACATATGATGATGATAAAAGATTTTTAATTGAAGATTCACACAACACTTTACCATGGGGACACTTTTCAATAAATAATCAATAAAAAAAAACACAATAAATTTTATTTTTTTTTATAATAAACTTTAATAAAACATTAACTTTATAATTAACAAAAAATCAATTTTTCTTATTTTAATTTTTCATATTTAATAGATGATGATGTTGATGATGATGATGTATTTTTGTTGTTAGTATCTTTTTTAAAGGGGTTTTGAATAACCATGTATTCAATCTTTTTCTTCCACCCTTCATTCATTTTCACATCCTTGTCTTTGTCACGATTCATTTTATTTTTTGTTGAATTATAGATTTAGACTGATTTTTGATTTTGAAAATTTTGGTATTAAAACAAAACAAAATTATGCATGCATCATCATTTTAATAAGATAAATATTTTCTAGAGCACAAAATCCCCTATGATAGAACATACAATGTTTATTCAATTCTAGATTTTGATTTTTGATTATTTTCAAACTTGTTGATTCTTGCTCATTTATATCAATAACATTAGGATGACGCAATAGACTTTCAATCCATTTTTGTTTTTCTCCTCCTTTTACATAAATTTTTGAATAATCTTCAGCAAAATTCTTCAAGAAATTGATGATCAAACTAAAATGCGATTTACCGTCAGACCATTTAAAACCGTGATGGTTGTGTTCAAGCCAATTATTTATTGATTTTGCCTTCGAATTAAGAATATGATGATCGTAGGGAGGTTTTATAATAAAATGTTGAATTTCCCCCAATGATGATAAAGCTGCTATTTCTTTTAAAATAAAATTATTGTTATTATCTTTAAGACCCTGAATATCAATTATTAGATACGCCATATTTTATTTTTTAAATTTTTTTTAAATTATTTTATTAATTTCCCCCGTGGACGGTTTAAATTCAACTAATCTGTCGTGAAGCAATAAGCAATATGCTGTAGTATTTTCAGGTATTGGTTTCAAAGTTTTTATTTCAATTTTTACATCAACAGGCCCCATTTTTAAATTTTCATTTTGGTAACGGGTATCAATTATGAAAATGGTAGCAGAATTTTTAAAATTATCCCATGAAACTGAAGATTCTGATACTTCTGGACGATTATAATAATGATTTCGAAAATTGATAAACATCTGATATACTAACGAATAGCAGTTTTTGTCAAAATCTATATTCATATCTTCATATGGATACGCTTCTGAATTCAAATAAGCTTTTAGATTAGTAATTTGACAATGATCAAAATTGGTGGGGTTTTCAGAAAGAATATTTTGTTTATTAGTTTGTAAAGCAAAAATAATGAAACGTGGTTTTTCCAGTTGAGATGTTGTTTTTATATTCCAAATATGATGATGAGAACCAGCTGGTAATGTGGGGTATTCATGTAATTCCCAATTTCTAAATGATATTTTCATAACAGAGCCGCTTTCAATATTTTTATATAAAATTAATTTTGATGCATCTGCTAAGTTAATATGTTGAACTTTCCAAGATAGTTTTGTTATTACAATTTTAGGTTTTTCACTTGCATCACTACTTGTCATTGAATTATCGTTGGTTCGAGAACGTGTTAAAATTAATTCATGTTTTGCATTAGGTATTATATTTTTATAATCTTCAGCGAAACCCAATAATTTGTTTAAAGGAACACAAAAATTAAAATGTCCAATAGTTTTAATGGATGAATTTGGTGACCAACTTGCATTATAAAGTGATTTGCTTTCATTTTCATTAAGTGAGATATAATTTTTTAAAGTAGTTGTTATTCCAACATCACGATTATGATCGATTTCTTTCCCATTTAATACATATCGAATATCATCAAATAGAAACGCCATTGCATTATTAGTTAATTTTGTATTAACAACAGGTAACCCATCATGTTTTGTCAGATAACCCTCAATATATAATAAACTTGTTGATGGTAAAATATTTAAATTTTGATTTTGAATTTGAATGTGTATAATATCGCTTAATCCATATGAATTTAAAAATGGATGATATGTGTGCCAGTGTGCATTAGTTATTGTTTCATCAAAAATAGGTGAATCAAACAAATTCATTTTTTTTTATATTAATTCAAGCCCCAGATATTGAAGAAATTGTTGATTATTTAATGTTAAAGATTTCTTGTTGTTGTTGCGGTTGTTGTTGTTGTTGTTCAGGTATTTATTTACTTCTAAATTGGTTGGTTTAATCATGGGGTATTTATATGAACTATCACTATGATTATAAATGATCATGTTTCTTTTTTCAAATGTACTCGAATTGTTATTGTTTCTCCTCTAAAATTAATTAATTCACCGTTTTGATCAAGCAGTTTTATTGTTAAAGAACTTATTTGATCGACAGTTATTGGTAAATAGATAACACTATGAGGAACTTCAATAATTTTATATCCAGGGCTTACACCAATCGAAAATTCGTGTAGTATATGAGCCTCTTGGTCATTTATATATGATCCTGATATAATATTACACTCTATTCGTATGACATTTATTTTATTAATGTCAACGAATAGATCTGATTCATGCCATTGGTTTTTAATTAATTTTTTGCTGCTAAAACCTAATAATCTACCAATTGTATCAATTCTTTCAAAATCAATTTCTTCACTTGCAAAAATTTCACATTTTAATGTATTATTATTTGGCTTTATAATTAATTTCTTTTTTTCATTCTCACCATCATCATCAATCTTTAACGCTTTTTTAAGAAAAGACTCAATATCATCAATTTCATAAGAACCTGTAGGTAAAATGATGCTCTCATCATTAATTATAAATCTGTTATTATTCTCATCTATGTTTGGTATTGAATTATAGGTTTGAAAATCAACTAATCCACACACATAACTACCCCCATTCAATTGAATTGGAGGAAAATATTTTGCAGTTAAAACAGAGGTATTTCCGTTTAATGTTAATGTTATCGACATGACTTTCCAAAGATAATAATCACATAATTATATATATTACATAATTATATATATTACATAATTTATAACCTTGAACCTGGAATAATTTCTGTTAATATAGGTCAGTTATAAGAAAAAGCTTTTTTTATTTTTTTAATTATTCTTTATTTTCAATGTCATATAAAAATGATAAACATAAGTGACCACAGTTGTATGAATTAAAATTTTGAAATTTATTATAATTATAAATCAGATCACGTTTACCTAAATATTTTACTATTTCAATAGGAGGTTGTAAATTTCCAAAACTATCAAAATATTGAACATTTTTTTTGTTTTTGTAATAAGCCACCCAATGTGTTCCATTGTTCATATTACTATCCAAATTTATGATACCACATTCTAATTTTGCAGGTTTACTGTTGGGTAAATTGTCTCGCATAAAAACACCACGAAAATTTTTCAAATATTTTTTACCAAATTTCTCCAAATCAAAATTGGATAGAGCTCTCTTGGGCAGCAAATTTATTGGTTTTTTGACTTAAGAAATAAACCGAAACCTTTTTTATATGGTTTCAATTGAATACCATTACCACCTTTCAAAGCAATAGCTTCCATCATTTTATTATGACGTTGACTTTCTTGTAATTCTTTACGAGCATTTTGCGCTTCATTTATAACTTTGGCTATACCAGCAGCTCCACCAGTGAGCGCCCCCGCTGCAGATAGCCCCGCAAATATTGGAATTAAAGGTAAAATACCCCCAATTTTAGGTACTGAAATTATTCTAGGAATGTTAATGTTTTTTTGCTTATTTTTGCCAATAATTTTTCGTGCAGCTTTTAATGCAGAATTTATAACATCTTGTTGTTTTTCTGATTTTATGTTTTTAATTGCTGTCCTAGCTTTTTTTATAATATTTTTTAATAGTTTTGGTTTTCTTTTCATTATTTTCTTAATTGACGATGATGATGAACCCATACCCATACCCATACCAAGTTTCACTTTTGCTTTCATAGCGTTTGTAACAAGAATAGCGTTCGCTTTTTCAACTAAATTTGAATCTGCAGCATTTACTCTTTGCCAAGCCTTTTCAATAAGTTTATTGTCTGCAGTGTGACGATTTTTTATATTATTATTATTTTGGGAATATGCGATATCGTGTTCACGACAAGCATCATCCAATTGATTGATTCCTCTATCACCGCGAGCCAATCGTTTTGATAATTTTGTTCCAGGTCCACAATAATTGTAACCAGGTAAATGTATTTCAAATGGTAATTTATTTATTAAATTATTCAGAAAACCTCTACCTTTTTTAATTCTAGATTCTTTGTTTTTATAGTGTTGTTTTTTTTCTCTTTCACACATAATATGTGTGTGTGTTTATTTATTTGAGGACAAATTAACACTGATTTGATTTTTATATTTAAATAATTTATACAGTTTTTCTTCGATAACCAGTCATCAAATGCGTTTCATAAAGACACGTGACATAATCGAGGTGAAAAACTTTGATAAAACCCCCCTTGTGAATAAGAAAAAGAGTAAAAAACATGGTAAATTTTTTCCAGACAGTATCAGAGGTTTAATTGTGGGGCCTTCAAATTGTGGTAAAACTAATGTAATGTTAACCATACTCTTAGATCCAAAAGGTGTTAAATTTCAAAACATTTATATATTTTCAAAATCATTACATCAACCTAAATATGAGTATTTGAAAAAATTAATAAAACCAATAAAAGGGATGAGTTACAATGAGTTTTCAAATAATGCTGATATAATTGAACCAACAAATTCCAAACCGAATTCTATATTTATATTTGATGATGTTGCTTGTGATAAACAAAATAATATTAGATTATATTTTTCTATGGGTCGACATCAAGCAGTAGATAGTTTTTATCTATGCCAATCATATACAAAGATTCCAAAACATTTAGTTCGAGATAATGCTAATTTTTTAATAATATTTAAACAAGACGATTTGAATTTGAAACATATTTATAATGATCATATAAATTCAGATATGTCTTATAATGATTTCAAAAACTTATGCATTCATTGTTGGAAAGATAAATATGGATTTTTGTTAATTGATAAGGATAGTAATTTAAATGATGGTCGTTACAGAAGAAAATTCAATGAATATGTTCAATTATAATGCAGTATAAAATTAACAGCAGAACAGATCAGATCAGATCAGATCAGAACAGAACAGAACAGAACAGATCAGATCAGAACAGAACAGAACAGAACAGATCAGATCAGATCAGAACAGAACAGATCAGATCAGAACACATCAGTAAAAAATAAGGTGTTTAAAAATGAATGAAAATATTTTAAAAGACTTAATTAAAACTCGAAAAAATTTACAAAAGAAATTTCGAGAGTTAAAAACTGGAAAACAATCAATGGAAGAAATTCGTGAAGAAACATTTAGTCCAATCACTAAACCATTGAAAGAATTGACAAATGTTGTGAAATATCAATCTGCTAATACTACTACTGTTAAACAAGAAAGAGATGCTGATGATGATGATAATGATAGTTCATTTCTAGATGAAAAAAAAACTTTTAAAAGGTTTAAAACTTCAACACCAAAGGCAATTGAATTTCACACCCCCTTGAAACTTGAAAATATTAGCAACTCCTCACCATCAACATCACCATACAGCATAAATAAATCTCAAATTGATAGGATATATGGCCCATATTTTGATGAATCAATTAATTCTAGAAAACTTGGTACGGCCACTTTTGAAATAGAAGATAATACTGGAAACATTTTAATTGGTGGTGAAATATTTCAAAGAACAGATGGTCTATTAGAACTATTATTAAAAAAAAAACCCCTAAAATATAATGAAAATGATTTAAACACATACAGTCAAATACTTAAGAAAACTAATGCACATAAAAGAAATCACAATTCCTTAAATCAAATTAATGGAAATAGAAGTTATAAATACATGAATATTATAAGAAAGTTATTTGAACATGATTATGATACGAGACATAAAAAAAAAAAGAGTGGTCAATCCTATTTTTTAAAAACAACCCACTTAAATTATAATCAAAATCCAAAACAGTATGTTTATTGGGATGATCCAAATGAATTAGTTGATAGATTGAAACTTTTAATAGCATCACAATCAGCTGGTAATAATAATCATCAAAATGAAATCATATCTATAATCGAAGAACTTCGTGAAGCTAAAATTATTAAATAAGATCAATAGATATGTATACGAAAAGTTAAAAGTGGCATAAAATCATTTGCATTATGTCTGTTGACAAGTTTGGACGAAGTTCTAATTCATTTGAAAAAAATTATGCTAAGCCTGTTCTAATAGGGTTTGGATTTAAATTAACAACTGATGGTGATTATGATATTCAATATAAAAATTTAAAAAATCTGAAAACTCCTAATGATAAAAATGATGGTGTTACAAAAAATTATGTTGACTCAAGAATTGAATTAATTAATAAAAAAAATTATCACATAGAAAATTATTTATTGAATCTAAAACAAGACTTTAATAACAAAATTACTTTATTGGAAAATCTCATGGCAAAAACAAATGAAAGAATAAAAACTGATATGATTAATCTTGATAAACATAATGACAAAATTGAAAGCTTTATATTTGAACATATAAGCAAAAAAATTAAAAATTATCCTAAAAAACATGATCTTCAAGTTATTAATATAGAGGCATCGCGGTAAAGAGAAACAGCAGTCTATCAAATATTAACAATGGATTTACAACAAATCGGATATTCATTAAATAAATTCCTTACTGAATGTGAAAAATTAATTTTACCAGAACATTATACTGAACTTAAAAATCATTTTGAATTTATAAAACTTTTTGATAACACTTATATGATTCATCTTGACAAATATGGACATCACTACAACATTTGTCCATATGCACAAGAAAATCAAACATCTTATCCTGAAACATGTGATTGTTACCTCGTGGAGAGAATATTATTAAGATGTTCTGAAATAATGGAATTTTATAAAAAAATTTTAAGAATATAATATAAATTTTATAATAATAATAATAAAATTGTGTTTTATTTTATTTATTTATTTATTAATATTAAATATGAGTAAAAGAGAAGTTGTTGATGAACTGCATAAGCCCGCACGAAAAAAATTTAAAAGACGTAGAGTTATAATTAAAGGTTTTGATGATCTTTGGCAAGCAGATTTAGTAGAAATGGGGAACTATTCCAAAGAAAATAAGAATTTTAAGTATTTATTGACTGTAATTGATACATTTTCAAAATATAGTTGGGCAATTCCAATTCAAAATAAAACAGCTGGAAATATTAATAATGCTATGAAAACTATTTTTAAAAATTCTAAAAGACATCCTGCAAATTTACAAACTGATGATGGAAAAGAATTTTTCAATAAAATTTTTCAAAATTTGATGGTAAAATATAACATTAACCATTATTCAACATATAGTTCATTAAAAGCTTCAATTGTGGAACGCTTTAATCGAACGTTAAAGGAAAAAATGTGGAAAGAATTTAGTTTCAATGGAAATTATAAATGGTTGAATATTATTGAAAAACTAGTTCATCAATATAATAATACTAAACATAGAACTATAAAAACATGCCCAGCTGAAGTTAATGAGCAAAATGCTAACGAATTACTTTCAACTGTTTACAATCACATAAAGGTCATTGTACCTGGAAAATTTAAAATTGGTGACTCAGTAAGAATTAGCAAGTTCAAACATGTTTTTGAAAAAGGTTATACACCAAACTGGACAACAGAAATTTTTAAAATTATAAAAATTCAAATAACTAACCCCATAACATATCTACTTGAAGATTATCAAGGAAATCCTATACGTGGAGGTTTTTATGAATATGAATTATCAAAAACTTCAAACAAAGATATTTATTTGGTTGAAAAGGTTTTGAAAAGTAAAGAAAATAAAGTTTATGTTAAATGGTTGGGGTTTCCTTCAAATCATAATTCTTGGATAAATAAAACAGATTTAATTTAATTTAATTAATGTAAATAATTATTTATTGAAATAAAAAACTTATTTAATATACATAATATATTTTTCTTTTTTACAATTTTGTATAATTAACCTAAAAATATATATTAAAAAAAAAAAATTTTGTTGAGACATTACATATATATATATATATATATATATATATATATATATATATATATATAACTTAAGATATTATCATGTTATATGTTTGTTTAAGAGTACGTAAATCTATTAAGGTAAACTCATCAGATTTATATGTGTTTGGTAGTGTTAATCTTTCGATTTCACCATTAGCTAAAATTCTTTCTGTTAATAAATCACGATATTCAAGACATTCTATTTTCAATTTTTGCATATTGGAATCACTATCATAAGAACATCGTACTTTAATTTCTTTATTTTTGTTCAATTCTTCATATTCTAATCTGAAATGTCTATAAAAAATTTGTTCACTATAAATTATTCCACCAATATTAATTTCTTTTGATATAAGATCTTGTCTAAAAGCTTCAATTGCTTCTTCAATTGTTACATATTGAGGTATTTTATTATTATTATAATCACGTTCTATCAAAACATGGTCTGCTTTTAAAGGTTTTTCTACATCCTCTGGAAATTCTGTTGTTGTTGTTGAAGTAGAGCTTTTTGTATTTAAATTGACTTCTGGTGAATTGACATGCTTTAATAATCGTACTGTTAAACTAATATGAACTGTTTCATTATTAGGTAAAATAATATTAAAATCGGCGTCTCCCTTATTTACATTATTTAATTTAATGTTAACAGGTGCAGAATATATACCACACAAGAAACTTAAAAATAATAATAGCATACAATTAATTTTCATTGTGTTGTTTCTTTAATAACCGATAAATTTATAATAAATTGTTCTTTAAGAGTTTTCCTTTTATATATAATATATAGTAACTATAATGTGTCTGTGTTACATTTACTCACACTCAGGCCTACATCTTGTTCATGTACTGCTTTTATTCTCCCAATTAATTGATATGTATATAAGATTATGTCTTTATGATCTGAAAATATTTTTTCTTTTTTATCATCAGTTGTATCTTTGTTAATTGCTGCTTCCAAGAACTCTTTTAATTTCTGCAATAAATCAGTACGTCTTGGTTTCGTTGTATAACAATTTGTTATAGAAGAAAGATATTCCACACAATATTCATATCGCTGTTCAACTAAAGATCTTTTATCTTGTTTAAGATCTAAACTAAATACATCTTTTTTATCTGTTATGTTGATAGTTTTACCACTTGCATCTGGTATAGATAAGAAGCCTGCAATGGATTTTTCAACATTTTCCCAATCTTCTTCTTCAGAAAAAGGACAATCTATTGGATAATGATTTGGTATGTATCGATTTTTCCCATCAGAGGAAGATAAAATTTCTCCCATTATACATATATCACCACCATATACTTCAATTTTCATATGCTGCCACTCTAAAGTATTTATACATATATTTGAAATACTTGAAAACGGTTCACCATATCTTAATACAAAAAGTAGTACTTTGGATCCACCTTCTGGAAATACATATACTTCTAAAATATCATGAAATATTTTAACATGTGTTATTTTAAATGATTTCCATTTTCTAGCACAAATACAATAACTGTGACCATGTAAAATATTTTCTGCCCAAAACATTTTTGTTATTCATATACACCTCGCTTCCTTAAACACTAAGAAAATATTTAAGAAAAAGTTTCTTTTATAGGGAATGAGAGAGAGAGAGAGAGATCACTGAAAAAGATTTAAATCAAACACAAATATATTCTGAATTTCTTTATTTCAAAAATGATTGAGAACGTAACACACAGCACAGTTACAACTTTCCACATTATCAACACCATTGTTAATCCAATTCATTTTTTCTTCTTTAGGCATTTCCTCGTAACATAATAAATCAATTCGTTCATCACCTTCTAACAAATTGAAAAGGGTATCATTTTCTTCTTTTAATATTTCATCTATTAACTGCTCAAGCTTTGAGTCCATGCTTATGTTGTCCTTGTCATTGCTTCCAAATCTTGAATCCATGTTGCTCTATATCGAATGTTCTTTTTACTGTTAGACTCCAGTATAAACATTCATGTTTTATATACTTACTTATACTATATAATTCAATCACAATACTCTAATTATCTATTATTTGTCCCCCAATTTCAATTCTTGGGGTTTTCCACAATTTTACATACATTCGAAAACATTTCAAAATATTCAATTCTTGGATTTCCCCCAATTTTACGCACACATTTTATTTTCAATCAAAATTTCCATTTTCTTAATTTATTCTACTGTTTTAAAATACCACCTGTTTTATGCAATTTTAAAACAACCTGTATTACTCATTACACACTCAAAATTTCAAAATTCTAAATTTCACCCACTAAAAATTCTAAAACATTCAATTACTGCGGTTTCACTATTTTTTTACTTTAAAACATTCCAAAATATTCAATTCTTGGATTTCCCCAATTTTACGCACACATTTTATTTTCAATCAAAAATTTTTTATTTATTCACTTTTTTAACCACTGTTTTTTAATACTGTTTTAGAATACTGTTTTAGAATACTGTTTTAGAATACTGTTCCAGAACCCGCATTGCTCTACTACTTAATACAACTACCGTTTAAAGCTTTTATAACCATTTCAATGTAAAATAAAAACTAAAGCTTGTGCTGCTACATTTTGGAATACTATTTTAAAAATAAAATACATACATAAAAATACATTCACTTTGACGTTTAAATTATAGTTCTGTATTTTTGTAATATCAAACGACAATAATAATAATAATAATTTTGAAAATGAATGTTTTTATTAATATATTAGCAAATAATTTAATTAATTTGAATAACGAGTGTAATAACTATTGTAATTTAAACAAGTTTAATAACTATTGCTAAACTTGAATCTAAAATATTTTATCTTTCATTACATCAAAATTAATATTGCCAGACCTCCATTGATCAGCACATATTTTTGAAAGGCGGAAAAATGCATTTTATTAACATATTTTCCTACAATTTGGCATAAAACTTAGTTTTTCGTCAACAAATTATGATAACCTATTATTTAATTGATTCTGGTAATTTTCTCTATGACATGTATACAAAATGTAGTCTAAATTTTTTCGCTACACACTCTGCTCTTATTTTACGTTTTCACTACGTATTTTAAACATTTTGAAATAAGTCTACAAAGTAAAGAGCTTTTGAAATACATTTTGGAAAATGCTACATTGTAGATTATACGGTTTTACTACATTTTGGAAGTCACGGCATATATTTCCGGCGGAAAAATATATTTAATGCCAAATTTTATTAATTAAAATTATGTTAATAAAATATATTTTTCCGCTGTGCGGAAAATAAGTGTGCTGGCGTATGAAAGTTTGGCAATATTAATTTTCATGTAACGAAAGATAAACCGATAGTCAGATTACAAAATGATACCGATTTATATTACAAAAACACAAAATTATAATTTAAATGTCAAAATCTATGTGTGTATTTTTATATTGTCAAAATGGTATTCCAAAATGTATCAAAAATTTTATTATAGTGCTTGTCACGTCGATTTGAAAATTCGTGGTATTTTCGTATTTTGACACTAATAGATATTTTTTTTTGATAGTAATGAATATTTTTTTCGTATTTGAAAACATGCTCCAGAGCTTGTTTTTTCGTGGTATGGTATTTAATGTCAAAGTAATATTTACATTTATTGTTTATTTAGTTTTTAAAATAACTTTTTTTTTTAAATGGCAAATAGAGCTATTATTTTAAATTTAATTAATTAAATTCACTTCAATTTAATTTTTTTGTCACAAAATTTGAATTATAACAGTTGTTTAAAAATATATTGTACAAAATACCACAAAATACCAAAAAACGGTTGTCACGTCGATACGAAAAAAAATATCCATTACTCTTAAAAAAAAAATATCAATTAGTGTCAAAATATGAAAATACGACGAAACCACGAGTTTTCAAATCGGCATGACAAGCCCTTATATATTTTACAATGAAGTGATTTCAAAATTTTAAACGTTAGTAGAATTATATTTAAATTGTATTAAAACTTTTTATACTGCATTTTGGAAGTCATCCATAATCATAACGCAATTCGGAGCTAAATAAAAATAAATCATAACATTTATTTAATAACTTATAAGCTAATGTCATAATTTCCTTATTAAATATTATAATAAAAACTGCTTTAATAATTCAACAATATAGAATAAATAAATCAGTGTAAAATATAAATAAAAATAAAATTTAAAAAAAAAAGTCAATATTTATTTGATCCTACAGATAAATCTGTTGCAGTTGATCCTACAGTTGATCTTACAGATAAATCTGTAGCACAACTTTATAGGTCCTTAATCAATAAAAACAATAGTTTTAATTAAATTTATTTAAATTTATGAATGGCAAACACCACACTTAACACATCACACTTAAGAAAATATTCTAAATTTATATCTCTAAGACTAGCAGTTATTCTAAAAGAACATTCTAACTAACCAATCAAATTTTTCCACTGACAATACAACTTTTAACAAAAAATAGTTACAAAAGTTGATTGAACTTTTTGTTAGATAAGTGAAGAAAGATTGAAAAATAAAATGTACTGGAACATGATAAAAACAAAAAAATTAAAATCCTATTTGTATTTCAATTTTTGGGTATACCTACAAAATGTTTACAAAAACCATACATGCTCTAATTTTTTTCTCTTTTCAAATCTTTAATTTTTTTAAAATCATATTTTTTTTCTTGCTAAACAACTTTAAATTGTCACCTATATTTCATTATTATTCCTTCTATATATATATATATATATATATGTGTATAAGCTAGATGGAAAATAAAAAAAAAAAAAAATTAAAAATATAAACAAATAAAAACACAAAACACGTTTATATAGTTAAGAACAGAGGTCGCTTTCAGTTTAGTTCATGAAAAGACCAAGTTTTTATGTAATTTATTTGAAAATTATTATTTAATTCAACCAGCATAATTTTCTATTTAAGGAAAAGAAGGATGTTTCTTAGTTAGTTTTTTTCTTATTTTTTTTTGTCCTAATAATTTTTTAGCGGTAAACTGTAAAAAAAAAAGAAAAAATATTTTATTTCATTATTTTTTTTTTTTTTTTTTTTTTATTTTCTTGGCACATAAATACACTTTTATTTAAAATATTTATTTTAAGGATACAAGAATAGCTACATGGTTTCGGGTATCAAAATAAAAATAAAAATTACAGTAGATAATGTTTTAATAATAACAGCAATGAGAACAACAACAACAAAAACTGATTTTTTGTATAATATATATAATTTAAAAGGACTAAGTTTTTAGTTGCACTATACAAATACAAATACATATAAGATTCATTTATGACATCCTAAGTTTTGGTCTTTTCCTGTTATATAGTGTATTACTAAAAACGTATGAACTTTATATTTAAGTTTAGTAAAAATTTATATTTTTTTCGACAAAATAAAAATTAAATTATATAAACATTATAATATTATATATATGAGTACATAACAAACGTAATATTATATATTCAAAAGTGAATCCTTATGGTGAAAATTTTCTTTTAATGTACAACAAATTTCATTAGGACGCAACGAAAAAAAAAAAGAAAAACGTAACATCCAGAGCTGAGTTTAGGGAAAATTTTAAAATAGAATTTTTTGTTATTTTGCTCTTTTTTTCGAGCAAAAATTTAATTTAATATTATAGAAATGAGGTGAGAAAATTTTTTCCAAAACTATTTAGAAAAAATAACAGATGAATTCATTTAAAAATGAAAAAACAAAGCAAAAAAAAAATTTTTTTTAAATAGGTTTAATTTTTAAATTTTTTTTTTGTATTTTTAATTTTTTTGCTTTTGACTTTTGTTTAATCTTCTTTAAAAAAAAAAAATTAACATTTTTACGAAATTATTATAAAAAATAAAATCATAACTCTTTAAGTATTTTGGAGATAGAACCATTGCAAAGCACCAGTTCGGACGAATTTTAAAATTGAATTACACAAACAAAATGGGCCTAGATTACGGTGACCATTTTCTGAAAACGAAAATATAGTACAACACAATTTTTTTTATATACTTAAGTATGTATGTACATATTTAATCAAAAAAATTTAATACAAAAATAACAAACAAAAATAAATAAGTTCATACCATATTATTAAATTAAAAAAATTGCCATTTCATTTTTATTTATTAGTTAAAGGTAATATTTTCTTATATTTCTAATATTGCTTTTTCACATTTTTCCGATTTATGAATTTTTTTTAAAAATATCTTTATTAGATTGCAAATATTCCGAAAACTGTAAACAATTCATATCAAAATTATATTTTGTTATTAGAAGTGCTTTAACAATTTCAATTTTCAACTGGCTTTTTTCAGTTGTCCAAAAATTATTCATTATCGAAAATATTCGCTCGGTAGCAGCATTCGAACCAGGCAAGCACAGGCAAAACTCAATTAATTTTAGTATATTTTGATAACTTATTTGTTTCGAATCAAAATGTTTGAATATATCCACCCATCTTTTATCTGTCGGTACTTTATTTTCCATCCAAAGCTTTATTTATTCTGTAGTAACGAAGTTTTTAACCAATGAAAATTCATCAAAAAGTTCAACTTCATCAAATGTATTTAGATTAGGACATTTATGTTTAACAAAATCTACACAGCATTTAACATCAGTCCATATTAGTGGTTTTGTAATTGTAGTCCATTCAAAAATTTGTATTTCATAAAATTTATCTATCCACTGATCCAAATATTCGATGCAAGTAGAATAAAATAAACATATAGTCTTTTTGAATTTAGAAATCTCCATTTTTCTCTAAATTTAAAATAATTTGTCTTACAGTTCCAGGATAAAAACAACTCTTTTTCCTTTCTACTAATTTTGTTCGTAATTCTTTAATTATTCCTGCTACTTCTGGCATACAAATATTTTGAGATTCAATTTTAAGTATACAATTATGAAACGTTGAGGATTGACTTTGTACGACTAAAAGCCAAACTTCGGCTGACGGATCTTGAAAGAATGTTTTTAGCACAGATGGGCATTTATCTTCAGACAAAAAATAACACTTTAAAGCCTGGAATAATTTAAGAATCCTATCTACAGCTGGTCTCATTGTTAACCATCTTGTTTTGCTGTAACCGAGTACTTTTAGGAAATTGACCTCACTAAACTCACGTATTTCTTTAAATTTTTCAATTCTTAAAGAATAAATATAGAAGTAAGAATATATTTAAACAACAACTATTTCTAAGTCTATAGGAAGACAATCCGAAGCAATTTGGAGCCAATTATTTATTATATGTGCAGCACAATTTACTCCAATCAAATCTCTGCCAATATTTTGTTGAATCTTGTGAAAAATGTTGTTGCGTCCTCTTCTTGCAGCTCCCCCAAAATTACAATTTGTGTTGTCGGCACATAAAGCTAATAATTTGTTTGATAATTCATGATTACCTAGAGTTTTTAAGATATAATATCAGAAGTTTCGCCGGGCAACTGTTGTACTTCCAAAATTGTAACTTTAACACCACAAATTGGTAAAAAATAACGTATCAAAAGAGGACAAATTTTTATGTTGCCATGATTTGAGCAGTCAGCGTAGACAGTTAAAAAATTTATTTGGGAAAGATCGGTCTTAAGCAAATCCAAAGAGAACAGTTGGAAAATGTTGCAAATAATTGCTTCTGTTTTTGTTCGTGCACAAGCATATTTTTCCTCAAAACATTTTTTTATTAGTTTTGATGTGCAGTCATTAGAACGGAATGAATGGTTGTGTTGTACAGCATGATAAGCCCTCAAACCTTCAATTTTTGCTAATTTTTCTTCTTTGCTGGTGAATATTGCACTTCGTAAAAAACTGTTTATATTTGTGCTAGAAGCAGATACGATATCAACTTTTTTATGTTTTTCGGTTTTCAAATGCTGAACAATTAATGACCTTCCTCCATTAGAAATGCAAAAAGATGTACCGCATTTAGAACATTTAACATCATTTTGCGAAATTTTTTTAATGTACGGAAATTCTTTTTCTAATCTCGAATTAAATATACATTTTCTTCGTTCTGGCATTTTTAGAGTCAAAAGCTGAACAAATATATAATTAATATTTTATAATACATTTTAACAATATGAAATAAATAATATTACTAATTATTTTACTCAGTAAGAAAACGTTTTTGATTTAAAATTTCATTCAATCCACTCCTAAAAACAATTGAAGTTACAAAATACATGTTACATTGACAAATGACAATTGACAATTATTCCGCCCAATAAACATTAGTTTCGAGTTTTGAAAATAAAATTGAAATATAGTACTTTGGCCAAATATATAGTACTTTTTCCTAAATTATAGTACATTATATTGCAAAAAAAAAAATAGTACAGCCTTTCAAAATATAGTACTGTACTATACAATATAGTACGAATGGTCACCGTAGCCTAGATAGATATATTTAAGAAAAAAAAAAGTATTATATAGGAGCTTGTGAAAACTTTTAATCTGAATATTTCATATTTTGGATTATTTTAGCACACACATAAATGTTTAATCTTAACTGATACTTAGAATTTAAAAAATAAAGTTAAAAAAATCGTAATATTTCATAATATTAATTTTAATATTAAATATTATTACTTCTACTATTTACTATTATATAAGTCGAGTACAAAACACTGAAGAAGTCTGCAAGTAGTAAACGAAATACGCGTATCTGTAGGATAAGCATATCTAGCAAAGAACGAATTAGTGTGATTTATAAAGCTTTAAACTTGTATGGATCTGAAAAGTTTTCATAATTACGTTTGATAAAACCTAACCTTGAAAAAGCCTTAGATATAAGAAGGTCGATATAGGGATTGAATGTTAATTTCTTATCAAGAATATATAATTTAATATATGTTTAATATCAGTTAGTTATTAGTAATTTTGATAGATTTTGAAGCTGTATTTCAATTTGTTTATCATATACAAGCAACTATGTAGTTAAGTACAAGCAAGTATGTTAAAAAGTACATGTAAAAGTAAATAAATTTTACAGAATAAAATAATTTAATAAATAATAAACATTGTTTCATTTAATTTGGACTGGTTTAACCTTACGTAACAAACACTGCATAAGTACTATAGAAAAAGTATAAAAGTAATAATATTTAATATTAAAATTAATGTTATGCTCCTATTATGAAAAAAGTATATCACTTCGTCAATACTATTAAAATGTATGTATACTCTATTAGATTAATCAAATTAATATTATTAAAACTATAAAATTACAACCAATTTAATAAAGCACATTTCATACTGAATAGGATGATAGATATTCATACCCATAATACTAGAAATAAAACGAATTTCTATCTATCTCTATTTAAAACTAATAGGCAAAAAAATAATTGTTTATACAACTGGCTCAAAAAATTCAATGTTGACAGTAAAGCAAAGTTTAAAAAATTAATTATAGAGTATTTAGTTTCCAAAATCGAAGTTCTATCATGAGATTAAAATCTGGAAAATAAAAGTATTAAATAATTAATTGAATATGAATTTAAATAAAAATAATAAGAAATTTTGCAAATTTTGCTAATTTAAAAAGAAAAAAGTATTTAATTTTATTATTTTATAGCTTAAATAAATCAAAATTTATACTTATCTATAATTATAATTGACATTAAAAAAAAAAAAAAAAAAACAAAGCATTTAAGATCCTGCGCAGTAGACACCTTTTTATTTTATTTCGATTCTCCTACTTCTTAATGAACTTCTAATATATATAGTATATAAGATCATATATAAAACAAAAATGCGCACACAGTTGAACATTTTGTACACATCCGATTTTATTATTCAGCAAATACATTATGCATAAGTGAGATCTTATGAAAATAATAAACAAAAGTAAACAAATCAATTATTATATTTTATATTATGTACTTGCAAATGAATTTCTGTACATATGCCAAAAAAAAACAAAAAAACAAATTCATCTCAAATAAAAAATATAAAAACAACAAAAAAACAAATCACTTGAATTCTTCATTTTTATCTTTTTAAGTGACTGTTTCTAAATTTTGGTTATTTGTAGTAATAATATAGTTTTTTTTTTAAATTATGTATTATATAGATATATATATACATACCTCTTTTATGACAAATTTTTTTATTTTTAGTAATTTTATCCACTAAATGCCACTTACTATAGGGAATATATCGCAAACGAAGCAGTATATGAGGGACGTGTATTTATGTGTCCTAAATAAAACTTACTAACCACAAAACTTTTTATTAAACACGAGTGGTTTCTGCTATATCGTGCGAAGTCTATGTCAGTACGTTAATTACTGTTTTTTAAAAAACTTTAAATTTGACTTCAATTTGAAATATAATTACTCAACAGGGGCCCCTAGTATACTTATAATAAGAAAACGTTAGCCGGTAAAAAAAAAACAAAAAAAAATAATAAATAAATAAATTTTACAAATAATAAGACCAGACAGCTTTTATGTGCTAAGATCGTAAACACATTATTCAGAAAACTATTAAATTATTTCTTACTTATTAAATAAATTTATTGACATCAGTTGTTCTTAGTTAATATTAACTACTAGCTTTGTAACCCGTCATAAATGACGGAAGCAAAATAAATCCTAGTTTCTTTTTTTCTTTCATTAGATTCTTTATTCCGAAATTACAGTACTTATGTTTATATCACTTTTTATTTATTTTTATTTATGTTTATATTGGCCTAACACTAATCTTTTTTTTTTTATATAACAGAAAAAGAAGTACCATACCAACAAATTTGTATAAAATGTTTGTATTTTTGTATGGTATACTCGTACTCACTTCCATTTAGTTATAATTCGTTAGTTGGGTTCCATTTAGTATAAATTATACCGTATTAGCGTTATTGTGGCCTCTGGGAGAGCAAATTTAAAAATGGGATCTTATTTTCATATAAATTTTGTCTTTTGTATAATGTATAGGGATCTTATTTTGCTATATGAATAAACTGTTATTATGGTATTGTGTTATTTTTAAAAAATATTCAAAATTTTGTATCTAAATTGGTAAAATTTACAAAAAATACAAAAACATTTTCATCAATAATTTTCAATTTAAAAAAAAACAATGTTTTATTATCCGACGTAGAAGTAGAGTTTATTATCCTACTCCACTTCTACCAAGTTCTATTGATTGAACAGTGAACCTGAACAATGAAAATAAAATAATATTTTTGGAATGGAGCATACAGAACATACAGAATACAGATACAGGAAATAATAAAAAAAAAACAAAAAAAAACAAAAATAATTTTTTTTGAGTGAAGTGAATTACGCACACAATAATGACAAAAATAAAAGGTAGAAGCAATAAAGTAGTATAATGTATAATATTATACAATACAAATATGCTGATACACATGTATATTATTGTGTATAATTTTAAGTAATAAGAATAACCTTTGAGTGAATTATGTTTTTTTGTGTTAAATGCTGTTTGCCTTTTGGTTATTATACCATATTAAACTATTGATTAAATTTCTATTAGTCCTTATTATTATAAATCAAAAAAATTGTTTGTTTTATTTATATTATTATTATTTTTTATTTTTCCTTATTATTTGCGAAGAAGACTAACATTAAATTAAAAAAATATAGTTCATGCAACCAATTTTTCCTGCAAAGGTTCAGCATGGTAGACAGGGGTTAAAAAAAAGCACCAAAGCAATTTGTATATATATGCATTTGTATACATATGTAATTTGTATATGTGTTGGAGCGTTCCGTCGAACTTACAAACATCCAGATACATGCAGAATAATATATATATATAATTACTCAATTATGATATACACATCTATTTTATTTTTTTTATTCACATACTTAGTTTGTAAGTAAGAATCGAATTATTATATGTTAAATTTAATGGATTAATAAAGAAAACAAAAAATATTGTAATAGGATGTACTATCAAATTATAATGTGATGGGCTAAAATATTTACAGAACAATACTATTAAAGTAATGGTACATTTCAACTATTGGTTTAATGGGATTCGAATTGCTATTTTGATGCTGTATATCGCATTGACGGATAATTTCAATAGTAAAATCTAATTGAATTAATATGAAATAATTAATTTTATAGTATTTTTTTCCTGAGTGTACAAGACGCAAAAAACATTTAAATATTTGAAAACTTAACATTTTGTCAAACATTGAAAAAAAATCAATTTTATTTTAAAAGCATATATAAATATTCTGTTAAAGCCGAATAATCTTGGAGTGGCATTCTGTATAGTGATAAACGATAGTCACCCTTGTGACAGTCAAAGATGACATTAAAATTTTTTGGTATTCTGTATTGCGATCACTTGAATAATTTAAGAAAACGGCAGCATTTTAAAAAAAAACAATTCGGAAATGGCAGCACAAGTGATTTATTAAATGTCAAAGTGTCAAAACAATAGAAAACAAAACTAAAGTTTTAAATTTATTAGTGCAACAACAACAACAAGTTGCAAAAAATAAAAAAAATTATTAAATGAAAAAAAACTTGATAGTAAATTTCATAAACTAAATTTTCAAATACTAAAAAAACCTTAAAGTGAAATTCATTACAACTAATCTAGAATATGGAAAAAAAAATTGTGTTCACATTTGATTAAAATTCATTTGCAAACTTATAACTAATTAATATAAATATGTATACATGTAATTGAAAATCAAAATAAAATTCAAACTTATTAAAAAAAAAATATTAACACATAATCACAGCATTTTTTATTCAGTTCCATTCTTTTTAAATCATTTGCAATCTTTAGCGACTTCTACATTTTGAACTGAAAATCCTATCAATAAACTTATTTCTTATTCGTAAACTTAAAAACTAATAATTTTATTACACAAATTAAAATTATTACAACTTAAACAAAACCTAAAACATAAAAAACTTAACATAAAAATCTTAAAAAACCAAAACATAAAAAATTTAAAAGTCTTAAATCTTAAAAACAACCAAATTTTTATTTATTTTAATCATGAGTGACACCAAATTAGCTGTCACCTTAAAATCACAAAAAAAAAGCGACTATCACTGTGACAATCACCATATAGAATACCAATTATAGATATGTGACAGTCGCAGGGTTATTATCACAATACAGAATTCCACCCCTGATTTTGTAACCAACAATAAAATACCTCCTAATTGATAATCTTGCATATACATTTATATATATATATATTCTGGAAAAAGTGAATGCTCTGTAACATTTTGATTAACTTATTTTCAATCCTATACTCTTTAATTCCCTCTAATTATTTTTTATTTCACAAAAAAGTACTTATTTTCGGGGGATAGGTAACCCCAAACTCTCGCTAAACTTTATTATTAAATTTCTTATATTTTTTATGTACATATTTCCTTAATAATAAAAACTTAATTGTGTAACTAGCTCTAAAATATGCTACTTTAAAAAAAATGTCGAAAAACATTTTTCCAACATTTTTTTTTTTCAAGAACCGAGTTTTCAACATTTTTTCTTATTCCACAATTTTTTTTCAACATTTTTTCTTATTCGACAATTTTTTTTCAACATTTTTTTTCGACATTTTTTTTCAACATTTTTTTTTTCGACAAAAAGCTCAGCACCCAACTTCTATTTAAAGTACATCTCAAATAATTCATATAACATAAACTCATCTCATTCGATCGTTCTCATTAAATTTTAACAATATCAATACAATTTTTAATACCATATCAGTTTTTCCCCATTTTATTTTTCTTCTCAGAATTTTATCTTATAAAATTAAATTATTCTGAAATGCATCTATCTATTTAATTTTCATTTCATTTAACTAATTTCGATTAATGTCAATAGTTTATTTTTAACTTTGTAATTAAAACGAAATATTTTTTTCACTAAGCAATTTATTGACTTCTTTAAATTTTCAAATTAAATGAATTGTTTTTATTTAAGAATTTCTGTTCCGAAAGAATAAACTTCAAATTACAAAATAATATTATAGATAAAACGAAATTCAAATCAAATTACAATTAAATTAAAATGAAATTTAGGTATACAAATTTTGTACAATTTCAAAAGTGTATTCACATAAATTACAAAAAAAAAAAAAAAAAAAAAAAAAAAGTTTTAAAGAGAAATTAAATTTCTTGTTCTCAAGCTTTTATTTCACAATTTTATTTTCCATTTGAATTTTTAATGCAAATTTGCAAATTTCACTTCGAATATTTCTCTTAACTAGAAGATAAATTTCAAAAGTTTCTGAAACATTAAAAATTCAAAATAAATAAAATTGTTGGTCATTTTAATGTTTTTATTTGAATTTGGAGTATCAAATAGTAGTGTACCGAAAATTCAAACGGGCTTTTATTGATTGAGCTTTACAACAATGGTTTTCAAATATCGTCGACTTAGTATTGTTAATGCCGTATATACTTAATTTTACATGTTGGGAAATCAGTGGATAAAGTCTGAATGATTGGGAAAAAAAACTGGTCGATAAATAGAATTGAATGGGAAACTGAAAATATTACTGAATATGTTAAAAATTTTACGCACCGATATTTAGTAATTATTGTAATACATATTTGCCGAATGAGGCTTTCTTTCTTGTACATCCTTTCCTACTTAAATAATTTATTTTATTGACAAACGTTTTCTGAAAGTTTTTGAAGCTCCAAAACAATGAAAATTTTAATAAAAATGCAAGCAAACTTCAAAAAATACAAAATAAAGCGATAAAAAATCTTTTTAGGTTAGAACATAGAACTGCTACAAGTGAAATGTACAAAAAATATGGGATATTAAAGTTAGAAGATCTTAAAAATCTAACTAAAGTGGTACAAATAGATAATATTCAAAAAAGATTCGTAAAATCCAATACAACAACTAGAAAAAATAATGAAGTACACCAATATGAAACTAGATCAGCTCATCGTATAAGATACTCAGCTAGCTTCCATCTACAAGGATTAGAACCCCTATACTCAACACTGGAGCTCGACTTTTTAATGAACTGACGGATGATGTGAAAAACTTGCCAAGAAAAAAAATTTAAAAAAACATATGGAACAATACCTTTGTCTAAGCCAGGAGTAGCCAAGCCACGGCCCGCGGGCCACATACGGCCTTTTTCATTTTTTAATGTGGCCCGTTATATGATATTTATTTGGATCACCCCGATATCTTGAAAAAAAAAATCTCGAACTAACAAAAATCTCGAAAAAAAAATCTCGAGAAAAAAAATCTCGAATGAAGAAAATCTCAAAAAAAAAATCTCGAATAAAAAATATTGGGTATACATAGGGTACATACAAAAAACTATCTTAACCGAATTTTTTGAAATTTTTTGAAAAAAGGCACGTTATGACGTCGAATTAAGTTCTGCAAAGTATCGGTTAGCGATTATGGCATTAAGGATTCATTACGTCACTTTGACAATTTGGCGTCTAAATTCACTTAGGTAAATAAAGTCAATTTTTAATATTGAAAAATAAAATGTCGAATAAGGTAAAATACAACTCGTATGTTAATTTAAAATAATTTTTGTTTTGTTTCAAAAATTATACAAAGCTACTTTCCGTTATTACTGACAGAAATTATGAGATTTCTAGATCTGTATGAAAAGTCAAATTTTAAAATCCAACTTTCAAAATCCAAATATTAAAATCCAAGCTTTCAATTTCCAAACTTCCAAAATAATTATGGTAGATATTCTGGAAAAAAGAGATGTATCCCCTTTTTTGCATCCAACAGCGGCTACGCATAAAAATAATTAAGATAAATATTCTAGAAATAGAGAATATATTTATTTTGAGTCCCACTCTAAAGTCTTTTCTAGTTCAGGATCTAGTGTGTATCACTTGCATAAATATTCTAGTGAAAGAAATACCCTGTAATATTTTGATTGGCTTATTTTGTATCCTACTCTTTAATTCCCTCTAATTATTTCTATATTTAAATTTTAAATAATTACTTTTTCCAATATATTTATTTGGATTTTCTTTTCAATTTGCTTATATTATAAATGAAAAACGATTTTATTATGTAAATAAATGTTATGAAAAAATCTCGAATTCGAGATTTGAAATTTGAAATTCGTGATTTTTTGTTTTCCAGATTTTTTTTATTCGAGAATTTTCTTTCGAGATATTTTTTTTCCAAATTTTTGTTCTTTCGAGATTTTTTTCCAGATAATGGGGTGATCCCTATTTATTTCTTGTAAAAATTTTTTTTACAGAATCTATCACCAAAAAAATTTTACTAAAAAAATATATTTATCCCTCGGTTTGAAAAATAAAAAACCATTATCTCGCTGTTCGCAAAAAACATCTTTTATCCGTGCATATATTCCCCTTTCTTCTATTCATAAGTAGAAAATTTAAATGCATAATTCAAAAATATTACTATGGTAGGAGTGAAGAAGAATTCCAGTTTCAAATTTAAATGATGAAATGTGTTTCTTAGTATTTATAATCGAAAAGATTAACCAGCTAAACAAGGAGTTACAAAGCCAAGATAACTTAATTATTCATGCTTGTAATCACATATCAAAGCATTTCAAATCAAGCTAATTTTATTTGAGAGCCTACTTTTAAATAGCAATCTTCACCATTTTCCGTCATTAAAAGAATTTAACAGCAGTCAAACTCCTAATTTTTCGGAAGTACTCTGATAAATATGGAAAACTTTCAGCTGGTTAAATCGTCGACTTACAAAATCGTAGAACTTACAAAATATGAGGAAAATTTTAACATAGGTTCGATATACATAACATTTCACCAATATAATAATAAGATTTCGTAATCAAAATACAGTACAAATTATATTATTTTTATTGTACCTACATTTTAGCTTGTTTAGTATACATATATAGGTAGGATAAATGCTAATTGGTATAATATATATTATATGCATACCATCTACATCATACCATCATAGTGTCAAAACTGTCAACTGTGAATACATTCCATGTATGGATAAGTAATAAGTATACATAATTTGTATGCTTAGATTTATTTCAAACTAATCGGTTTCGTATTTTGTTGAAATAATTGAGAAGAGAATAAAAATTAAAAATTACTTTTTTTTTATTAAAAAAATATTGTTTTTTATTATTAATTATATTATATTATAAAAATTAATATTATAATATATACATAAATATTTTTTTAATAAAAAAAAAAGAAAATATGAATTAATAGAGAATCGAACTCACAAAAATTTGTGATATTAAAACCTATATTAATAATATTATCCTATTAATTAATTTTTTTCCTACTAAAAGTGCAAAAAACCAAATGCGATAAATAAAAAAAAAAATAAAAAGAATTTGACTCAAAAGAGAATCGAAAAAAATTTCTGATATTAAATGATGCTTTAACCAACTCAGCTAATATCTTATAAAAATTGTTTACCCAAAATATACACATAAAATAAAAATTGATTTTGATCGTCAGGAGCTGTATCATCACTGATTGATTGAATGAAAAAAAAACGAAGCATACGAAAAACCACGAAAAGTGTGTCTTCACTAAGCGTGCTCTTGTATATTATAATATAGATAAAATAAAAATTGATTTTTATCGCCACAGCCTGCATCATCGCCGATTGATTGAATGAAAAAAAAAACGAAACACACGAAAAACCACGAAAAGTGTGTCTTCACTAATCGTGCTCTTGTGTATTATAATATAGATTTAAGCATCTACTGAAATAATAAACGGTTTAATAAAAAATGTTATTGAATATATACTGAAATAATAAAAATAAATGATACAATAAAAATTGATTTTTTCATATAATATATAGCCCCGCACACAATTTTAGATCTGAAAGTTGGCCCACAGAGTATTATAATAATTTAACTCTACAACGAATTGCACATTTTTTGAAGTATTAATATAAATTTTTATTTCTACTTTCTTAAATTAATTGTTACATATTTTTTATTTCTACTTTTATTGTCTTTTGTATAAATATTAAATTAATACAACATTAACGATTTGCATATAGCATATATATTATGATAAATTTTTATTCTATTTTTTTTCTGTTTTTTTAAATGTGTTTATTTTTATTAATTTTTCTTTCTTCTTATAGATATTTGTACAAAAAAACACATAAACCAAATTATTCTATTTTTTATTTTCATCCTTAATGACCTACTAAGAAAGGTATTCTAAGATTTTAAATTTCTTAAATTTATCAATTTATTTAATCAGCTGTTAGCTATCTATTATTATTTTATTCCTTCGTACTTTATACATTTTTTTCTTTTTATTATTCAATTGAAAAAGAATTTTTGATCAAAAACCAATTTTTATTTTTTTTTTTTTTTTAAAACCTACACTACTTATTTTAACTACCGGCTAATTATATCTAGCTTACAACTATCCTAATCTATCTTAAATTTACCCTGACCCTTATTCTAACCTACCAGCTAATTATATCTAAAAAAAAAACTTTACTCATTTTCATATTCTGATACTAAATCGTTATCTGGCTCAGGTGAGCAGTCTCTTTCATTTCTATCACTTTTAGACTTAAAGAAACCGTGGTAGCTCTTTGAATTTTGAGGTCATTTTCATTAACTCTTTAAATGTTGGTGCTGAAAACTGGTAAATTTGCAGTATAGGCTTGTGATAAGTTTTGAGCCAGTCGACCTGTTCTCAATTTGATTTAAAAAATTGAAAATTCGTAATTAAAATTGTTTTTATAAACAAAATTTTTATAAAAGGAAACTTACTAAGCATAAATTTTGTCGTCATTAACTTAAAATAAAAAAAATCTTCATAAGTAGACGAACTGTTTATATCAAACGGATGAGGATTATTTCGAGCTAACTGTATTATTTGTTCCCAATAAATTGGAATTGGAGTATATACTGGAATATGCTTGGATTTTTTCTCTATTTTTGAATGTATAGAATCAAATTCCATTGCTTTGTGTCTAGTTTGAAAAAAATTGTGATCAATTTCTTCCAAAGTTGGATGGACTTTCAAAAGTTCCAAAGACATTATTGCAAATATCGAATTGGTCACCACAGCTATTTGACATCATTTTTCATGCTTTATAATATTATCAAATATGCAAGATGAAATTTCATTAGAGCCTCTTTTACCCTGCGTTTCATCCCATAGGTAACATAACGTTTCATTTTAAAATAAATATAAAAAAATATATTATATACTCTGTACGAGCTCCTTAACTCATTTTGATAAATTTGAATAATCAAATAGAATAAAATAGAAACAATAAAAAATTAACTAATTCCATTAACTTGTTACTAATTTACAAAAGAATGACTTTTTTTACTTATTTATTTTGTGCAAACACCTCTTTTAGTCATTTAAAAATGTTCACTCATCAAACCGAGTTTTTTTTGATCCAACAAACAAAATTATAGTATAAATTGCAAAGTTATCAGTAATAAGATAGATTGGCATTAATCTATGTACCCGGAAGCTCACTTGGACCAGTTTTGTTCTCATGCTACGTAAGTAGCTTCTCAAAGTTAGACTTATATGGAAAAGCCTTTCAGTAATAAGATAGATTGGCACAATACCAAAACTAATTCACATTGGTCTTCCAAATCATAAATTCGAATTAAATGCAAATTAATCAACTCAATCTGTGAAAACCAAAAACTAAAAATATAACAATTTAAAAAAAAAAATTTAACAAATTTACATTCGTAAATGAAAAATTTAATTAAAATTCCCTTTCATCAGAAATTTATATTAAATTGCACCTGCTTTAAATTAAAGCCAATTCAATTAATTTAATATAATTTTTTAAGAACTTAAATTTGACCAATTAATTCGACAGAGAAAAAACAACAACCAAAACAAAAAAGAAAATAAAAAATTTTCAAATTAGAAGCAATTTGTAAATTTCAAGCCACAACACATAAGTACATATATATATATATATACATAATACACATAACACATAAATTTGGTCTACTTGACTCATTAATTTTAATTAATTTATATTCATCACATGTTTTTTACACTGTATTTATCTCTTTTTGTTTTTATTATCTAAATTTAAGTCCCTATTTTATTATGAAATAAAATAAAAAAAAAACATAATACCTTTTTTTATATTTTTTTTTTTTGTTTTTTTTGCTTTTATATATTAAATAAATATGCGATATAAATAAATAATTAAATAACTAAGTAGGATTTATAAAAAAAAAAAAACAAACAGAAATTATTATTTTAATACCTTTAATACCATTTACTCTTCACAACCACGAATAAAAATTATTTAATTTAATTTAAAAGAAAGAAAAAATTATTTATTAATTATTTTATTTAATTTTAACATCATTATGATAAAAAAGGGAAATTGAAAAAAATTGATTATTACGAGTGCATACATACATACATCACATACATATATTGTATATGCTTATGTAGGTACAATATGTAAATATGTAATTATTAAATATGATAAGCACGAATGATTTTTTTTTTTTTTTTTACA
The DNA here is from genome assembly GCA_963942445.1 of Argyra leucocephala. Taxonomy (NCBI): domain Eukaryota; kingdom Metazoa; phylum Arthropoda; class Insecta; order Diptera; family Dolichopodidae; genus Argyra; species Argyra leucocephala. Next base: position 150,988,874 of record OZ012679.1, read on the forward strand.
AAATCAAAACGATTTCCATTTTGTAATGATTTCACAAAATGAAGGTTGAAATTTTATTTTCTTTTGGTTTTTAAAGTATTAATGGTATTAAGAGCTGAAACAAAATAAACTAGATTCGTTGTACTTCTGTACTATAGAGTATTATATAAAATATAAATTGTACATAAGACGATTAGTCATTTAAACAATATTCAATTCAGTTTGATTTGGTTACACACACACACACACGTTTAAATGTTTTTTACGATTAAATTGTAATCATGATTTTCAATCTAATCTTAATTGGAATGGAAGTAGTTGATTGTCCTGCTATACCTATTCCTTATATTATTTAAAAAAACTTTGTATAGTAAACTTTTATTTAAAAAGCTGGGTGTCACAGTATGTAGAGCGTCTGCCTTTCAACCGGAATGTCCCAAATTCAATTCCCGATGAAGCAAAAAATAATTTATGGGTTTTTCGACCTGGTCCAGTGCCCTTTGTCATTGAGAATAAAATAAAAATGACAAAAAAAAAATTTAGAGTATAATCTGGTAACAACTGAAATAAGGGGGAACTATCGGTTACATCGTAAATGTCTTAAGGCAAGAAACTTCAACTTGATACAATGTAAAAAACTAGGTTGTCAATTTTAACAACAATTGTGATCATGTAGACAATGTCTCAAGCTTTTGTGAGCTTTTGTAGATAATTAAGATCATGTCGACGTTGTATTCAAACTTTGTGTTGAGGCATTTGCGATGTCAAGGTATTCTATTTAAAAATACTTAGTTTCTGACAATAGCAGTAGTTTTTCACATTTAATGAATTGATAAATAAATGTTCGAAATATTGTAAATATTGTGGTATAAACTTGAAGTACCGTATTTAATTAAGCACGAAAAGGGATTCCACCTAAATAAGAGCACACAAAAAAATAGAATCGATTTCCAAGTATAGAATCGACCTATGGTAAAAGTATCAACTGTCGAGAAAACCGTCACAAGAAAAATAAAACATAGCAGCCCATGGATCGATAGTGAATGTATACGTATAATCAAAATAAAAAATTATTGGTACAAAAAAGTTTTAATAAATAAAAATGATGTGTATTTTCAAGAAACGTATCGTTATTGGCTAAATATACTTACAGCAACAAAAAAGAAAGAAACGTCAAAATTATGATAAATATAGATTTGATAATTGTCTAAATAACCAACAAAAAACTTGGAATGTAATTAAAGAAATTATCACAGATGGTGCGAATAGTATAAATAATAGTGAGTTTTTTGAAGGAGAACATAAACATGCGGATAAATGTAATAAATTAAACGTATATAATAGTTTCTATTGCAACATAGGAAAAAATATAGCTAGAAATTTCACATTAATCTATGTACCGAAAATGCGAACTAACAGTAGACTAGATTTTGAAAAATTAATGAAGTAAAGATTATACAACTTATTGAAAGCATAACGACAAGCAATAGTTCAGGAGTATATAGAATTAAAACTTCCACTGTCAAAACACTTAAAACGGAACTTGCAAAACCAATTGCAACTTTAATTAATGCTTCAATTGAAGAATGCAAAATGCCTGACAGATTAAAAATTAATAAAGTTATACCAATTTACAAAAAGTCCGGAAATAAATCTAATATAAACAACTTTAGGGTTATATCTATAGCGTCAGTATTTGCTAAACTAATCGAAACCTATATTAACAACCAGCTGGTCAACTATATAGTAGATAATAATTTAGGATGCAAATTGCAATATGTCTTTACCAAACAATCGAATACAAATTCAACTCTATTTGACATTATATCACATATTCAAACCGAAGTAAGTAAAGGAAAAAAGATGGCTGTGGTTTTTGTCGACTTAACGAAAGCTTTCGATTCTGTAGATAGAGGTATTTTACTGCGAATTCTGTTTGAGTAGAGAACATCAATGGTTCGAAAATTATTTCAAAAATAGAAAGCAATATTCTGAATGTGAAGGCCTTGCAAGTAAAGAAAATAATGTAGATTATGGAGTAATTCAAGGAAGCTCACTTGGACCAGTTTTGTTCTCATGCTACGTAAGTAGCTTCTCAAAGTTAGACTTATATGGAAAAGCCTTTCTATTTGCAGACGACTTAGCTATAGTGTACACAGACATCAGTAAAATTAACTTAGAATTAATAATAAACGAGGACATAAAAGATGTGTACAAATGGATGTGTCTACACAAACTCACAGTCAACACAACAAAAACCAAAATTATGTTGTTTAAAGCCATAGGAAAGACGATATCCGTTACATACAACAATCAAATTGTAGAACGAGTAACGAAATACAAATACCTTGGTATCATAATGGATGAAGACTTGAATTGGAATGAGCATAGAAATGACGTTATAACCAAAACACGTAGAATAGCTGGCGTTTTTAAAAAAATTAGATTTAGAGTTCCTGAAGCTACAAAAATATCTATTTTTTACAGTCTTTTCCATAGCAAGATAACATATGGTATTGGCGTATGGGGCAATACGTTTACAAAAAATCTAAATGCTTTACAAATCATTCAAAATAAAGCCATAAAAAATTTATTTATGCTTCTTGATAGAACACCAACTGACACAATACATAAGAATTACAAGATCTTAAAAGTAAAAGACTTTAAGGAAATGATCCAGATTCTACACATTAACAGTATAAGAACAAGCAACATAAAATCGAATACACAACTAGTTACAAATGTAGACATACACAGCCATAATACGAGATCAGCCAACCATCTAAGATTTATCGCCATTCACAATTTGAAAGGATTAGAACTTATAATTAATACAGCTTCTTCTGCCTTCAACAAATTACCAGATTCTATGAAAAATCTGTGTACTTCAAAATTAAAAATAAATCTAAAAAATCTATGCATAGAACAATATTGAGCATTTCAAGTTAATTTTAGAATATAATTATTTAAACTAAACTATCTTTTGTAATTTGTTTTTTTTTTTTTTCATTTTTTTTTCTTTAATTCCTATAATATATATTATATTTTGAATATATTGGCTTATATATGTATATGAAGATATTTTTATATTTGCACTGAACTTGATAATTGTTTTGTTTAATTGTTTTGACTATATTTAAGTTTTAATTTATATATGTTACACTCTATATGAGCTTTAAGCGCTCATGAGATTTTATGAAATAAATAAATAAAATAAATAAAAATAAAATGGAAGTATTCAAAAAGTTACCCGACGTTATCCGGGTCGAATACAAAATGTATAGAAATTTGATTTATGAATCGAATTGAAAAAAATTGGTGTATCAAAAACATCCTAATACTTTTTCTCACTAATATAACAAAATCAACAATACTACAACTTAAACTATACTTATATTAAAATTATTTCGTCGTCAAAAATATTTGGGGTTTTTTTCTAATGAAGTATAAACAAACACGTTCCTTGCTATTGCGGTATTCTTGTAAATTTTTATGTTTGTATGTAACACAGTTCAATTTTTTAAATATTCCTGGTGGGTGCTAAAAATTGTGCGGCAGCGACCCGATACAGTCCAAAATTTCGAAATCCTTATCAGTTGATCTTTTTATTTTTGAAAGAGTATGTAAGTGTAGATTTTCAGACCTGTAACACTTTTTGCTTTTGAATTTGAAATATTCCAGATAGGTGCTGGGAATTGTATGGCAGCTACCCAAACCGGTAATTTGATGGCTTTGTAAAGTACCGCTTTCTTTTTTGGTCATAAGCAACTGTGCAAAATTTCCAGAACTCTATCTTTAAAACTGTGGGCGTGTATAGTGAACAAACAAAGAAACAAACCTTCTCTTTCATAAGTATAGATAATTAAAATTGCCTGCCATCCTGCCATCATTATCATCATTTTCCTATATCCCCGATCGTGGGGTATTAAACGAAAATACAATTTTTCCATCAGTTCCTCGGCTTCATTTGCGCTGACTTCTTCTATATTGGTCACCCTTTTGGTTGTGTTTTGGTCATAAGAAAATATGTCCTACCAAACATATACATAGTACTCACAACATCTGCCAAATAAGTTTGTGATTGCATCCAAATCGGTTACTCCACGTAGATCCGATGGTCACAGAAAATTTAATTGCAAACGTCCTAATGAAAAACAACAATGAATACCCATGGGTACTGAACAAGATCAGTAGGAAATAGCAAAAATTTTATAAAATACTAAAAATTAAACTTGCAAATCAAAGAAAATGAAAAAAAATAAAAATAATAGTAGTAGGGAAAAGAAAAAAAAATCTTTATTTTTATAAGCAAACAATTATCATATAACTCTATACGACCACACATTGTTTAACTAGGTCTTAATTTTAATCTATTAATTATTACATTAAAAAACACTTTATAATTTGAAGCATTTTAATGAATATCTAAAATCTAATATAATTTGTTGAATAGAAATTGTTTTATATATAGTTTAGTTACTCAGTATAATTTAATAAATAAATAATGAAAAAAAAAAACAAAAATCAAAATAATATCATCCAATATCAGATTCAATAGAGCATACAAGTTGTACAATACAATAGTGAGATGAGAGTAATTAGTAGTTTAAAAAAATTCAAAAGAGAAATAAATATATTATCTTTCCAAAGTTTAGTACATAATGAATTATTAAATTGAATATGTTTAGTATAGTAGGTTTAGTTATAGTGATATTATATATTAACTTTATTTTATTAATGTTCAATATTGAATTATTTTATAATAACTTAATTTTGCTGGTACTGTTATTGTTTTGCTATTTTTATTATCCTACACTGTTTATATTGAATTATATTAATTAATTGTATATTGTATATTTTGTATATTCTTAAACAATATTTGATTATATTATGCACTATGTACGAGCAATTGGGCTCATTTGAGCATTGTTAAATAAATACATAAATGAAAATTATATATAAAAAAAAAAGAAGAACTGTAAAATTTTCATTCAATTTTGCAAAATTTTTAATAAAAATTCACACCGAGTAGTAGGAAATAGGAAATAGGAAAAATTCTGAAAATTTGTGATTAGTTGAAATTTTGGCAGGTTCGTATTTAATTCGGCAGAATTTTTTTCAGTTTTAAACTATGTATTTTCTAATAGGCCTCATACACTATTAAATCTGTTTAGAAATTTATTTCGAAACTAATTTTTCTCTTCACCACACACTATATTAAACTTTTGCTTACACAAACAGAGAAACTTCACTATTTTTGTAGTTAAGTCAAGACAAAATATATTTAAAAAAAATGGCGGGTAAAATTATCGCACTAATAATAATTGTAAAAATTTATAAAACAAAAAAAAAAATGATATAAAAGATTGGTTACAAATACATATTTGATTTTGTAAACTGTTTAAGAAATTGTTTTGAAACAGCCCCGCATACGATTAAATTTCCCAAATTTCGAAACAAAGTTTTTAAACAGATTTAAAAATGTATGAGGCCTATAAGATATTTTTACAGCTATACAGCTCTAGTGATTTAACGGTGTCACGAACTTCACTAATTAAATATTAATTCTAGAAATAAACTAGCTTAGTAACCGGCCATAAATGACGGAAGCAAAATAAATTCTAGCATTTCTTTCCTTCATTAGAGTTTTTATTTCAAATTTAAGAAAAATACGTATTTGCTTACTAATTTATCATACCTTTATTTTTCTATTATAACGCTTTTAATTACCATATAAACAGAATATTTGTAGTAAGGTGCAAAATTTTCTATTCCCTAAGGGTCATTTATTCGATCATTTTAGCAACATCCTTTTCGCCAACATTGAAAATTTATCGTATAATTCAGAATTAAATTAATCCTATTAACATTCAATAACATTCGCTGCGTAAGCTTAGCGTCAAAATTTATAGCGAACAAATAATATTTTATAGTGAGCCACAACTTTGAACGAAAACAATTTTAAAAGCAAAAATAAATAAAATTGTAAATATAAAAAAACAATAATATTGTAGGTACACATAACATTTATTTTGATGAATAAAATAAAAACTAGTGTTGGAGAAAAAATTAAAATAAAAAAGTTTACTGCAAATAAATAGATATTTACAAAACTGTTCATAACTTGTCAACCATTGATCGGTTATTTAAAATTTCATTTCAATTCTAAGAATTCATTATCGTTCATATTAAAATTCATACATAATTATTATTTATAACATACATTAAAAAGAAGAACAACAATCAATATGGTTTAACCGATACCTATATATATACCTACTTGCTATATTAAAACAAATCATCACTCTCTAAGTCTCTACAACATACATTTCTACACACTTGAAGAAAACAAATATACCTAAAAATTATAAATTTACAAAGATAAGAAATAAAAAATAATTGTACAAAATTTCATTTAATTTCTTTAAAAATGTATAGGTTGTTATTGTTTTTATGTGTAAAATGTGTAAATCAGCAGACACAAAACCTAACACCACAATATATACTAAATATTATATACGATCATAAATTTATATATCATATAGATATATTCATATATGTATATTAAAAAAAAAACAATAAACAAAAAAAATAAAAATAAATAATAATTTTAGAGTATATATATATACCTATAGTACTATACAGGCTATGCATACGGTATGGCAAAACTATGATGCTATGATCATTATCATAACAACAAAAAAAAATATGTAGACACATATGCAAATTGTGTATAATTTTAAGTAATAAGAATAACCTTTTAGTGCATTATGTTTTTTTTTGTGTTAAATGCTGTTTGCCTTTTGGTTATTACACCATATTAAACTATTGATAAAATATCTATTAGTCCTTCTTATTATAAATCAAAAAAATTGTTTGTTTTATTTATATTATTATTATTATTTTTTATTTTTCCTTATTATTTGCGAAGAAGACTAACATTAAATTAAAAAAATATATTTCATGCAATGGTATTTTTTCCTGCAAAGGTTCAGCATGGTAGACAGGGGTTAAAAAAAGAGTGCCAAAGCAATTTGTATACATATTGCAATTTGTATATGTGTTGGAGTATTCCGTTTGACTTACAAACATCCAGATAAATGCAGAATAATATATATATATAATTTTTGAAGCAATAACCAAAATCATATTGTATGGTTTCCTCTTCACTATTGCATCTTTTACATAACCACTATATTGCATCTTTCACTACCTATTCTATCACTAAATCCAATAATTCTTTTATTATATGTTTTCATTTTTTTTGCTTAAATTAAATCAACCACAAAGCTTGAACCACAAAAGGATTTAAACTTTATTAACCCTCTAACTTTTATTGTTTAATTTATCATATAATTTCAATTTGTCTATATATTCAAATTGTGGGAACATTTTCTTTTTATAAAAATATTTTACTCTACTTTGAGAACTTAACTTTTATCAATTTTTTACAATTTTCAACAAGATTATTTTAATTTAAAAACTTTTGAAGTTATCTGGTTTTCGCACTCACACACTCCCACAAAAAGAAAAAAAAAAAACAAAAACAATTTTTTTTTTTGTAATATTATGACGAAAAAAGTTGAATAACCTTGAATTATTTACTTTCAATTTAATTTTTATAAATCTTTTTTTCGGTAAGCTATGAATCAAAAAACAGACAAATCCCATTTCAATAAAAAATAAAAATGACAATATTTGAAATTTGACAGAGAATAAGATTTCAAATTGTTTTTTGTTTTTTTTTTTTTTTTTTTTGGTTATTTTCTTTAACATTACAAATAATGATGATGGAGGTGATTGAGTATATTTCATATTTATTGTTTTTTGAGTTTATTCTAACCTTGATTGAGTTCATCCATCAAATATATATATTTGAAGAAAAACGGAAAATGACTATCATTAATCTATTATATTATATACAAACAAACATACATATATTTATATAGAAAAAAAAGTAAATTATGAGTTTTAGAATTTTATTATTAAGAATTATTTTCAACATGAAAACTACCATATTCTAAAATGATAGAAGAACTAATACAAATATTAGAGTTCATATAAAATTGTTAAATCTTCAGTGACACATGAAAAGTCCTTCAAGATTAACCAAATTTGAGTGGATATAGAAATAAATTTGTTCTTAATATGAAACATTGGTTAAGATATCTGACTACAAGGTCGAAATTATACTAGTAGTCAAACCTTAGGTCTAATTGTAATTTAAACGTTAACTTTACATCGAAGTAAACCCCCATAGTTGTAATGCAATTAACTCAACAATAAAAGATTGGTTGGGAATGACGTATAGCACATTAAAGCACATTTTTTAATATTAAGATAAGTAAATTATTACTGTTAGACCATATAAATCGTCCAGGTCACTTTGTATAGCAGGTTTGAGTCACAAATGAATTTCATATCATCTGCATAAATTTTAAGTTCACTATTTTTTAATTACAAATGCAATATCATTCACCGAAATAATGAATAGATGAGGCTCCGGCAAGTGACTGCCTTGATTAATTATTGAGTTGGTCATAAATGGTGTCGATGCAAACGACCCAAAAATTTATTATAGTATTACGAAGCCTATAATAGTATTACGAAGCCTATCTTTCTTTATTTCAATAATATAGTACTATGAGGCGAAATTTCAAAAGCTTTGCCAAAATCAGTATAAATTACATCTTCCTCAATATTATTAACAAACGGTGACGTTTATTCTACAAAATTAATTACCACGGATTTACTTTTTATAAATCCATGCTGGTTAAATTTTTTGTTTCTGCTTTTGACTTCAAAATTCAAACAATTTGTTTGCCTATTTGTTTTTATCAATAGTTTACACCTTTCAATTGATCAATTCAGAAATAGTTTAAATTTTTTTGCAACTTATTATTCTTTTGAAAATATTTTAAAGTTCAAAAAATATAAGTTCTTTACTAGCCTATACTAATTACGTTAACAACGCCATAACACTTGGCATGTGGATAGTATACTTATCCCATTATTAAAAAAAAAAAAAAATACCTGGTTGGATTTATTTATTTACTACATGCATTATCATGTCAACTATAACCATATATGTTTTGTCTGGGTCTGGAACTATAGCCTTAAATTGTCTGAGATAGGAAAAGGACAAACCGCATGGCATTATTATTATTTTTTTGATTTTCATTGGCATAATGACGTAAACGATTTTTAAAATTTCATATACAACAAAAATTATTTACGTCATTATGTCAAAGTAAAAATAATTTACAGTTTTAATTTAACCAATAAGCGCTATCTAAATTTAAGAAATTAAAAAATTTATAGAAGACAATGGTTTCGATACAGATAAGTGACAAGCTGTTGTTGGCTTTTAATATAAAAATTTGTTGCACCACGTATACAGAATACGAAATTAGCACAGCCAAATAACTACATAATAGATTTGTTCAGTAACCTGTTCTGGAATTTTCTAGAACGTTCTAGAGTAGAAAAAAACAACACTTTTTTGTGTTCATTAATTTTCGATAACTGGACTTTTTTGTCCAAAAAAGTGGTCTGTTCGTATCTTTTTATATCTTTTTATATACTTTTATATTAACTTGCCAGTGTCTATATGTATATATGTATATATATATAGTAGGTTGGAATTTTTTGTTAATATTAAAACCAAACGCAAAAAGAAAAAAAAATAATTTTGTTTAATTTGTTTTCAAAATCTTTTTGAGAACAGTTTTGGACAACTTTTTCTGTTGTTGTTTATTCTTTAAATTTTGACAGCTAAACAAAGAAATTGCAAAATAAACAAAAATTCGAACAAAAAAGTTCAAAAATTACCAAAAACAGTGTTAAGTAGATTTTTCTGTTCTAAGTGTTTGTAAATTGTTTGACAGTTAATTGTTATTGTCCAAAACGGTTTTGTCCAATTCTGTTCTAGATCTACGATCTACTGAACAAACTTAATACGTATGTATAATTTAATATTGGTTATTTTCGTACCTATACATTGTGCTTTTATTTAATAACAATTAACAATTTTTAATAATGAAATTTACATTACAAATTGAATTTTAATATTTTTATTAAACGCTTAAGATATTAAAAAACTGAAAGCGAAATTGGAATATTGTAAAATATTAGATTCAAAGTAAGGCTACCTATCATCTGGTTCAATATGATTTCAAATACAAACAAAACACTAAAAGACATACATAAATTGAAAGTCAGTCGAACTTTTGGTGCGAAGGTAAGTGCAGTAATGAGAACATTGAACGAAATAAAATATCTCACAAAAAACTATGTTAGGTGAAAGAGATTTGTTATATGAGTCTTTGACATTTAATCACTACAGAACCAATGGTAGCGTTCAGTGAAATTAACCATTGGATCTGAAATCCACAGATCCATGGATCTGTTTACTGAACGGTGTGGTAAATGTACCGGTTAATGTATCGCGGTTAATGAAAATGGATCTGAAAAAATTCTAGATACATTTCATGGATCTGACTTTTTATATGTAAAAACAACAATAACATTTTTTATGTTGAGTGTTGTGACATCTAACGTAAGAAAAATTAAATGTTTATATTTTTTATGAAGGTTTTTAAATTTAAATCGCCATTATTTTTTGAATTAGTGTGAAAATTTAAGTTCTTAAAGAAGATTTATCTACATAAAACTTAAATTAAGAGTTATAAAAAATAAATTATATGTATGATATTAAATATTATTCTATTCAAATTTAATTTATTTTTAAAAGTACTCATTATATTTTCCGGTGATGGCGCTAGTATTGTGGTAAATTTTTGTGGTGAATTGCGTTCAGTGTCCAGATATATGGTAAATGGATCCAAAATGGATTCCAGATCTACCGGTTAATGCTACTGAACGAACCCAATGACGATTGTTATTTGTAACGGTTATTTTCCTTAAATACACGCACATCGTATTTTTTCGTTTAAAGAACACCATAAAGTTCTCATGACTTTTCCAATTTCAATTTTTATTATTATATTATAGACGTCAAAACATTTTAATAAAAATGTGCAACAATATATTATAACCGATTGTATATACATACGATTGTATATATATACGATGTATATACATATGTACATATAAACATAATCTATAAAATCATTAAAATTGCCTATAGGATTAAAAGTCCTTGACAACAACAAAAAAAAACCAACAAACAAAAACAATAATTGCTTTTTTTCTCTTATCCCCCCCTTGATGACTCTCATTATAAAAATTACGTGAGAATTTAATTCTTACCTTTATTTTTTCATCTGTCTTTTTTATACATACATATATTGTATGTATTTGTTTCTATTATTGTTTTTTCTTCAATTCTGTTTTGTTTTTTTGTTTTTTTTTTTTTGGGGAAATTGAGATGGCAAAATAAGATAGATTAATATAAACCGGCTGAATACCAAAATGTTAAAATTTAAATTTTTAAATTAAATACATATAAATACAAAATGTATATTATTATATAGAGACAAAAGGATATATGTAAATAAAATGGTGACAACGGGTAAAATGTCACCAACAATGTTTATTATATTTATCAACAACGACATCTAGCTACTTACATTATAAACAAATTCAAATAGAAATAAAAGAACACTACGGTACTACTTATTATAGTATCAAGTACAAAATTGTTTTCATTTTTTTTTTTTAACATTTATATATTACTAGAGGAACCCCTTGCAATTGTACAGTGGTTCTTTTATTTAAATGTTTTGTTATTAACACATTATTTAAAAAATAATTTAAAAAGGGAAAATTGATTGTAATTTGTATTAATATTTTTTTCTGCTTATAAAGTGAAGCAAACAACTTAATTTCACCTTTGATCTTAATGTGATTAATTCATTATAAAAATGTGATACTCTCAATCAGTGCCATTTATATTTTATAATAAGCTATTTTGTTTTTTCATCATTGAAGGCTTTAAAAAATGAACGATACACGAATTTGTTCGCGTGAATATTTTGTTCGTTTAACACATTCCCTCGTAAATCGTGGTGTTGTTATGTTCGCGCCAACATGTTCCGGTGTCTCTGGTATTTTTCGCAAACATTAAAGATTTTGTTTTGTATTTGTATTTAAAAAGTAAATATTAATGTAGTAGTAATAATTACCATATATTAATTTTGAATAACAAAACAAAAACAAAATCTCAACTAGAACATTTTTACGTATAGGGTAAAAATAAAAATGTTCACCCGAACATGTTCGTTTTCTATTGTGGCCTTAAACGTGACCTTAAATTGTGGCCTAATTATTTCTACCCTTTAACCATAATTTATGAACCAAAAAATATATGATGACATTTATGATGACAAATATATGAAAATGTGAATGAATAGCTCCTAAGCTACTTTTCAGCGGTTAGGAATTAGAATAATCAAATTTTGTAGGAAATTAAATTTTCTTTAATAATATAAAAACAAAAACGTATTTCAATAACTAATATTTTAATAATTTATTATGCAAAAAAATTTAGGAATAAATTAGGTAAAAGTAAGACTTATTAAATTTTAATTTTTTTTTTGTTATTACAAATTGTTTAAAAAGAAAAGAGAATTTGAACATTTCGAAGTGAGAATTGAGAATGCATAAGTTAGAGAGAGTGGAATGTCACACTCACACAATATTATCCAGAGTGACCAATTTAGCATTTTTCCTGCTAAATTTGGCAGGAAATATTTATTCTAGACAAGAAAAATTTTCAAATCATTCCAGCATTTTTTTCAACAGGATTTTGTATATTTTAGCCCTGTTTTTGGCATAATTTATATAATAAATAATATTTAAATAATAAATACCAACATTTCAAAGAAAACTATTTTTGTTATTAAAAAAATTCTATTAATGTAAACACACTTTGTTGAAATTAAATTCTGCTTTTTCTGATCTTATACATGCTAGCAATGCTAGCAATATAAAGAACTTGCAACATTTGCAATATCTCTACTAGTATTAAAATATCAGAGAAGGAATAAATGCAATCTATCATCTAATCTAATCTTATTACTATGAAAAATTTTAAATACCAAAATCTATTGTCAAAAAATTGTATCTATTCATTAGGTAATGAGAATAATTAATTAGATAATCTTACAGACCCAATAAATGACCTCAATGATATTGATACATTTTACTAATGTTTAATATGAATGTTATTTTATTATGTATGTATATGAATTTTGAATTATTATTTTTTGTTAAAAAGATTGAATTATTATAATATTTTTATGTCTTTTTTATTTATTTTTTTAAATTTTATATCTATTTTTATAATTTTTATAATAATTAATGTTTAAACGGTCTTAAAATATTTAAAAAAAAAAAAAATTTTATAATATGAGCTTTTTTGTTTATTATTATAGAGTTAGGCATTATTTTTAGCAGGAAATAATTTCTAAAAAATGTTAGCAGTATTTTTGACAAAATTTGAATTGAAAATTTCCTGCTAAATGGCTAAAATTTAGCAGGAATTAAAAAAATTCACTGGTTACTCTGATATTATCTACATTCTAATCTATATGCTTTATTATTATTTGCTTACAAGATGTTGTAATGTAACAATGCAATAAATTTGAATTTTACAACAACAACAATGGACATTTTTGTATTATCTTACCTTTTATTTCATACCTTATATTATCTTACCTTATATTTAATTAAAATGTATGAAAATAGAAAACTTTAGTCTGAAAATTAATAAAAATATGCGATTTGGAAATTTTGTGGTATGGCCAGGGATGCTTTCCTACCGGTTCGCACCGGTTCGTGCGAACCGTTAGATGTAAATTCTATGGTTCGTGCGAACCGGCTATTAAAATAAGCGAAAAAAAAATTATTTAAATAAAATTTATTTACCATTTGGTGCAAATTTATATAAACAATTTGAAAATTTTATCTAGTTTTCATTGCGATTCTAATTTTTTACTTTAAAGAAATTTTTCAGTTAATTTTAAAAAAAAATAAAAAAAATTTCAAATTTTATCAAGTTACCATAGATAGGTATATATGTAAAAGCATTGATTAAGAATACTATATATAGATGATTTATTTAGAGTAACGTGAAAAATTTAGATGAACTGAATTTTAGCCTTTAACAAATGATCAATGTAGTAGTGAGTCTCTCAATAGTCAATTTATACCAATTGCATTTGCAATCATTTCTTTTCTCATTTATACCTTTTCTATAATAAAGAATTAAACTGAACTGTATTTGAATGTTTCTCATAATTAATATACCTCCTCCGCCTCTTATATTTATATAACCATTCCATAATTCTCAAATTTAAAATTTGTCTACTCATTAATTGATATAAGAGCCAGATTAACAGTGCAGACAGTATCAAATTTGATGACATTAAACTTAGTTGGTCGTCCATTGGAAACTTGGAACGCAGTTCCCTAGGTAAAAACTTGGTTGAGGAACCATAACTCGGCAGATGATACCAGGGTTATCCAAAATCTAAACCGAAAGAATATACTGAAAATCAATTAGCTCTTTGGAAATATTTTAAATAATATAATTACTTTATAACAATAATATTTACTAATATATTAAATTTCACAATTTTTTGTTATGTTCATTTCTTTTTTATGTAAATTTTGTATCTCTTGAAATGAATAAATAAAATAAAAGTGATTTTCACCTCGTTGAATTATTTTTTTATTCTCTTTTATCCTATTACATTATTGTTGCATAGAATATGAACGATAGTTAAATATTCTTGACTTAGTATCTGCTACTCTGACAAACCATAATATTTTGATGGAAATATTAATTTTTAAAAAAATAAAAAAATTTGTAAGAAAATATCACTGCGAACCGGTTGATAAATTTTGGGAAAGCATCCCTGGGTATGGCCTCTCTAAATCTTATTTTGCTTCTAAAATAAGATATTGTATTGTATAATACAGAATTAATACAGATTATTTTCAGTAATTGAGTAAGTGTATTGAACAATATTGAGATCTATAGTTATTATAGTTCAAGTGATGAAAATAACTCATTTAAATTTTTTGTTGTTGTTGATTTTTACCGCTTTCCAACGAATTTAAGTGTAAAACAATTCTAGCTATAAAAACCTATTTAGTGTAGGTATATATTATTTATTAATTATATTAAATTTGTTTTTTTTTATTTATTTTAATTTATTTCACTATTTTTCTCAATTGAGCTCAATCGCTCGAACAGAGTATATTATATTTAGATACAATAATTTTTTTTAAATAAAAATATAAAATATATACTTACATTATTACCACACTATTATAATCTTACCGTATCAACCGTTTTAAAATTATGTATTCATTTACGAATAATAATACAATCGTGTAAACACACCCTGTATATTACATTTTTTTCATATAATTTAAGTGCAACATTATTTTTCTTCTTCATTTGAAATGATACTTGAATTTATATAAACACATGTACATATATGTATATATAATTATTATTATTATTTTTATTGCAATAATAACGGTTTATGCCCATTGAAAACAAAAAACAAAAAAATGTGTAGAGTCCTTCAAGGGAATAAAGTAATTCAATTTTAATATAATATTCAACGAGTATAGTAAAGAAAATTTTTGTTTAGTAAAACGAGATAAAAAGAGGAAAAAATAAAAATTCAAACAGAGACAAAAATATTAAAAATGAAACAAAAAAAAAATAATAAAATCCAAAATGTACAAAAACCTGTTGATAATTTGATAAAATAAATTTAAACAATTTCATTTTTAATGGAGAAGAATAATTTTTGCTCTCTATATTATATATACATATACATACATATATAAATTATTATATAGCATATTTTTTTCAATAAAATAAAATAAAAATGTAAAATATAAAATCAATTTATCAAGAGGAAAAGTAACATAAATAAAAAACAAAAAAAAATGATAGATTTACGCAGAATTTTTATTTTGATTTCTCTTCCAGATTACGAGTATATTTCCTTTTTGTTGTGTTTTTTTTTTTTTTTTTATTATTTAATAGAAGACAATGATGATGACAATTTTTAAAATTAAAGTGGCATAGATAAAGAATTACTAAATATATATTCTATAAATATTGTATATAATATTATGTACTTGTATATAAATATACAATACAAAATGAAATCTAGGTTAATCAATTAATAATAATAAAAAAAAAAATTGACAGATTATATACTTGCTCTATTGTCAGATATGTGAAATATTTGATTTTTTGAAAATCTTGACAGAATACTTATTTTTGTTCTTTCTTAATAATAATGCTCTTTATATTATAAATGTATTATTTTAAAGTAATTTGAGATAATAATTCCCTTAAGGATCATTTGATTTACAAAAAAAAAAAAACATTTCTTTGACAACCTCATTTTATATAGTAAAGTTCAAAAATTTACGTATTGAAATCAAAACTTATAAATTGGAGTTAAATTATAATTAAATCTATTGCAGAATGAATAATATATGAATGAAGGACCAATTTATAATATTGATATTTTGTATTTTTGTATTATAAAATAAAAATAGATCCTCTTAGTATCAATAATCAAATAATAGGTTCGAACTTTTTCTATACGTTAATACTATTTGCAAAATTTGGTTTGGTCGGTGCACACACCAGATGTAAACTAAAACTCAGGACAAAAAATTAGTTGAAGGTGACTAAATGTTTTTAAACCACAAAGACTATGCATAAAATATAGACGAATGCAGAATATTAATTAAATCGAACCAATTCTGAAAAATATTTTATATTATTACAGTTATTTTTTAATAAAATACTTCTATAATAGACCCGACTATAAATAATTATTAAAAATGCGGTAGAAACAATATTTTTTACACAACTATATTTACGAAGCATCCTGGATATAATATTTTGATCTCCGAAATGAATACTTGCAATGAAGGGCGATTACATTTATATATTATTAATTAACTCTAGCAACGAAGAAAGTACAAATCATGAAGCAGACATAAGAAACAGAGACGATGCGAATATCTACCCAACTCTCAATATCTACCCAAGCTCCAAATATAGAAGAAATCAAAGCTACAATCAATATCCTGAGACACAACAAAGCAACAGATGAACATGGCCTTTCAGCAGAAATAGCCAAACTGAACCCAGGCCTATTCGCAAAAACAATTGAACCCCACATCAGAAAAGCATGGATAGAAGAGAATATACCACCATCATGGAAGAAAGGAATGATTTTCAAGATACCAAAGAAAGGAGAAATTGGCAAATTGCAGCAACTGTAAAGGAATCACAGTTCTAAATACTATTAATAAGATAATAGCAATTATTATAAGGAAAAGATTAGAAGAAGTACTAGAAAAAATACTACGGAAAGAGCAGGCAGGTTTCAGACCAAACCGAAGCTGTGTTGACCAGTCAAATACTTTACGAATTATAGTTGAACAATCAGTAGAATGGAATGCCCCACTATATCTACTATTCATAGATTTTAAGAAGGCATTCGACACATTCAAGAGATGCGCAATATGGAGAACACTTACAAAGAAGGGAGTTCATGAAAAAATCATCAACATCATCAAAGCGATGTATAAAAATGCAGAGACAACAGTTCAACACAGAGGTAATATCAGTGATCCATTCTACACCAATAAAGGAGTTAGATAAGGATGTCCACTATCACCACTTCTCTTCAACACAATACTAGACGACATTCTAAGAAAAGTTTGCACTGGAATAAACGGAATAGAATGGCATCTCTTCGGCAACTTAGAAGACTTAGATTACGCAGATGATGTATGCCTCATATCAAGGAACCAAAGAGACCTACAGAACAATGTCAATAGATTAAAGGAAGAAGCAAATAAATCGGTACTGGAATTAAATATCGAGAAAACTAAGGCAATAAGGACAAACAGTGATAGTGATAGTGAGCCGATAACAGTGAGTGAACAACAAAGCTAACAATATTCAGAGCATGTGTAAAATCAACATTAATATATGGCAGTGAAACATGGCTCACTTCGGACAGAATCAAACAGAAGCTACAAGTATTCATCAACAAGTGCTTGAGAATTATATACAGAATATTCTGGCCGGCAAGAATTAACAACGAGGATTTATGGATGATAACAGGAGAAGAACCGATCCACAGACATATAAATAGGAAAAAATGAAAATGGATAGGTCATACACTAAGGAAATCAGAAAGTGATATAGCAAGAAGAGCTCTAGAGTGGAATCCACAAGGTCAAAGGAGACCCGGCAGACCATATAACACATGAAGACGCACAATTGATCAAGAATTAACAATCAACAATTATAACTGGGACGATATTAAGGAAGCAGTATTCAACAGAGAGGAATGGAGGTTCACTATCGAAGCCCTATGCTCCCACGCAAAAAAATTAACTCTAATTTTATAGTCAAAATTACGAATTTGATTTCCACAATATACTTATTCCACAGCCTTCAACATATATTTGTCGATACTACAATTATTATACAATTCAAGAGTTTATGATAGTTATATAGAGTCATATTTTTATATTTATTCGAAAATATTTTCAGTTTACGAAAGTTGAAAGCCTATCATAAAAATTATTATGGAGCGTTAAAATAGCCGGAAAAAACATAACATACTACTCAAAACAAAATGTATTTATATAATACTAAATGAATTGAATCGCCATTAATTTTCAATATTTTAGTATTTACATTTTCGGCAAGATCAAGCTACATTCTGAATTTGCTTAAAATCGCTTGTAAAATTATTGTAATTCCAATTCTTATCTTAGGGGAGTATAAATAAATTTATTTTAATAAAACAAACGGTAAATTTCTACTAGCTATTTTAATAGTAAATTTTTTTTTCAAATCTCTCAACCTATCGCAGCAGAAGTTATTCTCGAAGGTCACAAAAATATAATGTAAAACATGCAAAAGTAAAAATTGCATGTACATTCTAACACAGAATATATAAGCTTGTCCTCCTCTGTATAGTAAAAATAATAATAAATAATTAAATTTACTAATAATTGTTAATCAAATTTTGATTTTTTTTATTTATTCAAAAAAATAGTATATGAAGTATACTTTTTAGAGTATACAAAAACAAAAAATAATTCAAAATTAATTTAGACTATATTAAGAATAAACAAAAAATAATTCAAAATTAATTTAGACAAAAAACAAAATGGGTAAGTTAAAAAATAAAAGAACAAAATGTAAAAATAAATAGCATATAGTTCGATTTATTTATAGAATAAAATTTAAATTAAATAAACCAAAATTTCGTTGTTTAATATCAAACCAATGTCTATATACATCTAGCCAAGGCACACGAAGATTTTTTCGGAATTTACCGAATTACCATTTCGTTTTTGTTTTGTGTATAAAGTTTTTTTGATAAAAATAAAATTTGAAAAAAACACAACTATAACACAAACAAGAATAGCTATTATGTAAAATTTAATCCCAAAAATTGAATTCAAGCACATCATCAAAGTTTTTGTTCCTATAAAAAATTATAAACAATAACAATTTACATGCGATTTTAATTTCGTCATAAGCATTTTACTGTATCCATCAGTGTATCTATTCAAAAAATATTATTTTATTTTCAGTGTTCATTATAATTTCATAGAAGTCATTTTTACTTCGTATAATAAGAATTTTTTGTTTTAAATTGGAAATTATTAATGAAAATATTTTTTGTAAATTTTACCAATTTAGGTAAATAATATTGAATATTTTTTTAAAAATAACACATTATCATAACAACATTTAAATCATATAGCAAAATCAAGTCGCTATACAAAAGACAAAATTTTGTATGAAAATAATATTCCATTTTTAAAGTTGTTCTCTGTGAGGCCGGGCTAGTAATATAGAGGCATTGATTAAACTATAAAAATTGTAAATAAAGCTGTTTTTCATATTCAAATTTTTTTCTAACATGCAATACAGACTGTCATTTAAAGTGTCAATTTTTAGATACATTTTCTATGCAAGCAAATATAATACAACAAAATAAAAATAATGACATCGATGTATGTATATTGCTATACTCGTAAAACGACATTGTGGTTCTGTTTATTCATATTATTTTTTAAATGACAGTTTGCAAATTATTTTATTTATTTATTTTCTTTTGTTTAATTCAGATTGCAATTCAAAACAGATTACAATTAATTTTTATAATCTAAATAAAATTATTCCAAGTAAAAATATGTATTTAATAATTTACAAAAAAAAATTATAAACTATTTGAGACCGCGTTAAAACTTAAATATATTTGAAAGTTTTAATTCAAAAAATCAATTCCACAAAAAATATAGCAAATGAGATATTTTAATTTGGTTTCTAGTTAGTAAACGATATATTTATCTCTTATAATTTTAATAGATTTAATAGATTTAATAAATGTTTTGTTGAAAGGGTAGACCGTATTAATAAATCGATTCCTGTGAAACAATATTAAAACATTATACCGGATACGCATGCCAGATTGAAAGTGAAACCAATTACAATTGATGAATTAAGTTTAATATTAAAATCAATAAAGAATAAAAAAAACATGAACTTGTGTGATAAAAAAATTTTTCCGGCTACTTAACATTTAGAATTGCCATATTTTATTTATTGTAAATTTATTATTTATTGTTTTATGTATTTTATTTTATTTATTTTAAATAAGCAGAGCAAAAGTGCAGACGATAAATAAGGGATGATCAAACAGAATATATGTACTTACAACTTTTAAGACATATATAAGCATTGTTATCTCATATATAAACTACACCGTTAGTATGATCCAAGTAATGAAGCTATAAACCTTATCTGGCAAGAGTGCACAGTCATCGCATATATCCAAGACATAACTTTACTCAGGTAGTTATTGTTTCGATATTATAATAAAATACTTTATTTACATTCTATTTATTTGCACTTTTTATGTTAGTTTTTTTTTCATAATTATTTTTTTAATGAAAACCACAAAAAAATCCGAATTGACTTTATTATCAAAAAAAAAAATATTTTCAATCACAATCAAAACCACTTTTATTTCATGAATTGAATAAATTTTTCATATAAAATTTCGTACTTACGAATTACAAAAATATTCCGTTAAATAAAATAAATCACACAGAAAATCATCTTGTATTGAGAAAATTCACCTTGTCATTATTTGTTACTACATATTACTTCATTTTTAAAAAATAATACGTTAACAATTTGTCTCTTCTTTATTGTTTTCCATTATGTTGAACTACAAACTATTTTCATACTCTTGAATCGATAATTCCCATTCTGGATTTGTCTAACGTTGCTGGTTAAAACTTCTAAACAAATAAAAATTAAATTTATCTATTTTAGTATTTTCATATAAATTTGATATACATTTTTTTTTTTTAATTACTCCTTTTTTGCAATTCCAAACCCAATTCTTTCCCCATCCATTTTTTTCTTATGTTTATTTTTGCATTTCAATGTTTTTAGTTTGATTACCAGTTACAGAATAATTTAATATTTAAACAACAAATCGATAAATAATATACAAATAATCCATTTTATTTGAATATTTTGGAAAATAGGAATATTTTGGGAAAATGACAAATATACATTTTCGACTTTTTTCTTAACACATTGACCGTCCTTCTGTTCTTTCAGAAAATATTTTAATGTTAATATTATTATCAAAATAGATGTAAAGTTAGGTGGTTATGATGAAGTTCGTCGGAATGTGAAATTCCGATTACATTCCGAATTTGGTATGCTGAAGTCCGAAAGTATTCCGCAGTCTGCAAATGTCATTATTTATCCGAAATTTTAAAATTTATGTATGATGAAGTTCGTCGGAACGGAAAATAATTTGAAAATTGTACGCCGGAATTCGGAAGTATTAGAAGTATTAGAATGGTTCGGAAATGAATTATAAAGCATACAATTTTTGTATTTAGAATATTAGGAGAAGTAGAAAATGTAATAATAGTTTTTTTTTTCAACTTTTATTTCATTTATGAAAAATATTTTTTTATTTAGGAATAAAAAAGCGAAGCGCTTATTAACTAATTTTATTGTTTTTAATATTATAACATAATATGTATATATATTAAAAACGATACATATATATTTTACATTCTTTAGAGAATTTTAAATTTTCTCTGATGTAACAAAAAATTACTATTTTTAATTTGTATATATATACATACTACAAATACAATTAAGAAAGTTGTATCTTTTACTTTTAATTTATGTATGCATATTGTATATATACATTATGTCATATACATTACCTATTAAAAAATTTTTACAAAATATAAAAAAAAATTGAAAATAAAAATGTTTGAAATGAATATGAAAACAAAACAAAAAATCTTCCGAAACATATGATTTTGATTTCTGCACAGACTTTGGAGTCGAAGGGACTTCAGCATACCAATTCTTTCGTATTCGGATCGAAATTTTTTTTCGGAGAAATTCCGCTTCGGACTTCATCATAACCACCTTAATATTTTTTTAGTATATGAAATATATTTTGAAGGATATTTTGAATTTGTATATCAAAGTATGCATTAGTATGTATGTATGTTGAGTATGTATTATCAAAGCTAAAATACTAAATGAAATATTAAATTAAGCTCTATACATCATTTTAATAGTTTAATTTTTATAGGCTATACTTAATTAAGTTAATTGTTGGAATATAATTGTATCTTACTTACTATAATTGTAGTAGTATATGTTGATCTGCATATTTGTCATATTTGTTATCTGTACTTTTAGTATAGTTAGTTTAAATAAATATTAAAGTTAGTGTCGCATAATGTTTCTTTTAATTACAGCATTAATCAAGTTCAGTTTATTTATTTCAAAATATTACCTACACTTCACAACATTCAAGTTTTATATTTATACAGATCTTAGTTTTACTTAAATCTATATAACCAATAAATTTAACAAATTGACAAAAATCAATGTGACAGAATTTTTTGATATGACAGGATCTTACGTTTTAAATTCACCTCAGCAGTAATATTTTCTATACATATTGTTAAAAAATTATGGCTAAGTTCAGAAGTCTTAATAGATATCAAATTAAATTCAATTCTATTAAAATTCATTTAAAAAAATATAACTGTTAATTTTTCATATTAAAATTACACATAAGGTTAAGTTGTAGGTTGTAAGAAAACTTATTTCAATATAATAAGTTTTATAAGAATAATATTTATGTACGTTTTCAATATATAAGAATAATATTTATGTACGTTTGATGATTTTAAATTGACGATTGATAGAATTAAGAAAATCTTGTTAAAATTAAATTTACATTTAAATTTTTGATTAATTTTGATAACTCACAGATGTATTTATAACATTTTATAATAAGTAATCAAAATAAAAATTAGGAATTGTGAAGGTAGTCTACTGATGAATTCAAATTGTATTATAATTAACAAAAGCACTCATCAAAAGCACAATTCAATAATAGTATTGACTGCAAATTTATAAACTTTTAAGAATTTTTTAAACAAAAAACACGATTTATTTATTTTTTTCGATTATACAATGTTCGCATTTACCGAGTTAACTATGATTGAGTCCCTAACAATAGTACAAATAAAAACATACGATAAAAACTACGATATAACATAAAAGCAAGGTTGTGAACGTGAATTTAACATAATTTAAGGGCGATTTGTTTTTTTCATATAAAACTAATCATACTTTTAACTATAGTTAAAAATAAATCACACTTAAATTATGTTAAATTCACGTTCACAACCCTTCTTTTATGTTATATCGTAGTTTTTATCGTATTTTATTTATTTTTGTGCAACCTGACAATGATATTTTTGTAGTTTCAAACAAATCAAAATGTCAACAAAATTAAAATATACCTAGACCCACATATTCAACAACGATATATTTCAGACAATTAATAGTAAAAATAATTAAATGTATAACAAAATAAAATAAATAAAATAATAAAAGAAAATAAATGTGTTAAATAAATTAATATCATTATTATTTGTTAATAAATTTGAAAGATATATATAGATATACATTATATTATATTTGCCTAACTAAACAAAAGATAAAGCTATGAGGGGAGAAGGTTCATAATTTGCACCGACTCCCTTAGTAGCCTACAGGCTCTCTCATCTGCTACCTCAAAACACCCGACAGTGATTGAAATCCAAGATCAGCTGCAGGTATGTAAAAATCATATAGCATTTCTATGGACTCCGGGACATGCCAATATTACCGGTAATGAAGAAGCAGTCAGACTGGCAAAGGAAGCACTTTTAGAACCACTTTCCGAACAACAAAGCCGGTATTACAGGGATTATAAAGAGATATGTGATCGAACTTTATGGGACATACACAACACAAGTTGGGAAAATGAACCCCTCACCAACAAACTAAGGCCCATTAAAAGAAATGTATCCAGATGGAATAGTTTAGACCAGACCAGTAGGAAAATCGCTGTTGTTCTGACTAGACTCCGAATAGGACACACACGATACACTCACAGCTATCTCTTTGATGGACCCCAAAACGCACAGCCAACATGTCACTGTGTTCCAGATACCCCAATTAATATACAGTACATATTTGAGGCTGGCTTTTTATACACTGATGTAAGAGCCAGGCTTGGAATCACGGGACTTGATATACTCACACAGGTAACTATAGAAGCAACAACTAATGTCATGGCATTCCTTAGAGAAACTGTGATTTTCAAAAAAATATAATAAAATTCAATAAAAACCATTAAAAAATTTAATTTTTCTAATATATGTAATATAAACTAGGCTAAAATCAAAATTGTAAACTTAAAGAGGGAAAAAAAAAATGAATTTGAAATTACAATACAAAAAAAGAAACAAAAAGTAAATCAAAAATCTAAATTTAAAACAACATTATGTTAAAAAATAATAATGAAATAAACTTAAGATAATTATGTAAAAAACTTTAAAAAATGAGGGCTTGACAAAACCCACGTGGTTGATAGAAATCTTGTAAATAAATAATAATAAATAAACCAAAAATTATTAACCAAATTTTTTCCAGATATTTCTTTCTTGTAAATTGTAAAAATGTATATTATAATGTTGATTTAATTTATTTTTAAAATTTTTAATTTTTAATGTTTTTTTATTATTTTTAATAGCATTTTATCTTTTTGCATTACTTACAAAATCAACTAAAATTATTTTTACAATTTTTTTAAAAAAATATTGTTTGCTCCATTATTTATTTTTTATTTTGATAAACAATCAAAATGTCAAACTTAACTATAGTTTGTATAATGCGAACACTTTATTTCAACCATAGTTAAAAAATGTAATTTAAATACAATGCGAAGGGTAAAAGCACTAGTTTCCGGACGGTTAATTTTTTTTCAATTTTAAATGCATCCAATTTCGAAGAAAATAGTAGTAATGAGATGTCTTCGATTTCTTAACATAATTCAATCTATTTTGAATAATAAGCAATGTAAAAAAATATCTTTTCAATAAAACTTAAGTATTATTATTAAATAAATCTAAAATGTGCCCATTTCATCAGTTTTCGGAAACTAAAATCTATTATCCGGACATCAATGTTTCAGTAACCGGACAAACAATATCTAAAGAAAAGTTGAACATACAAAGTATTTACTAAATTTGAAATAATTTTTTTTTGAAATGTTTAAAGTTTTTATTCAAGTTCTTTAATTAATTAAAATAAAAATAATTCAATAAAAAATATATAATATATCCAACAATTCAGGTATATTTGAAATTATAAGTATAGCTAAAAATCAACATTAAAACTAATAAATTCATATTTAAAGCTAAAACATTTATAAAATTATAGACCTTAATATCTAAATACATCTAAATAACAGGTAATAATAATTACTGAAATAAGTTTTTGAATACGTACTAGATTAGCTTAAGAATATTTAAGACAAACATAAAATTCTTTTGCATCGTCTTCATAATTTAATTAGCGATGTACATTTTAAGTGGTATCACCGATTACACATATCACACTCGATAATTTTTAGAAGATCAACTTCTATATCACTTATTAGTTCATCTGAACATTCATTTCATTTTTCTTTTTTACGTTGAGCAGTCTTCTTTTTACGTTCTTTAGTTCTCTTTAACCGTTCCATTTTTCTTTCTTTAATAGCTTCAGCATCATTCAATTTTTTTGTAAGTAAATATTTCTCGACAAGCTAAAGATGAAATTGCGCATGGGAGTTTTTCTTTATCATTTACTCTCCTTTTAGAAAAAAAGTTACGTTTTTTTGTAGAAAATAGTTAAATGTTCATCTAAGGAGCTCACTGATAAGCATCGGCTTACAGTCGATGGTGTGACAGAACTTTTACTTTTATCTGGAATCAAATTATCTGTAGTAGTAACGACAGGGTGCAATGGCACATCGGCCGTATTAGCCAAATTAATTGTCGGAGAGTTCGGACTTTCAGTTGGTTTAGGACTAGTATTACTGATTGAAGAAGAAAATTCTACAATTTCTTTTGATATATTTCTTGCAGAGCTGATTTCTCCATCAAAAGCTAATATCTTGTCTATCATGGATTGCTCAACAACGAAAAATGATTCGCCGTTCAAATCGTATACCTAATATTATATACTCAACATTATATTTTGTTGAATTAGTATCTTGTATCTGTATAGGCGAATTAGGTTTAAAAAATTTTATTACGTCTAAAACTACATCATAATTGACATGGCGTTTCTCAAGCTCACATTTTGCTATTTAAACTACTTCAGTCGCATATTTTATTTTGTCAGCGAAGATAATTTCTTTTAAAGTAATTTGATTTTCTGTGACGGATGACATTAAATTAGCATTTTGTTTAAGTAATACTTGTTCTGTATAGTTTGTAACACATTTTTAATAAACCACTGCATCCGGATTAAAAGGAAAAAGTTCACACTTTCTGAATCCATTTGATATACTCTTTTTAAGGTTAATATTCTGTTGAATTGTTTTTTGTAAAAGTGGGCAGAATGTTTTTCTTGACAAAACCACACCAAGATTTTGTGATTGCCATTACCTTACTGTTTTTTTTCAATCACATTTAAGCATCTAAGGGTTGCATGATGATGAGTCGTGTTTGCTGGAAGGGCGTATAAAATTATGCCGTTAGCATCACCAAAAGTGCGGAGCTCTATAGTTAAATGTGAATTGTGACCGTCAACAAAAAAGAGAATAATCTTGGTAACAACTTAAATAAAATGTAACTAAGCTATTTAAGAAGGCTTATTTCCTGATAATAAGTAGTACCTTTCCACATTTAATGAGTTGATAAGGCCAGAAATTTGATAAATAAATACTCAAAAAACATTGTAGTAAAATATGTATAGTAAAACTTTCAGTGCCGTACTTTTTTAAGCATGAAAAGGTAATATCAAGAACTACATAAAAATAATGATACATTAATGAAACGCCATGGTTTTGCCATCGAAATTAATTGAAAAGCCTTAAGAATAACGTATGTCCGATAACTAAAATGGACTTATAAAAACAGTTTTAGTTTCCGGACAGGTAGTTTCATATGTATATTTAACTGTCCGAAAACTAAAATAAATCAGATTTAGGTACTTGCAAGTAACATATCCATTAAAAATATAGTATTTTTTAATATTTTCCATTGACATACGTTTAAATCATTTTTGTGAACTAATTCGAATTGATTTGTGTCTATTTTTTTGTACTAAAATGCGGACACCAAAAAGTTCAGAAGATTTTTAATTTTTTTTTAATTTTAAACAAAATTTTAATATTCCAACATATTTTTTAAGATATTTAAACAACTTCATCACTAATATTCAAAAAAATCAATTAAATACTAATGTTTTCCTTGCTTTTTATCACTAATTTTTTATTAACAATTGTCTTGAACAATTTACCATTAAATACTTATATATTTACATAAATGTTATTCTTTGTTTACAAGTTTGTTTGAAAAAGAATAGTTAATATAAAACGTGGAATAACTATATGTCAATTATTTAAAAATTTCTTAATATTTAAAGAAAACTAGTGAAGTGTCCGAAAACCAATACATGTCCGGAAACTAGCGCACCACCCAACATGCTATTACTAACACACAACGAATTTTTGGCGTACTCTTCACAAATTATAGAATTAATTTAATTGATTTAATTTATGTCAATTCACTTTTTGCTCAAGCGTTTAAAGGAAAAATTACTGCTTTTGCTGATGATACAGCTCTATCCTATTCAAATGTAAATTATTTTAATACTTTTACTGATATAAATTTTGATTTGGATATATTAAGGCAATGGTTCAAAATGCATAAACTAATAATAAGTAACAAAACAAAGTTTTTGTTTTTTAATCTGTCAGGAAAAGTATGTGAAAGTATTTCTGTAAAATATCACTCTCCTAAGTGCTTAAAATTTAGTTTATGTAATTTATGTGCAAATGATGTGTCTGGTATTTTGTTTAATGAGAACTATAACTGCTCAGAAGATTGTTTCTATGTTGAACGTGTGGATAGCTTCAAATATTTAGGTATCTCGTTAGATGCTAGACTAAACTGGAAAGATCACACGTCTTATCTAAAAAGATACCTGAATAAAGCAGTTAGGCAACTGTATCATCTAAGTTTATATTGTCCTTTCTCTGTTTTAAAACTTTTTTACAATGGCTTGATTAAGTCTAAACTTCAATATGGTCTGTGTTGTTGGGGTGGTACCCATTATAATAAAATTGAGCCTTTGTTAATTAAACAAAAACATTGTGTAAGTATTATTTGTAAGGTCAGTCGTAGAACTCCCAGTTTTTATTTTTTCAAAAATCTAAAAATTCTTCCATTAAGACATCTATACTATTTTAAGGTACTTAAACTATTTTTTTTTAAAATCGGGCTATAATAATACGAGATTGTTGGTGGATCACAATTTGCGTGTAAATAATAGAAACGTTGTAAATGTACCCAAAGTTAAAAAATCTCATTTTCGTCACTTTTTTACTGTAACTGCACCTCAGCTGTTTAATAAGTTACCTGAATCCTTTAGAAACGAGAGAATACAAATTAAATTTATAAAACAAATAAAATCCTGGCTCTTTTCATTTTCTCATGCACAAATTGAATCAATATTAATACCCATAATTTAAACTTACTTTTTATCTGTTTTCTTATTCCTACTTTTTTATTTTATTTTTTTTTTCTTTTGTTATTTCTAATGGCTTTATTCAGATCGTAATTCATTGTACTATCCTATATTTTATTTTATTTTTTATTATAAACTTCAAATCTTTTTATATTTTACAATTAAATTAAATTCATTCTTCTACAATTAAATAAAACATTACATCAAATAATTCTACACTAATTTTATATTGTTTTTCCCCATTAATACTATTACACCTGTTATTTTAATAAAGTAAGACATTCGTCTCTTGCACTATGGCAATAGAATGTCTTTAACTATTTCATTCAGAACTTGAAGCTTAAAATTGACTAATTAAGGATATATTATGTACAAATTTTTTGATTTTTTTTTATATTTTCTAATATGTATACATATATATATTTGTAGTTTATAATAATTGTATTAATCTTTTACTATAATACATATATAATGTACATTTGTGAACAATTATTAATTCTTAATTCATAATTCAAATGTTTGTTTTTTTTTTTTTAATAGTATATAAATTAAATGTTATTTAGTATAATTTAAAAATGTAATCTGAATTATTTTAAATACTAATTTTTAATTTGAATTAATTATTAATTTGATTAAGGATACATTGTACAAAAAATGAATTTAATTTGTATGTATTCAAAATTTGTTACTAGCTTTGTAATTCTGTTGAAATAAAGACTATTTTTATTTTATTTATTTATTTTATAATATTATGTATTTTAAAATATTATAGAATAATATTGAATAACATTCTTAATAATAATATATTCAATATTATGAAATAATATGAATATTTGATTGTAATTAAAAAAAATAATATTACTATTTTTGTATTTTGAATTTTGTTATTTTTAAATGTATACTAAGTAAGTTTAATTGTACTTTAATTAATATATGAAATGCAATACTAAATTGTAAACTGTTTGAGCTAAATAGTATAAATAAATAAATAAATATAATTTTTTTTTTTACACTCTACAGTAACTTAGGTAGAATAACCTTTTCGTGCTTAATTAAAAGTACGGTACTGCAATTTTACACTACAATCTACAATATTTCGAGTATTTATTTAACAAGTTACTGGCTTATCAACTCAATAAATATGGAAAATTACTGCTATTGTCAGGAACTAAGCCTTCTTAAATAGAATAGTTTCATTTTTTATTTAATTTGTTACCAGATTGTACTCTCAATTATTTTTTGCCATTTATTATATCCCAATGACAAAGGGTACTGAAATTAATAATCAATTTAAATGTATAAAACTAGTTTTAAAGCTCGC
This sequence comes from Argyra leucocephala, assembly GCA_963942445.1. Taxonomy (NCBI): domain Eukaryota; kingdom Metazoa; phylum Arthropoda; class Insecta; order Diptera; family Dolichopodidae; genus Argyra; species Argyra leucocephala. The sequence goes on from OZ012679.1 coordinate 151,019,356, forward strand.
GTTTTAGGTTTCAGCTCAGGTCTTTGTTAAAAATCAAATCATTCGTTTTTTTTTATGTTCTATGTAGAATAACTTTCTTGTACATTCAGCACACGGTACTGAAATTTTTCCTGCATAATTTAATCAAATTTCGGTCATATTAACTTATTACATGTAAAAAACTATTGTCTCTTAAATAGAAAAACTGCACGTTATTTAAGTTGTTGCCAAATACTAAAGTATACTCTCAATTATTTTTTGTTATTTATTTTATCCCAATAACAAGGGCACTGAACCAGACCAAAAACCCTATCAAGCCATTTTTGCCTTCATCTCGCGAGCCAAATTTTTAAACTTTGAAAAACAGACATTCTGCCTACTGCACCATTCTGCATATTGTTCAATAAGTTAATAAAACGATAATTTGCTTAAAATCTAGTTATAAAAAATTTAATTATATTTGTTGTTAAAATGTGAAGTATAGAAAATCTTAGAAAATCAAAATACTTCAATAAAAAAAAAACATAGCTAGTTACTGTTATTGTGAAAAACGATAAAAATTTCTACTTATTTTACTTTCTAAATTCCCTTAAATATACAAGTATGTACCTATACAAAAAAAAATTGTTGTTACACTTCATGAATTTCACACGAATTCTCTAACCGTATTTAATATACATAAAACAAAACATATTATAATTACATATATAAACATATTATACAAACAACAAATCTATAAAAACCATTCGTTACAAAAACCACCCCTCCATTTCAGTATTAAAAAAAAATAAGGAAAATATTTCAAAATTATTATTGCAACAACCAAAAAAAAAAAAAACTAATAATCGTCCTGACATCGTTATTTTATGCTCATAAAAATTTCTTCTATATCCTTAAACTTAAATTATACACATATACATACTACATTATCTATATATATACATATTCACATCCCTTTTTGAAATTCTTGAATTTAACTCATACCAATCACTATTATTTTTTTTTTTTCTTGTTTCACGTATATACAAATAGAATTTCAATTAGATCAAATAACTGTTACCTACCGCCACCCCAGTTCACAAATAATTTCATCATACGACCAATACATATAGATTATATCAGGATTCTTTATAATCAACAATACATTAAGTTTATATAAAAATTAAAAATAAGTGATTGTAAAAAAAATTTTAATTTTTAAATACATATGTATGTATGTTTGTTACAGTTATCATTCATTATGAATGTACATTAATTTTAGAAAAATATCAAATAATTGTTTTTATGTTTTCTGTATGTACCACATTTCACTGATTCAATTTAAAATTTCTGATTTAGATTCATTCTACTTCTACTGATGACTGACCTACCTATGTATCTACCAGAATCAAAATCAAGTTGTAACAATTTTTTCTCTCCTTTTTAAGTAACAATAAGAAATTTAGTTAAAAAAAAATCTACAATAATTACAGGTAAATTTATTTATATATATATATATATATTCATTTAGAGATGAATATAAAGTAAATTAATTATACAAAGAATAATCAATATGGTGTACTTTGTTAGCACATATATTTCTGTACTTAAAACATACTGAACTATATTTAAAAATAAAAAATCATTAAAGGATACACCTTTTTTTTTTTTTTTTTTTTTGCAAAATATTATACAAATAATATTATACCATTATAATATGAATTTATATTAATACACATATTGTGTATATATATATATATATGTAATGAAATTTACCTAATATTAAAAATATAAATGAAATGAATGTATACACCTTACCTTATGTACTTATTTACGTATTTTCAATAAAAAAATTTTTTTTTTATTAAAATAAATTTTTTAAATAATATTCGTTGTCAACTATTCTTTTTAGATGGCTAAACACCACTCTGCAACACCAGTCAATTGATATCCTTTTATATGCTTAAAAAAAGTAGAATATTATAGAAGAGAATTACTACAATTTCGGGCAGTTATATTAAATTAGTTATATATACTTATTATAGTTATATACATACAAGAATGTTTATTACAGGGTACAAAAGGGGTACTCATTCTGTTTTAAATGCGCATGTTTTACGCTGAATTCATTTTTGGAAAATAGGGGTAGTAATTCAATACATTTGAATGGAAGAATTTTTAAAAAACAAACTGTTATTACAAACTGATATTAATTTTAAAAACAATTTAGTTTTTATATAATTTATAGTAAGAATAATAATACAAATAGACATATATACGATTTAGTTAAGAATTCAATAATAATGTTCATCATATTTATTTGTTGTGTATGTTAACTAATAAATAATTTCGTATATTTTAGACCTTTCTAATACAAAAATCTTTTGATAATCTTAATTTACAAGTGTATCTTCTTTAGCTCAATTATCTTCCATAGAATGTAAGATAACAATTATCATATAATTACATTATAACAGTATTATAAGCAAACGATTATCATATAACTCTATACGACCAGACAGCATGTAGCTAGGTCTTAATTTGAATCTATTAATTATTACATCAAAAAAAACACTTTATAAATTGAAGCATTTTAATGAATATCTAAAATCTAATATAATTTGTTAAAATAGAATTAGTTTTATATATAATTTAGGTACTAAGTAATGAATAATGAAAAAAAAAGAAGATTGATTGATAATACAAGTATATCCAAACACTAACACACACTCAATTATAAATTGTACCAACCGATAAACTGGATGTTCAAATTCTCTGCCGATTGCACTTCATTTTAAAAAAAAATAGGAAATTACATAAATACAAAAACAAAATAAAATCTATTATCTTATATCTATAGTATATAACATAATACACGATCATTATTTCTTGTTTGCATCATAAAGGAAATATATATAGAGTGATCACGCAGAACAAAATATTTGTAATTCGTCATTTACAACTACTTCATTAACAAAAACACATACAAAATATTGAACTAAAAATTTTTATTTTAAACAGGTTCAACTATATCTAGCAGCTTCGAGAGAGAGAATCTTTCAAATGATTAATTCTTATTGTTTTTTTGTTTGACTACTTGAACGGTTTCGTTTGGTTTTTTTTAACTAATAAATCTTGAAGATCTTGAATTACCATACATTAAAAATACATACAACATACATAAAAAAAATTAAACCGTGTTGCAAGAGGTAATATAGCGTGTTACAAGATGGTAATTAACAAATTTCTGTACGTGTTAGAGCGGAAACGTGTTTAAAAAAACGGTGTTGGAGGAGGGTAGGAGTGTACATTTAAAATACTTTTTAATGTTTTATTAAACTTTTTCGACTTTTATTCAAAATATACATATATTATAAAATATATATGTATGCGTTTTCATTTGTGAAATTTTTATTTTACAATTTTTATTCTACAGTTACAAATTCTAATACATATTTATTTTTTTCAAAGCCTATCTTAATAATTACCTATGGTACCTATGAAATATTTTTTTTTTGCAACTCATCAAAAAATAATTCAAAAAGAAATTTTTATTTTATTTGAAATTAACAAAAAAATCCAAATTCAATCCAACTTATAAAAATAATTGACACACTATTAATTGCACGTGTTCTTTCATTTTGGACTAAATACAGCTGAAGAAGAATTAGATACGCAGGTATGTATGCATATAAACAAAACATATACTTTTTCTGTTTATCTTTTTTCTTTTTTTTACACACATTATATTTTAAAAATTTACTAATTTACAATACATAAATTTAAGACATAAGAGCTCAAGAGAATATTATATTTTACTCTTTGGGGTACTAAAATATATCAATATATATTTATTGTAGTCTCGTACTACGAAAAAATTAAATTTAAGAAAAAGCTAAAAATATTTTTTGTTCTTAGTGATAACTCTATATATATTTCCTTTATGTTTATACGCTTCTGGCATACCTATTAAAGTATATGGATTGTTTAACAAAAAAAAAAAACAGTTCCAGTAAGTATTTATTTACATATTCTGATGGAAATACCAATTAATAATAATAAAATAAATAAAATCTCACAGTCTTATTAGGAAAATGGCAACACTTCTAAATTATCACCTCTATCAGAATAGACTAAAAAAATGACGGGGTTATCGTATATAACAATAAATACAAGATTTTGGTATCATATTACACCTTTTTTCGAATAATTCCGCCTAGGCTATTTTAGATCTAAATCTAGTAAGAATATTTTAATATTAAATGAGAAAATTATCGTATTTTCAATCGTGTTCAATTATTATTATCAAGAATCGTGTTCATTTATTATCAGTTATATTAGGCGAAAGTTAAAGTTTTTGAAATAGTTTTATAAATTTGAATTAGTTTTAAAAAATAAAAGTATTATTAAAAGTAAATTGTTAAGTTTTATAAATAAAAATTAATATATTAAAATTGTTTTTTGTTGTTGTACCTAAATACAAATATAAAATGAATCGCATCGCCCAGTCTATTATGATAGGGGTGTATATTTCGTTACATAATAGAAGTGATATAATTTTTCTGAACAATTCAATCGTTACAGTGAAATCCGTGTATCTTCGTTTTAGTAGTTTTGAGAAAATAATAAATTTAAGTAATATGTAGTCTAACAACACTACCCCTAAAATTAAAAATAAACAAAAAAAAATAAAAAAACAAAAGTAAATAATACAGAATAAATAAAAATGTAATGATGGTCCACATAAGGTAACGGGTTCAAAAATTAGTTGTAAATATTCATATGTAGGTACATTCATACTAATAAAAGTAGATAATAAATATATAAATATAACATTCAACTGCAACCAATTAAAATCTTAACTTCGATCTGACCGATCAGAATGAAATATTATCAATATTATCCAAATATCATTATGTTCTGCATATTGCTCCCAAATTTGAAGTTTTTTATTTTTTAACATTTACAATTTATTGTTAAAAATCAACAACAAAATTTTGAATATGTTTTAAAAAAATATATAACAGAGATATTTGATAAAATGAAAGTAAAACGGTGAAACAAATCTCAAATAATTTTATAATTTTTACTCCTTTTATATTAGCGAAGTTTCTTAAAAAAGAAATTTAAACCAAAAAATAAATTTTTTTTTTATTTATACTATTTTGTTATATTTTACAGTTGCTCTTAATATTGTATACCAGAAAATCTGCAACATAATTTTTTTTAAATATAAGTTGAAAGCTGCTGTTTTAATGTTTTAGAATAACTGATATTAACATCAAAAACAAAAAATAAATATTGTTTTTTACAACTGGTCTAATATTTATAAAGTTTGACAATACCTGAAAATTTAGTACTAAAATTAATTTCAAACAACTTTATTATTACCATTGTATAATTTCTGGTTATGTATACAATAAGCAGAATAAAGACAATATAACGAAATAATAATAAAAAAATATGAATGTAAACAAATAACCTTCCAAAAAATGTTTAAAATATAACTGAGCAACTTCTTAAAATGTTTTTCAAACTTCAAGAACATCAAGACAACAATTATTTGTTAGAAGTCTTCTCAAACTTCACACATATTAACATTTATGAAGCTGAGATAAAAAAAAATATATACCAATAATACCCAAACTGCTCAAACGATAAGTTTACAGTTATTAAAACACAATGTTGTTAACAGCAGTATTGAAACGTTTAATATTATTCCAAGAGCTTTTAAACATTAAAATAGTTGTTTCAACTTGTTATTAATAATATCCTTACGATACCGTAAAATAGAGACATTGAGCAAATGTGCATTTTTTTTAGTATTTTCCCAAAATTGGTGAAATTGTAAATATGCAACAGAATAAAAAAATACAAATTGGAAATGAAATTTATAAACAAGAAAAATGTTTATACAAATGGCATTGTTGAATTGGATAAAAAAAAAGGGTTTGTGGCTTCGGTTTAATACTTTATTTTATCATTTACATACAGAACTATACGGAATTACTGAGTTTTCAAAGTAGATAGTCAATACTTTCTTTATAAAGTTATTTGCTTGTATTATTAGTACCTCTTAGTACATTCTAATAGAAAAAAAATTAATTATCTGCAAATTAAATAATTTAAGATACTAACCATTTTGACGCATATGAATGAAAAAAAGCTAAAAAAAAGTGTTTATTTCTTAAAATAAGATACATAGGTATTATTAATGTAAACGTTTTTTACATATTATACATACGTGCAACTAAAAACGACTTTTTTAAATTATAAAAAAATGAGCATTGACTTACTAAAACAATATTGTACCGGAAAAAGTAATTAAGTTAATCAGAATACATTTTAAAGTCAGATATACCTGGTTATACTACCAAATATAATATAAAAAAGTTTATATTATTTTTGATACTACTCATTGGTTATACCAGACCAATAATATTAAATATGTTTAATGTTTTTGGTTATGTCTTCATTACGTAAATTCAAAGAAGGCTTGAAAATGTTATGCATCTTGGACCTCAAATTTTACTCTGAATTGTTTAAATGATTGATTCCCGACTACAATTCTACAATTCATAAATTGACAAAATATATAAGCACACATTCAGCCCCCAAATTAATGAATTATTGAAATGATTCGGAAACTATAAGCATAAAACAAAAGAAATCTCACCTTTTGAATTGCAAGAATTAAATAATATTACGGACTTTAATTTACGCAGTCGTAGACGTACTGTCTAAAATAGGTAACCATAGAATCTAACATGTTAATTTTGTCAACTACGTTTTTTTGACAAGACTGCGTCTTGCGTCTACATCTACATAATTGTTCCCCAAACTTCAAATTATATTAATATTAAAATAATAATAATTTAATTATAAAAAAAATTTCTGATTAAAACTAAACTTTAAGTAATTAAAAAATTAATAAAAATCATAACTTAAATGATAATAAAATGTTTTTATGAAAAAATAATTATTAAAGAAATACATTTTTGTTCTGAAGGTAGATGATCAATTATATATGAATAAATCAAAATCAAAAAAAAAAAATGTTTAAAATACAAAAAAAAATAAAATAAAGGAAATAAAATAATATAAAAAATTAATTTAAAACAAACATTAAAATAAATAGAAAAAATAAATAAATATAAATAAATTTAATTTGTAGTATCAGCTTCATACATTACTGACTCTGATAAATTTACTTGGGTATACAAAATACTCTCATCTTGATGATATTTTTCTTTGCGACAATTACCACATGATCCTAGAAATCTTTTCCAAATTGATTTCTTTAAAAATCGATTTTTTTTTGGTTTTCTCGAAAAATTGTTTTTGTTTGATTTATTCTTATTATTATTATCATTATTATTATTATTATTATTGTTATTATTATCACAATTTTTATATGATTTGTTTTTTTTCTTCGATTTATTTGAATTGACAACAAATGGTTCCAAATTATCAGATGTGATTCTTATTTGATGATTTTCTTCGTCAATTTCTGTTTCAGATTCAATAGCTGAATCGCTACCATTATTTGAAATAACATGTTGTGATTGTTGTGATGTTTGTATTTTTCTATCTGAAGATTTACGTTTTTTCTAAAAATTAAAATGTGTTAATAAATTATTTTTAAAAAACATATTAATAAATTAATTACACCATCATTTGAATTTGAACGTAATCTCAAATTTGATGAACCATCATGTTGAAGCTGAGTACGATCACAATTCTGTTGTTTTTCACTAACACCACTATTAATACTAAGACAATCTTGATCTATTTTAGCAGATTTTTTTATTTTATTTAATTCTGGTGTTCTTAATGGTTTACCATTTAATATAAATGAATCAGATGTTGTTAAATTAAATAAGAATGTTTCATTAAGATGATAATCTTCAAGTATATTTAACAGAGTTTTTTCATCATCAGTTTGTGTTGCTTGTGTACATTTACCCTGACTCCATAGTATATATGATTCGGGTAAAGAATTACGATGATGAACATTTTTTAATTTATCTTGTAAATGTACCATATCTATTTGCATTGCATCGTTAGAACGTTTTAATTTTGCCACCTGGGCAACTTTATTATCTAAATTTGTTTGTAAATATTCATTCATAGAACGTAATTCTTTAATTTCTGAACAAAATTTATTCATTAATTCAGTGCTTGTTATGCTATTATCACTGTTATTATTACTATTACTGTCATTATTACTATTATAATTTGTTTTATCAGTTTTATTATTATTTGAATCACTTTCAATTAATATATTAAATTTATGATTTTGATAAATATTTTCTAAGCTTGTTAAATCCGATCCATCACCACTTATTGATAAAAAATTATTTTTCTTATTATGATTATTATCGGTCAAAAATTTATTTATAGGTGAATTATTTTCTTCTTCTTCTTCTTCTTCTTGTTGTGCTTCTTGTTCATATTGTTCTTTTGAACTAGTTGGAAATGAATTAAATCTTGGAAGTTTACTAGTTTTTCTACGTTTTTTATCTTCTTCTTTCATTTCTACAATGTACTGACGAACTTTACTGGGAACATGCTTATATTTTTTCAAAGAATATTTTGAATGCAAATCATTAACTGATTGAAATTGTAGGTCCCTTATTTTTGGAGTCTTCTTTTTCACAACTTTAGTTTCATTATTTTCCATTGGAAGTGAATGATCATTTGAATCATCAAATACTATATTAAAAATAAAAAAATATATTAAGTAAATAATATATGTGTAGAATTTTTTACCACACTTACCGACTGTTTCAATGGAAGTTATTAAACTTATTTGAAAGCTTGGTTTATTAGAAACATTTTATAGAAAAATATTATTTATATAACATAATAAAGGTAGTGTAATAACTTGCATTGAAACAGTCGGTAAAAATGTTAACAAATGTTATCAAAATGAAATATTTTTAAAATTTGCAGTGTCCGAATTAATAATGGTTAGGGCTTGTACTTAAAAAATATGTATTACAGTAAAATTTATGCATCTTATTTTAATTAATACAAAATAAAAAAAAAGTTAAATAACATAGAATATACATTTGATATTATTTCATTAATTATTCAAATACCATAGACTAATATGATAGACATTTATTGCTATTATTCTTCGTAATAGCTTTTAAAACTGTAAATTCATGAAATATTTTCTAAAAAATTTAAAAATTTCTTTAAAATGATTTGTACATAAAGAGCTATAGCCAGTAAGACTGTTGGAACATTCTTATATCAACTTAATATTACATATTTAAAATTACTTAAATTAAATTTTGCAATTAAAAGTCAAATTTCGTTTCACTAATAAATTAATTTTTCAAATAAATTATAAAAATAAAAATTTATTTATTAATGAAAGGAAATTCGACTTTTAATTCAATTTGATATAATACGATGTTCCACAATCGATCAGAAAATTGAACCATTTCAATTCAACTAATTAGCTGAATATTTCCAGTCCAGTCGAATAAATTAATTTAAATAAAATTTTATAATTTTAAAGTAATGTTAACAAAATATGCAGTCTCTGTATGAGATACGGAACTCATTTTGAAATAAGAATAAATATTTTTTATTTTCTCTATTAATTAATACTAAAACAGATATAATTTTGAATTAATATAATTTTTAGCTATAAGATTAATTTTATTATTTGTATATACCTACTATATCAATTATATTTTATCATAGATTAAGAAAATACTGAAAAATAAAAATATTGAATTTAAAAAAAAAAAAAAAAAATCATTTTTGAATAATTAAAATAAATATATTTTGAATCACAAATATGTAAATAAATCTTTTTATAATGTATTTCAATCCATTGTAATGTAAAACGAATAAATTTGTTTAAAATTGAAAAAAAAAAACAACTGGCAATCCTAATAAAAATCACTTGAATCATTTTAATTTAAAACATAACCTCAAAAATAATTGAAACTCAACAAATTTTCCTAAATGTAATTTTTTTGTGTAATAAAATTATATTAAAAATCTTTGGAACAGTAGTGTTTTTAATTTAAACATTTCGTATTTATTTTTATTAATATAAAATTATCAAATTTTCACTTTTTTAATGTATTTTTGTATTACCTTTAGATTTGGAATCAAATATTTCATCGTATGGAAAACTTTCATCCATCAGACTCATATTTAATAAAATTTCAAATTACTTTTATGTTTAATAAATAATTTTTACAATTATTAAATTTTAATTATAAACTATTAAATTAATGTAATAGTAATTTAATTATTATAAAAAAATTTTATAAAATAATAAATATATTAATTATTAATAATCTAGAAATTTTAATAAACTGTTAAATTATGACATTAAAGTAGAAATTGTAATTTAAAAAAATAAATTAAACTTTAAAGTTGACAAAGTGATGACAAAAAACAGACTGAGCGAACTTGATTTTGAATTGGTGTTTTAAAGTGCACAAATATGGGATGGGGTGGTGAACAAATCAAGAAAGAGAAAACGCAGTCACACACACAATAATTATTGTCTATATTTAAACAAAAGTAAGACAAAAGTGAACTCTATATTTTGTTAAATTTTACTATATACCGTTAATTAGAGAAAATTAATAGATCTGACATTTGCTTTTAAAATTGGAAATTTCAACTATTATTAATTAGAATCTAAGCCTAGTTTACATAGTAACAACATAGGATTAGGTTTAAATCTACAATTACTAATTACCTATCTGTATATTTATAGTTTAAATTACATATATTTCTAATGATCTTTGATATGAAATTGGTCTTGCATTAATTCGGGTATACATTTCTAAAACAAATTTATTTCATCACATGTTCTTCAAAATGTGCAATAAAATCACCAAAAAAAAAAATTTAATGATAAATATTTTCATATTTAACTTCAGTTACACATTATGTATCTGCTTTATAATCATTTGAAATTAATAGATTAATAAATTAATAATTAAATATAATTTTAATTCCTGAATTTGATCGTCAAATTCAATTACAATAATTCCTATACATAATATTTTGTTCTGTATTCAACTCAATTTTGGAAATATCTAGTTTGGATGTGCTTTGGCCATCGGGTTGTATTTTTTTTAAAAACAAAATTATTAAATTCTTCGATGTTCAACTGGATTTATTGATTTTATTTCTCTCCCTCCACAGATTACTACACTATTTATTTATTTAACAATCCTCAAATTACCCCAATTGCTCATGTAAAGTGTATAATATTAATTATAATTAAATATATATAAAACTAAAATTCAAGATATACATACAATTAATGTAATTCAATGTAAAGAGTGTGAAATAATAAAAAAACAAAACAAAAATTCATTTTACCCCATTATTATATAGGGTGTTCCAGAGCATGCGTATCAGCTTTTTAAGAAGGAATGGAGCCGTTATTTTAAAATTAAATTAAAAATTTATTATTTAAATCAAGGGTGCTATATCGATTGGAAATTCTGGGAAGGAAGGGAAATCGTTTTTTTCAGACCAAAAATCGCCGAAATTAGCCGAAATCGAGATTTTCAAATGGGAAGGGGTACTTTTTTATGCAAATTCGGATTCTACGTCAAAAAATAAGTAACTTTTGCTAATTAAATTTTTTTTTTTTTTGTTAAAACTTTGTAGTAACCCAAAACTGAGATAAAAAATATGATAACATGAAAAATAAATTTAGTTATAAAAATTATTATCATTAATTCTAGTTTATCAAAGGAAAATATTAAGCCTTTTTGTTTTATTGTTATTAATTTTAACAAAAAATAATGAGAAAACAAAAAAAAAATCATTTAACATAAGTTTTTTTATTTTTTGTCATAGAATCCGAATTTGCATAAAAAAGCACCTCTTCCTATTTGAAAATCTCAATTTCGGTCAATTTCGGCGATTTTTGATGTTGAAAAACCAATTTGCGGTTCTTTCCGGAAGTTGAAAATATCACCAATCTATAGAGCATTCTCGATTTACTTAATAAAATTTTTATTTAATTTTAAAATAACGGCTCCTTCACCTCTTAAAAAGCTGATACACATGCTATGGTACACCCGGTATATACGTTTGATGCATATAAAGGCTGTACCAACTCAACTGTACCAAGCAAAAATCGACATTAAATTATTTTCCTCAGTTTTGCTTTGATTAACTCCCAGTAACACTAAATTGGCTAAAATTAGGGACAGATTGGTGAATTGGAGTCCTTTTTTTTTTTTTTTTTTAATGTGTTTTATTTTTTTAATCCATTTCTTTTTTTTTTTTTTCTTATATCTGTACAAAAAACACTTAAACCAAATTTTCTTATTTCTTATTTCCAAACTTAATGACCTTTTGAGGAAGGTACTCTAAGATTTAGTATTTCTTAAATTTATTAATTTACTTGATCAGCTGTTAGCTATTTATTATTATTTTATTAATGCGTAAGTGCATTCTTTCTTTGTATAATTTAACTGGAAAAACTTTTTTTTTCTAATAAAAACCAATTTTTAATTTGTATTTTGTTTTTATAAAACTCTATACTACTTATTCTAGACTATCACCTAATTATAACTAACTTACAACTATCCTAATCTAACTTATATTTACCCTATACTACTTATTCTAGACTATCACCTAATTATAACTAACTTACAACTATCCTAATCTAACTTATATTTACCCTAACTATACTATGTTTTTATGAGTTTATTCATTATTCTGTTCAAGCCACCAATACTTATCGGTGCTTAATAAGTCTTTATTTGTTATATACATATCGTACCTTAACATTTCTCTATTATCTTCGGTTTTAAAATTTGGTTGGTATTCTATTTTTTTATTTGTAGCTCTCCTAAATATATGGTATATTATGGGCACTTTATCATCATTTTGAATATATTTATTTTTATCCAGGTAAATCCATCCTTCTGGAGGTATATAACCGGTTCTCATTGTCATCTCAATGTACCCATCATCTGGATGTATTGAGTGAGCAATCAGACTATTTTCTGTCACAAATTCTACCCTAGAAAAATGCTTTCTCGTTAAGTTAATTATAAATTGATCTATTTTATTGATTTTGCTAGTCTCATAGAGCGTTTTGTTCGATATATAGTGTTTGTAGTCTGATTCCGGTTTTCTAAATTTACCTGTGCAATGCCTTATACACTTTCTTTCAAACTTTATCAATAACTCCATACATGATGGACTTATATTATACCATATTGGGCAAGCATATGTAAGAATAGGTCTTATCATTGCTTGGTACCCTATGATTTTGACTCTGTTATTTATTCCTTTCTCATAGAAGAGCTTCCTGGAAGCCATAAAAGCTTTCCTCGCTTTTTCTAATTGATTGGAAATATGTTTCTTATAATTTAAATTGTAGGTTAAGTTTACGCCCAAATATCTGACAGACTTTTGGTTCGTAATTTTTGTGTTGTCTCTAGTTTTTATGTGGAACTTTCGCCAGTTTTTTCTAACATCAGAGTTAGCTTTATCTAGACTTGTTCTGAATAATATAACTTCACACTTGCTATAATTGATTCTTAGTTTCCAAGTATCAATATAGCTTTGTGTTTCATTATAATTTTCTTGCAGCTGTGCTTGCATTTTTGATACATATCTATTTACATTATAAATAATAAGATCATCCGCAAAGGCCAAGCTCCTTGTCAGAGACTGGTTTTGATTTAGTTTATTTAATAGCTCAGCAATATATAAATTAAAGAGCAAAGGTGCGTTTACAGTCCCTTGCTGTAAACCATTTGTTATTTTAAATATTTTCTTAGAACATGTTTGTCCATCTACTGTGATAAATTTTTTATCTTCTAGCATATTTTTTATCATTTTTATTATCTGAGTTGGAAAATTATATTTTAAAAGTTTGAAAATTAGTCCATCAATCCATACCGAATTGAAAGCTTCTTTTAAGTCTATAAGGCATGCTCCCACACATTCCTTTTTATTAATTGCCCAGCATATATCAGACGTTAATTTATTTATTGCATGTACTGCTGAATGTTTTTTTCTAAATCCGAACTGGTTTTCTGGCATAATTCTTTTTTCTTTAATAAATTTTGTAATGTTTTTGGCTATTATAATTTCTAATACTTTACTTATGTTTGGTAATAAATTTATTGGTCTAAAATTTTTTGGATCATTATGATCTTTTCCTGGTTTTGGGATTGGTACTATTTTTGCTATTCTCCACATCTTTGGAAAGTAACAATTATTAAGTATATTATTGAAAATTATACAATAGTTTTCTATTATGCTATTTGGAAGATGTTTTAACACTATATTTGGAATTTTATCAATGCCTGCGGAACATTTGTTGCTTAATGTCTTAAATATTTCTTTTAAATCTGTTATTTTAACGAAATAATTATTACATGTTTGAGCTGTTGTTAAGTTATTTGCTTTGCATGTCTCACTAAAATAAATTATTTTTATATTTGCATCCTTTTCTATTTTTATTTGCCTGTTAAATTCTATGATTGTTTGTTGTATTCTAATATCATTTTGAAATAACGAATTTGTATGTACTTGGTTATGTGATTGTTCAATATAATTTCCTATAATATCTAAAATATCTGTTTGATTTCTTATAATATATCTACCCTGTTCATCCTTTTCTAATTGTCTGATATTAATACCCATGCTCTCAATCAAGTATTTTTGGTTTTCTTCTATCCTGAGCTTGTCGATATTTTTATTTGTTTTTTTCCTAAATAATTTATTAATAATAGGGAACATATTTTTGTTATTAGAGGGATGAATTTTTTTTAAAATGTTCTCCCAGTATTTGTTCTTTTGAATGTATAAATTTTGTTTAATGAGTGTATTAATATTTCTTAATAATGATTTTAATCTAATTGTTCTATTACATGAGTGTTGATTGTTTCTATGTGCCATTTTTAAGGCCGTTAATACTGTACTTTTATAATTTTGAAGTTTCCTAATTTTATAATTTAAAAATTTTTCTATAGTGTGTTCCTTAAATTTGGGGCTACATGACTCTACTGCATTATTTATAATTTTTTCTAACTCTTTTAACTTATTTTCTATTTCGATATTTTCTAAATTTCTATAATTAGGGATAAAAGGGTTTTCATTAGTTGAAATGCTACTCATTTTTTCATCTAAGATTTTTTGAAATTTTTTCCAATTTGTTATTTTATAATTTAATTTATTTTTGTTACTTTCTTCTGTTAATGTTAGCCTATTAGTATCCAATATTAATTCTATTTCTAATGCATTATGATCACTATCATATGGAATCGTTCTCAGTTTATTATTGCTATTGTTACTTAGGTTCAATCTAAAATCAATAATTGCTAAGTCTAAATAAGAATTTGTTCTCGGATATGTTGGCTCTACGGTTCCATATAATTTTGATTTATGTAATATATCGTTTTTTTCTAACCAATTTTTAAATATGTTCCCTCTTGTATTGTTTGTGTTATTTGACCAGTTCGTGTGCTTAGCATTGAAATCTCCTGCGATTACATAAAACGTATCTTCCTGGTATAATTTTAAAACCTCAAAAATTTTATTTAATTCAATTTCAAACCTATCATTATG
Source organism: Argyra leucocephala (assembly GCA_963942445.1). Lineage (NCBI taxonomy): Eukaryota > Metazoa > Arthropoda > Insecta > Diptera > Dolichopodidae > Argyra > Argyra leucocephala. The sequence continues at coordinate 151,034,908 of OZ012679.1, forward strand.
ATTATGCCCTGCATATAATGCTACTAATTTTAGTTTTTTGTTTTGCTCTAATTTTAATTCTATTGTGCTTATCTCGAGACATTTAAATTTATCATAAATAAAATTTTGAGTATCTAAACAATACCTAAATATTTTTTTAATAAGAATACCTGTACCACCTCCTTGTGTAGCTCCCGGTCTGTCAGTTCTTATAAAATTGTAATCTTTAAAATTGAGCTTGTGCTTAGAATTTAATTTGGTTTCTGACAATAGTACTATATCTGGATTATATTTTTCTAGAAAATGTACTAGGTACGCTCTTTTATACATTGATATTATAGAGTTAACGTTAATAGAGATAATTTTTAATTTTTTTTTATAATTTATATTATTATTATTCATAGTATGAGTTGAATGGCATTGTCTCATATAGGTAGTCTATTTTTTTTGTGTGTTCATTTATTTTGTTTTCTATTATTTGTAAAGTTTTTTTTAAATCGAGTAAAATATTTGTATTCTCATTATTTTGTATTAAATTTGTTAGTGTATTATTATTAGTTTTATTATTATTGTTATTATAATTGTCGTTCTTGTTATTATTATTATAATTATTATTATTGCTAATAGTGTTGCCATTAAAATTTCTGGTTGCATTTGCATACGACAACTGTGGTTGTACATAGTTATTTATCATTTTCATTTTGGCTTCATTTCTTTTATTAATTGCTGCCTTTCTTAATTCTGTGTTTTTAATTTTTTTCATATATTCAGGGCACCCTCTATACGATGCTGGATGACCGTTGCTGTTGCATAATGCGCAGTATAGTTCAGCATAGGCTGATTCTTTTGGCATTGTGCACATTCCTATTTCGTGTTGTTTATTACATTTGACGCATCGGTAGTCCATGTTACAATTACTTGCCGCATGGCCTAACCTTTGACATCTTTTGCATTGTGGTATTTCGTTTTTTGTAATTTTTTCCCACCTTACTATTTGGTAGTTTATTCTTTTAATCTTTTGTATTATTGATATATCACTTTCCGGTGATATTTGTACAATAAATATTGGCAGGTTTTTGTTTTCTCTTATTGAGCGTTTGGTTATTAATCTTGTTACTTTCACTATATTTACCTTCTCTAAGTTTAATGATCGTAATTCTTCCTTGATATATTCTGGTTCATCTTCTGAATTTAGTCCTTTCAATATTAATGTTTTATTTTTTTGTGCCTTTGGCGTATATGTGAAATAATTTGCGTTGATTTTTTTTAACAGTTCTTTTGTTTTATTATAGTCTATGATATTGTTTAAAAAAATTAAATGTTTTTCATCATTAATTTTTTTCACAGAAAAATCTTTTATTTGTTTATTTTTCAGAATATTTTTTAATTCTGGCATCTCTTGGTTGTAAATCATAATCGGAGGTATTTTTTCTTTACTCTTGTTACTTGTGTTGTTATTGTTTTGATTTTCATTTTCTGTTGTATTTGTCACTTCTATTGGTTCTCTAATTTGTTTATTATCTGTTGATAATATTATATTGGCTCTGGATTTTTGTTCTTCTTTTTTCTTTAAATTTTTTGTTTTTGCCGTTTCTATTAATTTTTTAAATTCTTCGTTATTATCTGTATTCGGTGATTCTTCTTCCATTTCTTCGAGTGTACCGAGTACCTCGTACCTATTTTGGTTATAAGAACCTTCATTGTCATTATTATTTTTTGTTGTTTTTTCTATTTTATTTTGTTTTAAATTTTGTATTATAGATTTTAATTCCAAAATTTCTTTTTTTAAATCTTCGTTGGATTGCTCCAATGTTTTTTTTGTTTTATTTGTCATTGTTTTTGTTTTTTTTTTTTTTTTATTATTTTTTATTTTAACACGTGCTAGATCGTTACACTTATTTATTATTTTATTAAAATTATCAATAGTTTGTTCTGTCCCTTGAATAATATTTTCACTCATAACTTTTTTTTTTTTTTTTTATTTTTATCATTTTTAGTATTCAACAAAATACGTTGATTTTTACCCAAAAGCTTCACTAAAATTTCACGTCTTACTTCCACGAAGTCTTAAATGAAACTCAGTGAATTGGATTCCTTGGATAGTTTTTTGACGATCAAATTAACAATTGGATAAGCGAAAAAAGTCTATTTCAGTTTCCTGATGTACACTGTATTATAGCGTTTTTTTTCCACAGCATCATCCCAGTTATTTTCGATGACTATCTAATACTGTCTAATCGTTAAGTAAATTTTGGGGAATGCATGGCATTCATTGGACGCTTTAATACATCGTTTTCAAACTGTTGAACAAAATCTAGTTATCGTTATTTTTTTGGCGAATATTGAAAAAAGAGATTGAAATGCAATATCCAACGTAGCCTATATATTTTAAATAAAATATATATATATATATATATATACATAAATTAATTAACTGGAATAGAAACTTACGAAAAATGTAATGAAAAAAAAAACAATTTCTTTTAATTTTTCACCATTTTTATTAACTTAAGGCATTTATTTTATTTATTAAATATATGTTTGTTTTTTTTTTTATTAGTTTTTGTTTTTCCTTTTTTTTTTTTAATTTCAGTTTTTACATAAATTAATTTACATTATTTAATTACACTACAAAAATATACATGAAGATAATTTTTTCGTTATTTTTATTAATTTTTTTTTTTTTTTTTTTTTTGAATATTTAGCTTTACAATTATTATAATTAGTAATTATATATTATATAAATATAATAATAGTTATAGTATATAAGTGATATTTCAATTTAATCGTAAAACTAATATATTCAAAAAAAAAAAACATTTTTTTTTTGAGAAAAATTTATAATTATTATTTTACTTGATTAACTTATCTTATTATTTTTAATAATTAATTTTATTTTTATTATTATTATTATTCTTATTATTATTAATATTATTATGATTTTATTATTGCTATTATTTTTATAAAGTGTTAATAAATAATACATACTTGTATGTTTAATTTTATGATAAGAAGAGTTCAGTTAAAAATGTTTTTTATGGAGTGTTTTATAAGGATTTACTGTATAAGGACATGATATTTGGAATTCAGAAAATTAATATTTAATCGTTTTTCAGAATATTTAATAAAAAATAAATAAATACAAAAGTATACAAAAATTTAGTACACTTTATAGTCATTTAGTGCTAAAATAGTACTACATAGTGGACACATATTAATTTTACATTTTTTTTAATAGTTTGATAACATTTTAACATTCGAATACATAACGAATACATATTAATTAATATACAGGGAGGGAGTAGGATTTATAATAAACGATAGTAATTATTTGAAATCATAATTAAGTACAAGAAGCTTTGGAGAAATATAAGGAAAATTTTTCGTTTTAGTAATGTTATTTAATTTTTCTCAATTTTATTTATTTTTTGTTTTTTTGTCATTTTTAATCGATTACAAATTTTTGTACAAAAATTAACGGGATCATTTATATTATTAAAAAAATTGGATAATCATTAATTTATAGTGAGTATCCTCCTTCAAGTAATATGTACTTGAAATATTCATTTTTTTGTTTTCTTTCTATTAAAGTCCACTCTTATAAATTTTACATTAAATATTTTCATAAACTCCATATCATAAAGTGATGAATTTTATTTTATTGAACATCCCATTACCTAGACAATTGCTTTATTCTCCAATATCAATAAATAAATAATGAATAAGGAATTTATTTCCAGTTATGAACAGTTCAATTTATTTCGTTTTATTTTAATCTGAAATATTTCAATATAAAAATGTACCAATAAGTAATTCAGAATTTTAAATGATATATGTATCATATTACATATTATTAAGATTGAATAAAAACATTAACTGATGTTTACCAGCCATCAATTTACCCTACAATTGCTTCAACTATCGGATGTTAAGCAGCTATATCCTTCTTCAATCTGGACGAACCTCACCAATTGAAATTTATCAATTTTCAATCACACAATCATCATTCTACACATATTACAACAATATCCCAACCTATAGTAGCATTCACCAATCAAAACACAAATTCAACACAAATCATCAAATACCCAACAGAAACATGTAAATTTTTGAAATAAACAAACCTATACAAAACCACAAAATTTAGCAACAAAATAAAAAAGGAAAAAAATTTAAATTAAAAATACTAAAACTACAAAGAGGCAATAGCCTAGTCCTATTGTTGGTAAATAATTTTAATTATAATCAACTATTAATAAATAAATAATTTTTAATGCAATTGAGTTTTAAATAACAATCATTATTATATCAAAATTATTATATCTTAGTATTACACAGCTTTTTCACACTTAAAGGAATAAACTCCGAAAAACATGAACTCTCTATAATAGTGATTGTAAATAATAATGTTTACGAGATCAGAAATATTTTGTAAAATCACTCCTCAATTTAAATAATGATTATGAAATAATTTAGATTTTTAATTCATTTATTCATATTATAGTAAAATACAATACTAAATAAAAAATAATAAGAATAAATATATAGGATCATTCGGATATTCATTAGAATATGTGATGAATGAAACTGCAAGCAAAAATACAGGCATAAAAATATAAAATATTGTTGGGTACATACATATAGTAAAGTAGAAAAATGAAGGTAAATATGGAAAAAATAAAATTTTAAATAAAATTTAATAATTTGTTAATATATTTGAAAAAACAAAAATTATATAAGCGTCATTCATAGTTTCCGGCTCTCTGATTCATTTTAAAATTCTGTACTCCCTATTGATACATTTATTTAAATCATTCCGTAAACCAACTATAATTTCAGTCAATGGCCAACATACACCTTTATAAAAAAAATTTTTTTTTTTTATTAATTATTCTAATTATATAATATTAAAATTATTTATTAAATATTATTATAACATTATACAAGTAGTACCTATATTAACATTATAATATAAGAAATTGAATTTCTCAAACTCTAATTTAAATTTTGTAAATTAATATAAATATGTATATATGTATATAATATTATAATATATTCTAATATTAATGATACATCAATATATATAAATATAATTAAAATTAATATACAAATATACAAATAAATAAATATGTATATTATATTATTTTTATAATAATAACAAATAAATTTAACAATTACACAAAATTAATTTAACTTACATTAATAATTTAAAAATGTGATATTAATTTAATTTTTATTAAACTACTAAATAATAGTTTTAAAAAAAAAATTTAAATTATATTGCACAATCGTTTTAAAATGTCTTTAAAAATTTATTTTATAATTTTGTTGTTTTTATTATTTTTTTTTTTTTTTTTAAATATTATTTTTAAATAAATAATTAATAATTGCAAAATAAATATTTTATTAAATTTTGTTTATTTTACTTTTAGTTTTGTTTTACCAACAAAATACGAAATCCGTTGAAGTGTGTTAATTTGAATTTTGTTATGTTAAGTGCATCTGACAACACTTTTCTAATAATATTATTTCGACAGATATGTAATTAAGTAGTTTAATGCTGTATGCCATTTATATTTCTTCTTTATTCAAATGCGAAACTGAACTGAATTAATTACGTTTTCATTGAGATTTTCATTTATTTATTTATTTTAACAGTTGATCCTACAGATAAATCTGTAGGCCAACTTTATAGGTCATTTTCCCTTTCGAAATGTGGGTCTTTTTTTTTTTTATTAAACTATATTAATTACTAGGGGACCCTGTTGAGTAATTATAATTCAAGTTAAAGCCAAATTTCAAGTTTTTAAAAGAACAGGGATTTGGATGGACTGAAATACACTTCTCATTACAAAGCAGAAAACACTCATGTTTTAATGAAAAACTTTGAAATTAGTATATTTTCGTTTATTTCTCATTTTCTGTTTCGTTTCTTCCTATTTCTTAATATATTTGGTGAATAATATAACCATATGATTAAAAAATTTCAACTGTGTGCACATTATTGTTTTATTTACAACTTACTTATTATATATATTAAGAGTTCATTATGGAGAAGAGAGATAAAATGAAAAGGTGTGTACTGCGCAGGTCCTTAAATGCTTGTCAATTATAATTATAGATTTGATATATATTTTTGTATATTATATATTTAAATTATTTTTTTTTATTAGTTATATTATATCTTTATTAATTATTAAATCATATTTGAACCGATGTGGTTGTATAGAAAATTACATTTTTCAGTGATCATCTTTTAATAATAATTTAATTTGATTGCAAATTTTGATGTTTGAGGAGTATTTATAGGTCCATTATCAGTGCTAGCAACTATACTCAATACAAATCATCTAGAATGGAAGATGAGAGACTTCCGAAATTTATGTAATATGTATATTATTTATGAAAATAAACGGTATGGCCGACGTATGTAGCCGTGAATGTAGCCGACTTATGTAGCCAAAATATATGAAAAAAATGGCGATGGTACTCATTATTACACCTTCTCACTACAGACTGAATTTTTTTTAAAATATTATGCTTTATTAGAAATAATTATTAATTATTTGTAACTATGTGTACTTATACGAAATTAATGTACTTTATGTTAAAATTATTTATAAGTTTAAAAAAAAAAATAAAAATTCATAGATTTCGTATATTTGCGGTAACAAATATTTTAAAATCACAAATAATTCATATGTAAAATTTAAAAATAAAAAAAAAAATAATTTTAAATGATTTTTATTTTGATTTCATGGAACATGGATCCTTCTTTTTTTATATAGGATTCAAATTCATAATTTTTAAATATTTAATGCGAGTTTAATTTATTATAATACAATAAAAAAAAAATTCTAAAAAATAAAATTAAATTAAATTATTTTTTTTTATATTATATTAATTGTGTTTTTGTAATATTTTCGTTTTAATTAAAAATTACCAACTATATATTTATATATGTATTTATATATATTATACTATTTTTGACGATATTATGAAGTGTATTTTATTTTCTTTTTTAATCTTATTAATTTTAGTCGTTTTGCATTTTTTTTTAATTAAATTTTATTCTTGTATAAATTTACTATTTTTATTTATTTTAATTAGGTATTTACTTTTTCTTTTTTTTTTTTTGTTGAATTTATTATTATTTTCTAACATGCATACTTTGATTTGAAATTTAAAAAAAAAAAAAAAAAAAATAAATAAATAAATAAAGCATAATAATAATAATAATTATGTTATTTTAATTAAAAATATTTTTAAGTATTAGAAATTTAGTTAAATTTTAAATGTAATTTTATTTAATGTTAATGTTATAATGTTAATCTTAAAGAAATATTAATTTAGATATGTAATTATGTATGTATGAATGTAATATGTATATGTAGGTATTTATGTATGAATTTTCATATGTGTTATTACTGTTATTATTATTAAACTAAGGATTTACTGATTTATTATAATATTATAGTAAATTTTTTTATTGTTTAATTTTTTCCATTAAATATTTTAGAATTAACTAAATTATATTCTTTCTATTGTTTTCTATATATTTTCTATTTTTAATAATTTATTACCATTTTAAATCTAAATTATAAATCCATAAGATTCGATGTTCTAGGAATAAGAAAATGTTTGCTAAATCTTTTTCTAACCGAATATAAAATGTTGGGGATTTCCCTAACTCTAATACGTTTTTAATATTGAAATAATAATAATAAGAGTTTTATATTATTTTGTTCAAAATTTGTTTTCTTTACTTATACAACTGATTTATCTGTATTATTATATTACTTATTCAATGATTACGAATATAAAAAGCAAACGTAATACATTTTTTAAATTTTTGTATCGTTATGGTATTTAACAATTTTAACAGATAAATCAAGCATAAATTTAATGACATCGTGAAGTCAAAATTTATTAAATATAGGTATTGTACCTATGTACATATTTTGAATTGAAATTGTAATAATTTAAAACTAAATTGTGAATTGTGATTACATCTTTTATTTCATTGAACTCCATTGTAATTAAAATAGTAAATTAATCGAAAACTAATGTTTATTTATTTTGTTTTGCATTGTAATGTAATGTAATTAATAGTACTGGTTTTAAAAAATTTTGATTACAAAAATGTTATTCTGTACATAAATTGGAAAAATTTGATGTAAAAAAATAAAAAATTAATTTTACACCTTTTTTATTTCTATTATTAAATATGGCTCGGAAACATGGAATATCAATGAAGTAAAATGTAGAACTATGAGAATTTTATGTTATAAATTGAAATAAAATTTATCAAAATAATTAATATATTATACAATACAGTTCAATTGTTGAGTAATTATATTCCTAGTTAGTTTGAGAAATCCAATACTTAGTGTTGCAACATATAGAGAAGTGATGTATAGCAAAATCACAATGACGATATTTTTTTTTTATTATACATTGTTAATCAAAGTAAATACTAATTAACAAATGTATTAACGATTGCATTGATGTGAAATTAAATTACATAAAATTAATTCTGTAATCATTTATCTTAGAATTAATTTCTTTATATTATATATAAATAATACATTATATTATTTAAAATAAAATAATATTATTATTCTCATATTTTTTTCGGTCTATTGATCTATATACCCCCTTTCCTCTAGAACATTTCTCCTATTTACATAAAATTAACATCTATGTAATGAAGTAAATTTATAGATTATATTCCAGATAAATAATGTAATAACTCTAATATGCGAAGATAAGGACTTAACTATAATAGCAAATTTAAAAATAATTCTAATGCTAAAATTGAGTTAGTCGTCTACAATATAAAATATACCTCCTACATTAATTATGTTTATTATTTTAACATGAATTTTGGTTTAGATTTTTTGTTCTAAATATGATTCAGAATGAAAGTAAATCCAGAGTTAAAAAAAAATACTATAAATATTTTTATTTTATATGGAATTATAAATTAGATTTATTTTTTTAAATTATTAAAGTTAATAGTACATACATATACAGATGTATGTATGTAATATTTTGTAAGCAAAAATTTTATAAAAAGAAGTATCGATTACATTTAAATATGCATGCATTTTATGAGAAAGTGTCAAAATTTTACTTGAAATTTTATTTCAGCTATTTTTAATTATTATGAATTTGAATTGTGTGTGTGCGTTGATCTTAGTTATATTAGATTGTCAATAAAGCTTTTTAAGTAAATAAATTATATTTCAATTAAATTTAAAACGATGATAATAGCAAATTAAAATTGAAAATTTAAAAATTTAAATGAAGTTTACAAGTCACTGGCATATAAATTAAAGATCTGTTGCAAATTTATATCGTCCTTAAAAATAAATATTATTTTATCGGAATACGTTTGTTCTATATTTCGTTTCTGATTTACAAATTGAATTTTTTCACAGAACCCTTAAAATTTTATTGAAAATTGAGATTAAAAATAAAATAAAAATTATTTTAATGTATGCACGTACTCTATAATACTATTTTATATATTTGTAATTTTGTTTGTGTAAAATATTTGTATACAAAAAATTTTAAAGTTAAAAAACAAATAAATAAATTTAAAAAAAAAAACTTTCAAAAAACAGGGAGTAATCAACTTATTCTTACATTTACATATAATCTATAAGTTAAATAGTCAAAATGTGAATTAATTGAAAAATTTAAAATTTACGCTCAAAACAATCAAATTATGAATGAAAATGTATTTAATTTTCTTAAGCTGTTTGCATATCATCATTTAGCATCAAAGAATATAATAATGGATGTTAGGAACCTATGCAATACCATACATGTTTACTAATAAATCTGCAAACCTGATTAACAATATGTTTTAATATACAAATACAATACAATCAAATATTGAAATCAGTCTGGACTAAATGAAACTGGACATTTATCAAAATCAACTAAAATGCTCCATATTCAAAATATTGAAACTTCAAAAAACAAACAGTTAACTATTAATACTGATCTGATCATAGGATATATATATCATTCAACACCACGTAAAAATATCAATAAAAAATGTCTAGTTGGTAATCAAAACAATGAAAAATTTGTTAAGAGACTAAATCAATGATTTTTAAGAATATTTACTATGTAACTAAACGTAACCATTTTTAAAAAATCAATTTTTGTATCTATTCAGAACCGTCAAATTAATTAATTATCAGTCTTAATTGCCAATTTTATTTTAATATACATATAATAATGGGATATAAAAATTGTTAAAAGTCTACAGTGTATTTAGTATTCAAACTGTCTTCCCTAGCTTAAAGACAATAATTGTCTCTTAAGTCACTTGCAATGATTTTCTTTTCTGTTAATAAAAAAAATAGAAACAAAGAACCCTTCGTTTTTCCTATTCTAAATTATTATAGAATCTCTTTCTCTATAGGAATGGAATTTTAGTAAAATTTTGAAACTGATAAATTTTTTTGTAAGTTTAATTACAGGGTTAGGTACATTCTACGGTGGCATGTCATAAGCCTAATGGATATTTTGAATCACTTTAGTGGGACATAAATCCAAATGGTATGTTATAAGTCCCAGAGTCATAAGTCCCATGGGTATTTTGACTCACTTTAGTTGGACATTAATCCAAATGGTATGTTATAAATTCCAGATTCATAAGTCCCATGAGAATTTTGACTCACTTTAGTTGGACATAAATCCCAATGGGACTTATAACATACCACCACACAATTTATATGTCAGACAAAATCTAATTTCAGATTATATATCAAATTGTTTAAACATTTTTATATATTTTTAGATTATTACTGTTTATTAAAATAATAATTTATTTATGTATAAAATTAATAAATTATACAAAAAAATTTAAATCACTTAAAATTTGTAAAAATTCAGTTTCCGCCATATTAATGTCAAAAATCTGAATATAATGAAAACCGAATAACTTTCTTCTCGTTTATATTTAAGAATTTAATCAAATTCATATTTAATCGTATAGATTTTTTTCTGACTTGTAAATGGTGCACGTTTAGAAGTGCCAAATTAGAGAGAAAAATATGTTTTTCTATGTGAGTTTACTTAAAGTTTGAATCGATAACCCAAGCAGCTTAAAAAATTAATTTATTGTAATAAATTTAAATATAAATAAATACTAAAACTTAAATTTAATTTTTTGTCAAAAATGATAAGCAATTTGATGATAGCAAAAAAAATTAACCCCGTGTTTTTGAAAGTTTTGAGTTCGATTTTTGTTTTTTGTGTTTTATGAAATAAATAAATAAAATTATTATTATTATTTAATTTTATGATTATTTTTATTAGAATTTCGTTAATTTCTGCCTTTATTCATTTTGGAATTTTGGATTTTTTTTTTGTCCTTTTTTTTCTATTTTAAATTTAAGTGACACTGTATTAACAAAATGATTTTCAATCGACAAATTTAAATTAATTTACTTTCATTTTGATGTGTTTTTTTTTTTGTTTTAAATACGTACATTTTAATACACTAATCAAATCCGTGATTTTGTTCTAGTATTTTGTCTAATATTTAATACACTTTACATTTTAATTCATAATATATATAGTACATACATATATATATATATATGTATATAGTAATTTTGTTACTTAAGAAATATTCCTTACTGTTTGTAAATCTTTTTTCCCTATAAAAAAAATTTATATATATATATATATGTATTTATTTTCTTGTTTGAAAAAAAAAATTATCCTTTTATTTTTAGTATTTATTCAGTATTATTATATCTTAATATCCTTATTTATTCTTTTTAATATTTATTTATATTTATTTTAAATTTTATGACTATAAAAAGTTCACATACAAACAAACTAACCACCTAATTTTGATCATTAAATTCTGATGTCGATTCACTTCCGAAAGATGCCGCCACTGTCGTTTTTATTATATTAGTAAATAAATCATGAGTTTCATTTGAAAATGATGTTGTTGGTAGTACTGGACTCAATGGTACTGGTGTTGTTATTGATGATGAAGAACTAGATAAATCCATACTTGATGTACTTGATGCAAGAGATGTTAATACTGTTACTAAACCTGTAACAACCGTTGTTGTTAGAGTACTTGTTGCCGATGCAGTTGTTGATATAGCTGCTGATGTTAATCCTGCTGTACCTACAACAGATGATGCTTGTGTTGATGTTGTCATACTACTTTGTAATAAAGTTGATGTTAAAAGTGATGTACTACTTCCCAATGGTAATATAGTTGTATTATGAACATAACTTGATTCAGTTGTAAAGAATAAACTTTTACATAGTTCACTACTTTGAATTTGAGGTCCTAACATTGATTCAAATACGTATCCGATAAGTGATCCGAATGTTAGACCAACATTATATGATAATGTCATAATATTGCCAGTAACTTCTTTTAAAGTACCAGGTACTTTAGCTGGTGCTAACATCATTGGTAAACTACCAGATAAACCATTTGTTATACCCAAAGCAATTGTAAATACAAATGCAGCACCTTCACCAGCAATAACTGGTTGAGCACGTGGTGTACAACATAATAAAAGTAATGGAACAAGTATTATTCTTAAACCAGACATTAAAATTAGTTGACGTCTTGACCATGGATATGGTACAGCAGCTAATAATTTGCCAATTACATCTGATGTATTAAATGTGAACATTAATAGAACTGGCATCCAATTACCCAAATTACATGATACAATTTCAGATTCAATACCCGGATATAATGATAGTGTAACACAGTATGCTAAAGCTATGCATACCATATATGGATATATAGCTTGAGCTACACGCCATCTTGATTGAAATCCACTTTTTAAATCACTCAAACGACTTGGACCACATTGACCAGGTGTTAAAATATGTTCAACTTTATATGCAACACTAGGTGTTTCCTGATGTTGTTGTTGTTGTTGTTGTTGTTGCTGCTGTTGCTGACTTGGTAATAATTCTGGTAAATTATTTAATCCTTCTAAAACACTTTCACCAGCTGTTGGATTTGATAATTCATATACTGGATTGCTGAAATTATCAAAATATTATTAACATTATTTTCATCAGTATAAAAACATTTTTAAACAATAAATACTAATTTACCTAAAACTAAGTGCAACATTAGTTGTTGATTCCGTTTTAGGTGGCGGACTTGAATCCAATGATAATACTCCATATTTGGCTGTTGAACCATCACCATCGATTGTATCGTTCTGTAATAATAATAATAACAATTAAAAAAAATTATTTTTTTCTATGTAACACAAATATTACCAGTCTATCTTCATCGGGTCTTAAAACAATTTTAGCACAAGCTTTCATATGATATCTAACAAACGGTGACTGCATATTAACAGTTAATAATATATAACTGAATCCAATATATATTGTTGAAGTCAAAAAGAATATAACCGTTGAAACACGATCACTTTGTATTAGTAATTTTGTCACAACACGATTGGAAGATACAAGAAAACCAGCTAAGCTTTCACCAGCCATCACAGCCTGTGTATATTGTTTTGGCAACATACTGGCAAATCCATAAAAACTTGATTGTTGCACTGCAGATTTAATTAATATTATTTTTGAAAAAAAAATATCCTTACATGATTTTATAATAAATATTTATGAATATATACATAAAATATATGTATGTATATGTAATATAATATATTGTTATACCTGTACATCCAATAGCTACTAATGATACAGCTGCCAAATTAGCTGAATATGCTGTATTTGCTGAAAATACATGCCAAGCTACTTCACCAAATGCTACAAATATTAATGTTGTAAATGATATTGCATATCCAAATGATATTCTTATTCGAAATGGTGCCAATGACAGGAATACATTATTTAATAGAACTGTTGAAAATGCTACTATAATATAAGTCATTGACATATCTAGTGCTACAGAATGCCTTGGAAATCTTTCTTGCCAATAATCCGATGCAATAATAAAACTGTAAAGAAAAATAAAAACAAAAAACGAGTTAAAAAGAGAAATTCAAAAATATCTATATCGTATATCATATCATATTGTATATAGGATAAAATAATTGCGTTAAAACATAAAAATAATGGGTATCAATATAAATCAAAGAAAATATTACAAAAATTAAGTTGAGTTCATTGGTTTTACAATAATAGCATCAGTGTAGGATTTCAAAGTAAAAACAACGAAACAAATACTCACTATGACTGTAGAATAAAACTTAAAAAAAGAAAAATAAAACTTATTGCCTATACCTATCCTTTTTTATACTTATAGGACCCCACTTATTAAGCATTAATATTGATTATTTGAAATTTAACATCATAATCGATTTTAATTATGATATTCAAATATTTTAACCCTCATCCCACCATATTCAGTCAATGGAACTTAAGCCTTTAACGCTAGAACACTCGCTCGCCCCTCATTTATGTTTCTGAGGCATGACATTTGTTTTTTTTTTGCTGATTTTTGGTTTGCTTTCGATTCTTTTTTTGATAATTAATTGGAAAAGTTCATATTTTTCATTTCTTGTTATACCGGGTGTTTCAGAGCATGTGTATCAGCTTTTTAAGAGGGGAAATAGGAAAAACCGATTTGCGGTCTTTTTCGGAAGTTGATAATACCACCAATCGATAGAGCACCCTCGATTTAATTAACAAACTTTTTTTTAAATTTTAAAATAACGGCTCCTTTCCCTCTTAAAAAGCTGATACGCATGCTCTGGAAGACCCAGTATAACCAAAATAGCTTGCATTTTTGTATATTTTTGTGCTTGATGACTTAGAATGGATTTCTATCATTTTCTATCATCTTAAAAATCTCGATGTTTGTAATTCTGTTCCTGTAAGATGTTACCAACAAACGCAAGTAGCACATAGAATATTTCAAAAGTTTGTAATTCATTTTTTTTTTAATATTTAAAATCCCAATTTCTACACCATATATACAAAAGTACTGACCAAATATAGAACTTTAAATAACACAATCGGAGTTTGATTGACTTTAAATAACACAATCGGACATAATGCAACCTAAATCTAATTTAATCATATCATATATCTTTGTTATGCTCTACTTTTATTATTTTTAAACTTTTTAAAATTTCATTTGAAAACCAGGAGATATTTGGATTAGAGAGTTTAATTCTGATTATTGGAACATTAAGTCCAACTGCTTCGAGGATTATAAAAAATTATAAATAAAAAAGAATTCATTAACATCGTAAAAATTATTCATTTTATAGCCAAAACAATAAGAAGGAAATGGTTGGAATGTACTTTTACGGAATGAGGGATGTTAAAATATTAATAGTTATCTAGCGGGCATTTAATAAATCAATAGAATTACAAAAATTTTTATTAAATGAGAAAAAACATAAAATATAAAAAAAAGCTACATGCAACAGTATCTAATGTAATTTTAATAATAAATATATTATGATTATATTATATGTATATACTAGGGGTGTTACCCTGTATACCCTGTTTTGTAATTATAATTTAAGTTGAAACCAAATTTAAAGTTTTTAACAGAACATAATGATAACATTAAACAGAATAGTATAAAAATAATAAGATGTTGAATGACACAAAATGGCTCTATTTTACTTAAAAGTTTGAATATTATAAAACCAAATAGAAATTTGTTTAACCCGTATGCATATTTCGGCCATATATACAACTCATTTACATATTAAGAGTTCATTAAGAAAAAGCGAGATAAAATGAGAAGGTGCTTACTGCGCATGTCCTTAAATGTATGGCTATTATAATTATAGATACTCTATTTTTGTTTTTGTTGTTTTTATATTTTTTTATTTTAGATGAACTTGTTTTTTTTTGTTTTTCTTTGACGTATTATTTAAATAGGTTTATTGCAAGCAAAGAATTTCTAAACATAATAAGAAGTCAAACTTGTATATGTATTTTGCTAACACACCCATACATTTAAAAAACAAATTGTTAGAAATAGACGGTAATAAGAATTGTATGTTCACGAATGAAGTGAAATATAGGAAACAAAAAGGTGTAGCTAAACTGATAAGATAAAGTTCAAATTGAATGTGTGTAAATAATAATTTTTTCGTATTAAAATGAAACTATTTATCGTGGTAAGTTAAATTTTAACATAAAAAAATTTACTTTTTGTTGTCTGTGGGAATTTACTTTTTGTTGTCTTTGTTTAAAATTTCAATAAAAAATATTTAATTATTGTCCGAACTTTTTTTCTCACTATGTAACTATGTACTTAATAAATAATCCCGCATTTTCAAATCTTTTGTCAGCCCAATAAAAATTTGTATATAAAAATTTAGGCAAGCATATGCTGTGGTCTCTTTCTTTCTCATTTATACGGCAATGCTAAAGTAGGTATAGTATGATAGTTTTTACTTGTTTCAACTAATCAGGAAATATTTTGTTGTGGTTTATGTGAAAAATTGCATTAGTTTTACGTAAATGAAGAGTTTCCCTTCTAATATGAGTTGAGTTCATTAAGGAGAAGCGAGATAAAATGAAAAGGTGTCTACTGCGCAGGTCCTTAAATGCTTGTCAATTATAATTATAGATATTATATTATATTATATCTATTGTTTCATGTATAAATTATTATTTCATTTTTTTATTTTTCATTCAAATTAATTACACCGACTAATTTTTAATACTTTCTTTTTCTATTTTATACTATTTTTTTATTAATTTATTATTTACAATATTTATTATTGCGTTGCATTCTAAATTTTTTCTTTCGTAAAAATATTTATTTATTTATTTATAAAATAAAAAAGCTAATCGAAAATTTGTTTTAATTTTTTAAAAAAAAAATATCGGTTATTTGAGCCTTATAATCTCTATTCACGAATAGCAAATCTTTTAATTTTCTTTCTCATTTATACGGCAATGCTAAAGTAGGTATAGTATGATAGTTTTTACTTGTTTCAACTAATCAGGAAATATTTTGTTGTGGTTTATGTAAAAAATTGCATTAGGCTTACGTAAATGAAGAGTTTCCCTTCTAATATGAGTTGAGTTCATTAAGGAGAAGCGTGACAAAGTGAAAAGGTGTCTACTGCGCAGGTCCTTAAATGCTTGTCAATTATAATTATAGATATTATATTATATTATATCTATTGTTTCATGTATAAATTATTATTTCATTTTTTTATTTTTCATTCAAATTAATTACACCGACTCAGCACAATATTTTTAATATTTTTTTTTCTATTTTTTTATTAATTTATTTTTTACAATATTTATTATTGCGTTGCATTCTAAATTTTTTCTTTCGTGAAAATATTTATTTATTTATTTATAAAATAAAAATCCTAATCGAAAATTTGTTTTCATTTTAAAAAAAAAAAAAAATATCGGTTATTTTAGCCTTATAATCTCTATTCACGAATAGCAAATCTTTTAATTTTATATTTTAAAATTATTAACCATACACTTTTTATAAGATCATATTTATAACTGCTTATTATAAAGACAAAATGTTATAAATATTTATACGTGAAAAAAGCGATTCATAAAAATATAATTATCATTTTTATCAAAATTACATTACTGATCTCTTACAACACATGAAAACTATTATCTGGTTCTAGCAGAAGCTTTGACAATTTTTTGCTCACATATGCAATGAAAAAAGAAGTCAGACACAAAATATATAGCAAT
Organism: Argyra leucocephala; assembly: GCA_963942445.1. Taxonomy (NCBI): domain Eukaryota; kingdom Metazoa; phylum Arthropoda; class Insecta; order Diptera; family Dolichopodidae; genus Argyra; species Argyra leucocephala. The sequence continues at coordinate 151,052,587 of OZ012679.1, forward strand.
ACAAAGCTATAATTGTGAAATTATTAATTCTGAGCCTGGGCGCAATGATAAAAAACGATAATAGTATGCATTTCTGCATTAAAAGAAGAGTCTAAGCCGGTAATCGTTAAAAGAAAATTCACAATATACAAAACCCTTTTTTATTTTTTTATTTATTTCTCTACTCAATGAGCTTATAAAGCTCGTACAGAGTTTAGTAATTCATAATATTTTATATCATAATTCATAATTCAAGCAATTCAATAACATATGCAACAAAAACAATTTAATCTTACTAACTAATATTCTACAAAAGAAAATAAAATCATGTAATTTTTAAAATTAATTCTATCAGCCTAATTTGTCATAACAATATACAACTAATTCATAAACACAAAATTGACTATCAATAAACAAATTTTTTATTTTTTTTTTTTTATTATTATTATTATTTAACTCAATTAACAGCTAGTTCAGTAAAAACATCTGGATAAAATAATCATTAATTTTACTTTTGAATTTTATGGTATCATTTCTTTGTTTGCTCTACTGGCAGTTGAATATAGATTGTAAACGCTTTATTATATATTGTGTCCTGATTGTTGAATCTAATTTTAGACGATGTGGTTCGTAATTTCTCTGCATTCCTAGTACTATAATTATTCACTTGTCTGTTCACAATTAACTTGACTTTTGTGATAATGTTATTAGTACACATATAATGCACGTGCGTTGCCAACTTACTTTTAATTAATAAATTTATTGGTAGTATATTATTATTCAAATGAATCTGTCGTGTTGCCGTTCTGTTATTGTATCCAAATAATTTTTTTATTTCTTTGTTTTGGACAGTTTGAATTAATTTAATATTCTTGTTATACACATTTTCCCATATCTGTATAACATAAGTAACTGTGGCACGAAACATACTGAAGTACAAGGAACGTTTTAGTTTATGTGGAATTCTATTACTTACAAGTCTAAATATACCCGCTAATTTCCTAGCTTTTATTAGTTGCTCATTAATATGTTGCTCCCAAGTAAGATTTTTTTTTTTGTTTTTTCTTTATTTCAATCATACTAATTTAATATAAAATTTCATTAACTTAGAACTAAATTGTAAGTTGTAGATCTTAGCCTAGGCTGTGTGATCTTAAAATTTAAAAAAAATTAAAGTGCAAATAAAAGTTAATATACAAAGAAAAGCTATGGAACTGTCAATAATATGAAATAAAATAAATTACATTATAGGAAAACTTAAAAAATAAGATAAACTTCAATGCTTAAATTTATAAAACGAAAAAAAAAAAAAAAATAAAAAAGAAAACAAAAGAGTACTAATTCTATTATAAAAATTATATATAAAGACTATTTAAAACTACTTATGAAATTAACTTTAAAACTTTTACTGCAATTACTACTATCAAACATTTTTAATTTTTTATTATTGTAGTTGTAATAATACAAAATATTCTTATATTCAATTATTTTTGTTTATTTATAATTTATTTTTACTTTTTCCCATTTATTTATTTTTGTTTTTTTTTTTTATTTTTATTGTCAACTAATATTTAATATACATTTTTGTATTCCGGTTTTAAAAACTCTAAAAGAATCAATTTCTTTAAGTTGTACCGGCAGGTCATTAAACAATTTCAAACAATTATACAGACAGTTATTTTTCTGTTGATTTGTTTTAAACAAGGACAGGTAGAAATTGGATTTGTTTCGTGTGTTGTGTGTATGGATGTCTATCATTCTACTCAAAATGAAATTATGTTTGATTTTATTATTAATTATTTTAAGCGCTACTAGATATAGTTCTCGTTTACAAATATTAGTGAAACTTAAATATTTATCAGAATATAATAAATTTGTTGGATACATACGTGGGTAGAAGTGAATAATTTTTATTGATTTCTTATGAATGACATCCAGCTGACTTAAGGTTTGCTGGCTCGCACCGTTCCATACGGGATTGAGATATACAATGTGTGACACTATAAAAGACGAATATATTGCGTATAATGCTTTGGTTGAGATAAAGTTCCGTAATCTACGCAATATGAAAAGATAGGGTGATATTTTGCTAATAATATGGTGCACGTGGTCAGTCCATTTCAACTTTTTATCGATAATTAACCCTAGATAATTAAAGCTATCTACAGTTTCTATTAATTTAGATTTATAAAAGAAATTTTCTGTGTTATATAATTTATTTCCAAACAAAATAATTTTGGTTTTTTTTAACATTTAGGCTTAGTTTGTGTTTAGTAATCCATATTTCAATATTATTTAGATCGTTTTCAATATCCCTCCTCAATTCGATTTCGCTTGTTGCTGAATATCGTATTACTGCATCATCAGCATACAGTTGAATTGAGCCTTTCAGCTTTAGTCGGGATATATCATCAATGTAAAGCTTAAAAAGGTCTGGTCCTAGGATGGATCCCTGTGGTACCCCTTTTTTAATAGTAAGGTAACTACTAAGAGAATTTCCTATTTTGATTCTTTGTAGCCTATCATTGAAATATGATTTAAAAAAGCTTATATTGGATGGACTACAACCAAGATTAATCAATTTTAATAACAGTATCTCATGGTCAACGCAATCAAATGCTTTTTGTAGATCCAAAAATATACATGCAACAAATTTCCCATTGTCGATGTTATTGGATATAAAATTTGTTAAACTGAGACATGCTGATGTAGTGTTAGAATTATTTTCAAAACCATATTGTTCTTCATGTAAAATGCTGTTATTTCTAAAAAATAAATTAAGGCGGCGTTTGATGATTATTTCAAAAATTTTTGACAAAGCGTTTAGTACAGAAATCGGTCGGTAGTTTGTTGGATTTGTAGTTGAACCTGATTTGTATATAGGGGTTACTATTGCTATTTTGAGACTTTTAGGAAAAACAGAATTTTGAATTGCATTATTTACTAATTTTACTAATAATGGTGATAATTGAGATGAGAATTTTTTAATAAATTTAGAGGAGATATTGTCATGGCCCGTTGCAGCTGACGACTTTAGTTCATCAATTATTTGTTTGATTTCTTCTTCATTTGTTAAATCTAGACAGAAATTGTTGAAGTTCTTCTTGTACTATTTATATATGTAAAATCTATTTGGAAAGGAGAGATATTTATTTCGTCAGTTACATTCACAAAAAAGGAGTTCATTTTGTTAGCTATGTTGCTTTCATCACTGATAGTTTCATTATTAAAGTCTAAGGACTTAATAATTGTGTTAGAAGTACACGAATCAGGGTTATGAATTATTCTTTTATAAAATTTCCACAAGTTTTTAGAATTTGAAATTTCGGAGTGGATGTCATTTTAAAATTAGGTTTTTTTAGCTTCAAGAATCATTTGGCTAACTTCAAGTCTCATTTTTTTATATAAGTCAAGAATCCGTATATTATTTTTGTATTTAAAAGAATACTTGTAATAAGAGTCTCTAATCTTTATTTTATTCAAAATTTCTTTCGTCATCCATTTCTTTTTTAATTTCCCCATTCTTACCTCGATCGTTTTAGTATACTTTATGATAATCTGCTGTAAATCGGCAACAAAAGGATCAAACTCGTCATAAGAATCAAGATTAGACCAAAAGCTATCTAATTTTATTTGGTCGTAATTCAAAACTGTGATTTTCATCTATTATTACACCCAAGTACTTGTAATAACTCACCATTTCCAAATTACAGTTGTCAATTTTTAGATGTAGTATATCTGCTATTTTCCTTTTGAAGATTATGTACTTTGTTTTTTTTATGTTTAGCGTAAGTTTGTGACTATTCATCCACTTCAGTAATACTACAAGATCTTCATTTATCATTTCTTCTAGTTTTTTATTGGTGGTTTCACCGTATACTATAGCCAGGTTATCTGCATACATGTATAGTTTGCCATTTAAATTTAGGTTAAGCAAACCACTTATGTGTACGGTGAATTATTTAGGCCCAAGCGAACTTCCCTGTATAACTCCGAACTCATTTTTCTCCATACATTATGCATACTGCATTCTCTTAGTAAGGTAGCTTTTGAACCAGTTGAATTCATTACCTTTTATGCCATATTCAAACAAAATTCTCAGTAATAATTTTTTATCAACACTATCGAAAGCTTTTTGAACATCAAAAAAAACAGCAGCTACTTTAAACCGCTTGTCTATTGAAGATTGGATCTCGGTAACTACATCAAACAGCGCAGCTTGAGTGCTGGATTTCCTTTTAAAACCGTATGGTTGGGGATTGGTTAGGTTATTACAATTAAGATATTCCGTAAGTTGATTATTCACAACAGTTTCGATAATTTTGCTAAAAACTGATGAGATGGTTATTGGTCTATAATTATTGAGATCACCTGGATTAGTGACGAATTAATAAGCTTCGTTAAGTTATGAATCAATTCATTTTTACATGTTTTGATTACATGTGGCGAGATTACTTTTACATCCGATAATGCGACGTACGGATTCAAAGCATGAACGATAATGGCATCAAATAAAAACACACCATAAATTTTGGAGAGAAAATATTACGGGAAATATTACGTTTGGTGTCAGAAGGCTTGATAGTAGATAGTTTCTGACAAAATCTGCGAAATTGGCAATCCAATAAAAAACCAAAACATAATTAGTTTTTATAAAAACTTGTTTTCTAGCGTTAGAGTAAAATTTCTGTATAATTGTCAAAAATAGACGAATATTTTACTTTTAATTTTACTAATATGATTATCATACAGATACGCGTATTTCGTCTACTACTTCTTCAGTCTTTTTTAGTCGACTGAGAATAGAAGTTCGTTGCACAGAAACAATTTAACGTTTTTCGCAGTTGGTTGAGTAATAATATTATTACTTATTTCATTGGATTTACCGATAAAGAAAGTCCGGATAAAGGAAGTACAGGAAATTATAAAAAAATCTGTGTCAGATAAGAAGGCTCCTGGGTATGATGGTATCACAGGCAAAATGGTAAAGGAACTTCGGTATTGCAGTATAAAATTCTTAACTCACATTTTTAATGCTATATTAAGAACTAGCTACTTCCCAGATGTCTGGAAAACTGCTCAAATCATAATGTTAGCTAAACCGGGGAAAGAGCCAAATGATACTAGTACATATAGACCAATAAGTCTTCTGCCAGTAATATCAAAATTAATCGAAAAACTAAATGCCAAAAGATTGATTAAAATAAATAATGAACGAGATATCGTACCAGCTCATCAGTTTGGATTTCGTCACAATCACGGGACAATCGAGCAAATACATAGAGTAGTCAACCATATAAATAATTCACTTGACAAGAAAAAATACTGTTCTGCAGCTTTTCTGGGCATTTCGCAAGCCTTCGACAAAGTTTGGCATTAAACATTAAAAGAAATTAAATCTGGGGTTTCTCAGGGCAGCGTCCTTGGCCCACTACTTTACCTGATATTTACAGCTGACCTCCCAACATCACCCAGGGTACTCACTGCTACTTTTGCTGACGACACAGCGGTCTTAGTGTCTCATACTAATCCGACATTAGCTTCAGAAGTTCTTCAGAACTACTTATTGGACATACAAAACTGGCTGAAAAAGTGGAGAATAAAGAACAATGAATCGAAATCCTATTCATATCACCTTTACTAATCACAAGGGAAATTGCCCTGCTGTTCACCTTAACGACATGGAAATGACTTACAAAGACTCGGTTAAGTACTTAGGTATGCACTTGGATAGACGTCTCACTTGGAAAAGTCACATCATCAACAAAAATAAACAACTACGATTAAAATTCAACCAATTATTTTGGCTAATTGGTCGTTTCTCCAATTTATCACCAGAATGTAAAGTTGCAGTGTACAAAGCTATCATCAGGCCAATCTGGAGTTACGGGTTGGAACTATGGGGAACATCTAGTAACTCCAACATCGAAATAATAGAACGCTTCCAGTCCAAAGTATTAAGGTCTTTAGTCAATGCGCCTTGGTATGTCCGAAATGACACAATTAGATCAGATTTAAATATCCCATCTGTTAAGCAATTCATTAAAAAGAAGTCTGAAAAATACTATGTTCGACTGGAAAACCATCCAAATTTACTTGCTCCTCAACTCATCAATAATGAATGAACAAGCGAGCGCAGATTAAGACGATTCAGACTGCTGGATTTATCTACTAGATTCACTTTACCTGAGACTCCATAAATATAAATTTGAATATTATGTCAAGAATCAATGAATTCTAAAAAAAAAAATTTCATTGTTGGTATTCAGGTAAGACATAATTCATTTTGTTAAGATACAATGTTTGCAGTGATCCAGCCATTTAATAAGATTTGACAAAAATAGAGCTCATCGAAAATAATTCAAAATATTTGATGCGATAGCCAATCAGAATAGGACAAGCGGAATACCAAGCTTAAGGTGGGCTGATAACATAGATCAAGACACAGAAAACTTGAAAATACGTATTTGGAATGTATGTTGCACAAGATCGATAAATTTATAGGAATATAGTCAAAAACGCCAAAGCTCACATCGATGTGTTTAGTGCTACAAAATGATGACGATTAGATTATATAAAATAAGGATATTTTTTTAGGTCTGTATCTTATTTTTATCAAAATTATAGTATAACCACTTCCATGTCCGTTAATTTTAAATATACTATCCTAATTCGTTACTCTTACCTTAACAATAAAATGTGTACATATTTAACAAAATTATAAAAAAAAATAAATAAAAACTTTCTCAAACTTATTCAGAACCTTTAAAAATGAAATCATCTCATTAACATTTGAAAATTCTTCCTTAAAACTTTTTTCCAAAGTTTTATTATCCAAGTTTGAAAATTACACAAAAATAAAAACAAAAACAAAAATAAAATAATAATAAAAATAAGAAAGAGATGATTTTAAAATTTCTTTTAACTGTAAATTATTTCTATAAAGTCAGAAATAAACAAAAATAAAAAAAAAATAGAAAAAAAAAATAATAATTTCTCATCCGAATAAATCTTAAATATCTCAAAATTATAATAATATAAACTAATTAAGGATAATAATATACATTCTACAAAGTGTATACAATAAAAAAAATAATGTTTTTATCAACCACCAGCTTCCTTTCATTTTTAAGGTCTTATAATAGTTTAGATTTAGATATTGTTTCGGTTCTTGATTTCAAAGGAAGAAATTCTTAAAACAAATTTAATAAAAATAAAAAATAAAATCATTTTTTTTTTTTTCATTATTGTAGGCGTATTTATCTATTGTTCTCTTTGTCTTTTTCTGTTTGTATTTCCATTCATAAATATATATATATATATATATACTTATGTGTGCATGATTGTTTGTTTTGGAAGTAATTTTATTGTAATTTTAAAAAATAAGACATTAAATATGTACAGAAAAAAAAAATGATAATAACAATAAAAGTATTAATGTCCTTATAACAAGTTCAAGAACAAAATTTAATATCCTTTTTATTATCACAAAGTAAAATATGAAGTAAAAAAAAATGTTCCTGTTTTTAGGTTAATTTTTTTAATATATATATTTTTTTTTTTGAAATCGTGACGTTAGTCCAAAAAGGAAATAAAATTGATTTTTGTTTTTGGCCCAACTTAGAAGGTATTTATGATGAATTGATATTTTTAAATAGGGAGGGATATAAGTAAAAAATGGAAGAAAAAAAAGTACATTTTGATATTAAATAAAAAAAATTTGTTTGGATATGAAACAATAAAACATTTTCATCCTCTTCCTCTTCAATATTTCTAAATTAGTTTTGATGAAAAAGTGATAATTTGTATTCTATAAAATTACACCCTTGATTACAATTATTGGTTAAATCTTTCGTATCAAACAGAGTCTGATATTTTATATTGGATTTACATGTCCTTATTATGAAATAGTATTGTACAAGTTTAGTATAGATCTACATTGTTTTTTTTTTTTTCTTGAAAAAACACTTGACAAAGAAACGACGAAAATAATAAAATAACCAAAATATGTGTGATAAACATTATATATATATATGTAGTATTGTATATACACATAATAAAAGTCTACATCAATTAAATATGAGACTTATACGCCGAAATACAATAAAAGCTAATGATAAGTAGAATTGTCATCCAACTCAATCATAGGAAAATATAAATAATTGTACATCCTACATGCTTGGCGGTATTTATTTATTTATTTCAAGCTTAAATCAAGCAGTTACAAATAATATTTACTTAAATGTACGTTACAAATTTAACAAATTTACAAATTTTAAAAAGTTACCAAAAAAAAATAAAAAAGTTACATAATTCTAAATAAATTTTATTTTTAAATTCTTAACATAAATTCTTAACACTAAATAACGGTTTAAGGTGTAGGAGTGAGAGTTGTTTATTTTGTGTATTGGTGCAGTTGTAATACAGCCTTTGAATGAGAGAAGTCAATTACCGCCTTGTATTTATTTCCCATTATTAACATTCTAATAATGGGTTCTAAATCTTCCATAATTAGTTCTATGATGAACCAGGTGTGAAAAGATTAACGGATCTAAGTCGAGAATTATTGTTAATGAAAATTTTATTAAAAATTCGGTGGAGAAATAATTTTACTTTACATCAGCAATTTCTTTTCTGCAGGGTGGCCAGATGAATTAAATTTAGACGATGTTCGTAAGGTGGCAATCGAATCGCATTCTCCCAAGGAATATTCCGTAGTGCAAATCTTAAAAACTTCTTTTTTTTAATGATTTCGGTTCTTCGTATATGAACATCATAGAATGGAGACCATATACCTGGCTAGCATACTCCAAGTTAGGCCAAATCAATGTTATGTACAGAGCTTTTAAAATATAGAGATCAGAGAATTCTTTAGACCAACGCTTTATAAACCCTAGCAAGGAATTTGATTTATTTATAATGCAGTTGAAGTTTAATTTAAACGTTAACTTATCGTCGAAGTACACTCCTAAATCTTTAATAACACTTTAATTTTTAATAGCTCTTAACAATAATTCAGCATTAAGTGAATAATTGTAAAAGATTGGTTGGGAACGACGTGTATAGCACATTAAAGCACACTTTTTAATATTAAGTAGTAAATTATTATTGTTAGACCAAAGATAGAAATTGTTTAGATCAGTTTGGAGTAGGATTGAGTCATCAATAGACTTTATTTTTTTGAAAATTTTCATATCATCTGCATAAATTTGTAGTTTACTCTTATTAATCACAGATGCAACATCATTCACAGAAATAATGAATAGAAGAGGCCTATCTAAATAAAATGTTATACGATCTGTCAACTAAATATTAATTGATTCAGTTTAAGAAAAGTACCGGGAAACCTAGCTTTCTTAATTTCAGTAATATAATACTATGAGGCAAAATGTCAAAAGCTTTGCTAAAATCTGTGTAAATGACATCTGTTTGCAGGCCTTCCTCCATATTTTTAATAAAGGCGGACGTTACTTCTACAAGGTTTGTTACCACGGATTTACTTTTTCTAAAAGTAAATCCGTGGTAACAACTAAATCTGTGCTGGTTATGTATTAGGAAAGGAGTGCAGTGAGAATAAACAGAGTCAAACACAATTAATTCAAACACTTTAGGAATTGAGGATGATTTGGCAATAGGACGATAATTAATTACGTCATCCTTACCATTTTTCCTGTGGGTAGGTTTTATAAAAGACTTTTTCCAAATTAAAGGAAAGGTACCAGATTGAAAGAAAATATTGAATAAAATGGATAGTGGAGAAGCGAGTGAATTGAAATACTTTTTTAAGATAGATTCAGGAACCCCATCCGGACCTGGGCGTGAATTATTATTAAGATTTATTAAATATTTTTGTACAAGGCTTTATCAAAGTGGCTGTCATTAGGTGTAAAAACAGAAGTGAAATAGGAGGTTGCAAAGTAATCACGCAAAAATTAAGATATAGTCTTCGCGTCACTACTAGATTTACCATTAAATTTCATAAATGTGGGAATTTGATCACTTTTTCGTTTTGATTTGACATAGCTCCAAAACACTTTAGGATTTGTGATGATATCAGATGATACTTTACTAATATAGTTATTATACAGAGCTTGTGATGTTGCTTTAAACTCATCGTATAGATATTTAAAATTACAATAGTTTGCGTTACTGTTGAATTTTAATTATTTACGCCATGCTTTATTTTTCTTATTTCGAAGTTCTTTAAGATAACCGTTAAACCATGGCGGACAAACACTGATGTCCTTATTTTTATTTAACGGAACATATTGCATGAATCTTTTCTCAATGATTTCATAAAATTTAGTGATTATTACTTCTAAATCAGAATTTCCCAGAATAGATGAAAAATTGTGCGATTTAAAATAATCATTCACTATTCATCATCAAACAATATTTCCAATGTCAGGGATTAAAGGTGGATTTTCATTGAGCAATATTTAAAATCTTAAAAATTCTGTTGGCTTTAAAAAGGGAGATAGCTTATTGAATTTTTATGTAAGAAAAAAATAGACTTTTGCAAAGAATTCTCTAAATTTCTATTTTGGAAATTAATTTTATACAATGTTGAAAAAAATTATTTTTTTATATACATTTACTCAAAAAAATTGTTAAAAAAGTGTTGCCGGTATAAAGAAACTATCTCCGATATTTTAAAAATATAATTTATCAAAGTATAATATCACAAATTTTTTGAAAATATCCCCGGTAAATGATATTTTCTACGCATTGAGGGCATTGAGCTCTCATTATATATATATTATTCTGCATTTATCTGGATGTTTGTAAGTCCGACGGAATACTCCAACACATATACAAATTGCAATATGTATACAAATTGCTTTGGTACTCTTTTTTAACCCCTGTCTACCATGCTGAACCTTTGCAGGAAAATATACCATTGCATGAAATATATTTTTTTTATTAAATGTTAGACTTCTTCGCAAATAATAAGGAAAAATAAAAAATAATAATAATAATATAAATAAAACGAACAATTTTTTTGATTTATAATAATAAGGACTAATAGAAATTTTATCAATAGTTTAATATGGTATAATAACCAAAAGGCAAACAGCATTTAACACACAAAAAAACATAATGCACTTAAAGGTTATTCTTATTACTTAAAATTATACACAATATGCATATGTGTCTACATATTTTTTGTTTTTTTTTTTAATTTTTTTTGTTGTTGTTATGATAATGATCATAGCATCATAGTTTTGCTACCGTATGCATAGCCTGTATAGTACTATAGGTATATACTATAGCCAAAAATGTGATGCGATCATGAGTTTAAATTGTTATTTATATTTATTTTTTTTGTTTATTGTTTTTTTTTTTTATATATATATATATATATATATCTATATGATATATAAAAATATGATCGTATATAATCTTTAGTATGTATTATGGGGTTAGGTTTTGGTTTTGCTGATTTACACATAAAAACAATAACAACCTAAACATTTTTAAAGAAATTAAATGAAATTTTGTACAATTATTTTTTATTTCTTATCTTTGTAAATTTATAATTTTTAGGTATATTTGTTTTCTTCAAGTGTGTAGAAATGTATGTTGTAGAGAGTGATGAATTTTTTTTAATATAGTAAGTAGGTATTTATATAGGTATCGGTTAAACCATATTGATTGTTGTTCTTCTTTTTAATGTATGTTATAAATAATAGTTACATTTGAATTTTAATATGAGCAGTTCGATAATGAATTTTTTGAAATGAAATGAAATTTTAAATAACCGATCATTGGTTCACAAGTTATGAACAGTTTTGTAAATACCTAATTATTTGCAGTAAATTTTTTTATTTTAATTTTTTCTCCAACACGAGTTTTTATTTTATTCATTAAAATAAATATTATGTGTACCTACAATATTATTGTTTTTTTATATTTACAATTTTTTTTTATTTTTGTTTTTAAAATTGTTTTCGTTCAAAGTTGTGGCTTATTATAAAATATTATTTGTTCGCTATAAACTTTGACGCTAAGCTTGCGCAGCGAATGTTATTGAATGTTAACAGGATTAACTTAATTCTGAATTATACGATAAATTTTCAATGTTGGCAAAAAGGATGTCGCTAAAATGATCGAGTAAATGATCCTTAGGGAATAGAAAATTTTGCACCTTACTACAAATATTCTGTTTATATGGTAAATAAAAGCGTTATAATACAAAAATAAAGGTATGATAAATTAGTAAGCAAATACGTATTTTTCTTAAACTTGAAATGAAAACTCTAATGAAGGAAAGAAATTCTAGAATTGGTTTTGCTTCCGTCATTTAAGGCGGGTTACAAAGCTAGTATAAAATAATGTTTCATATGTTATATCCCTTTTTAGAGCCGAAAAATTTTTAAGATTTTAAATATTGGTCAATGAAAATCCAGCTTAATAATATCAGTAAATGATATTTACAATTGTTGTTGTACATATTGAGTTCTCATATAAAATAATGTCATTTCACATGTTATCTCACTCGTTAGAGGTAAAAAAAATTTCACACTTCAAATGTTTACCAGCTAAAACCCACCTTTATTCATGGTAGTAAAATGTATGTATTCTTTAAATTCATTTATTAGATTATAAATAAACAAAAATAAATCAAATAAAAATATTTTTGTCCACTTTAAAAAATTGTACCTATGAGTATAAACTAAGAAATTAAAAAAACCTAATTTTCCTTATAAAAGAACAAATTTCAATTAAATTTTTAATTTTGTTTTTGTATTGATTTTTTAAAAACAATATCAACTTATATGTACATATATATATATATTTAATACATATATATACATAAATTTATTATATATAAATATTTAAAAAACAATAATAAAGAATCCTTTTCAATTATCGATTTTATTGAACATTTTAAACAACTAGACTCTGCTGAGTGACATCATATCCATATCATTGAATTACTTAATAAAAAAAAAAATGCCTAATGATGGCATCATGAATGTAGAAATATAATATCTGATATGATAATATTTTAACCTAAGTGCTTTTCTCTTAATTAATTGCTCACTCTTTTTGTTTTTCATCAAATTGAAATTTAACCATATTCAACTCTATAAGAACTAGTCAATATGAATGAATTTGAACAATTCAATTGAATATCAAAAATTACGAGTACATATTATTTAATTGACTAGTTAACCATTTTTTTTAGTTTAAAAAGTGATAAGTACCTCACAAAACCACTTAAGTCAAAATATACATGTTTCGTCTTAAAAATCACAAAAATAATAATCAATGGGTAGAATTCAGTAGAATTAACCGGTAGATCTAGAACCCATTTTGAATCTGTGGTAGCGTTCAGTGATTTTAACCTTTGGATCTGAGATCCACAGATCCATGGATCTGTTTACTGAACGCTGTGGTAAATTTACCGGTTAATGTATCGCGGTTAATGAAAATGGATCTGAAAAAATTCTAGATACATTTCATGGATCTGACTTTTTATATGTAAAAACAACAACAACAATTTTTATGTTGAGTGTTGTGACATCTACCGTAAGAAAAATTAAATGTTTATATTTTTTATGAAAGTTTTTAAATTTAAATCGCCCTTATTTTTTGGATTAGTGTGAAAATTTAAACTCTTAAGGAAGATTTATGTACATAAAACTTAAATTAAGAGTTATAAAAAATAAATTATATGTATGATAATAAATATTATTCCATTCAAATTTAATTCATTTTCAAAAGTACTCATTATATTTTCCGGTGATGGCGCTAGTATTGCGGTAAATTTTTGTGGTGAATTGTGTTCAGTGGCCAGATATATGGTACATGGATCCGAAATGGATTCCAGATCTACCGGTTAATGCTACTGAACGAACCCTATGTACCATTAATCTGGCTTACGCAATTCACCACAGAACCTTTCCGCAGTACTAACGCCATCATCGGACAGTATAATAAGTACTTTTAAAAATAATTTGAATATTAATGAAGTAATATTTATTTTCATACATTAAATTTATTTTTTATAACTCTTACTTTCAGTTGTATTTACATTAATCTTCCTCAAGAATTTTGAATTTTCACAATAATTCAAAAAATAGAAGTTTAACAACTTCCATAAAAAATAAACCATTTAATTTTTTTTACACTAGATGTCACAACACTCAACATAAGCATTGTTGTTGTTTTTACATTTTAAAAAGTCAGATCCGTGAAATGTATCTAGAATTTTTTCAGATCCATTTTCATTAACCGCGGTACATTAACCGGCACATTTACCACACCATACAGTGACTAGATCCATGGATCTGTGAATTTCAGATAAACTGTTTAATTTCACTGAACACTATTAATGTAAAAAAAAATTTAATTTTTCTATCGTACAAAATACATAAGTCGACTTGTGAGTTTAACAGAAAATATATTGTGTTGCATGACATAAAGTCCTTACTATAATAGTCATATGATGATATCCTATGATAATTCGTTAAATGGCCGATATGATTCGATATGATTTAACTAAGTTTTTTTATTTTGAGCTTTTAATTAAGTTCTTAAATGTTTTTTTTTTTATTTTGAGATTTGAATAGTTCTTAGTTCTTAGTTAAAAGAATAAATAAAAAATAACGCAATTTTTTATTTAGCTTACAAAATTATTTTTTATTTATTTACTATGCTGTCAAAATTGCTTATGATTGTTTATGACTTAACGAATGATTTTGAAAAGACAACGAATGATGGTTATGTTATGACTATTATAGTTGGTTAAATGGAGTTTCATATTGGCGTACAATATCATATGACATCATATGAGGCCCTATGATTATTATAGTTAGGGGTATAGACTTAAGAATTAATATTATTGTATTTTTTTTTTTTTTTATATTTCTGATGTTATTTTTAGTCTTATTTTGCTCAACTTGTTTAAACTTGTGTTAACTTGAATTAGAATTCTTAAAAAATAAAAACATCAAAGAAGATGTCATCATTACAAAACAGTCGTTTGAAATGCAAAAATCAATCAATTTTCGATGAATACTGGAACGGGATCACCCCATTATCTGGAAAAAAAGAAAATCTCGAAAGAAAATTCTCGAACAAAAAAAATCTGGAAAGTAAAAATCTTGAAAAAAAATATGTTGAAAAAAAATCCCGAATTTCGAATCTCGAATTCGAGATTTTTTAATAACATTTATTTACATAATAAAATCGTTTTCCATTTATAATATAAGCAAATTGAAAAGAAAATCCAAATAAATATATTGTAAAAAGTAATTATTTAAAAGTTAAATACAAAAATAATTAGAGGGAATTAAAGAGTAGGATTCAAAATAAGCCAATCAAAATATTACAGGGTATTTCTTTCACTAGAATATTTATGCAAGTGATACACACTAGATCCTGAACTAGAAAAGACTTTAGAGTGGGACTCAAAATAAGTATATTCTCTATTTCTCTATAATTATTTTTATGCGTAGCCGCTGTTGGATGCAAAAAAGGGGATACATCTCTTTTTTCCAGAATATCTACCATAATTATTTTGAAAGTTTGGAAATTGAAAGCTTGGATTTTAATATTTGGATTTTGAAAGTTGGATTTTAAAATTTGGCTTTTCATACAGATCTAGAAATCTCATAATTTCTGTCAGTAATAACGAAAAGTAGCTTTGTATAATTTTTGAAACAAAACAAAAATTATTTTAAATTAACATACGAGTATATTTTACCTTATTCGACATTTTGTTTTTCAATATTAAAAATTGACTTTATTTACCTAAGTGAATTTCGACGCCAAATTGTCAAAGTGACGTAATGAATCCTTAATGCCATAATCGCTAACCGATACTTTGCAGAACTTAAATCGACGTGCCGTTTTGCAAAATTTCAAAAAATTCGGTTAAGATAGTTTTTCGTATGTATACCCTATGTATACCCAATATTTTGTATTCGAGATTTTTTTTTTTGAGATTTTAGTTAATTCGAGACTTTTTTATTCGGGATTTTTTTTTTCGAGGTTTATTTTTTTCGAGATTTTTGTTAGTTCGAGATTTGTTTTTTCAAGATATCGGGGGTGACTCTACTGGAACATGGGCCACTACAATAAACGTGCGGTTTTCATTTCTGCTATCATAACAGTTTCATATAAGAAATCAAATCGCCCACGTACATAGGTGATAAGTGCAGAATGAAAACCTATAACTGCTCTCTCGAATATAATGGCGAAAAGGCTTTGGATATGTATTGAGCTTGCTTTTTAAAAACTTTGAATAACATCGAAAATTTTATTAAAACTTTAGCATTAAGCAGAAACTTTCAGCAGACTTATTCCACCACCAAATATGAGAGGGAAACATTCTTCAAAACATAAAAAACCAGCAACATCTATAAAATAGAAAAAGTATATGTACATTATATTGTCTTTTACTGAAAATATAGTTACCGGCGTATTTTTAGATAATACTTTTTTCATAAAACAGATGTACTTATAGTTTTGATAGTTTTCGAAAGTACATCAGTCACGTAAAACTGTACAAACATCTATAAAGCTATTAAATTAACAACGGTTAGTTAAAAATCGAGTGCAAGCATTGAAAATAACCTTTTGAGCCTGGAAAATGCCTTATTTGCATTGCCTACATTCATCCCAGCATAAAATATTTCACAATAAGTGAAATGTGGAACGATTAAAGATATAACTAGTTTCTTTTTTACCCAGTCGTTAATATTATAAGAGAACTTCCAGAGTTTTCGTAACATACAAAAAACATTTCTAGAAATAAAATTAACTTGATCATTCCAAGTTAAAGTTTTATTGAATACAACACCCAAAGTGCTTAGCTTTATTCACAAATTTTACCCCAGAATCATTTAATTTGATATTAGGGAGATTAGTTGTATCAATATTACAAACATAAATTAACATAACCTGGAATTTCAACGGATTTAATAGAAGACCATTATTTAAAGCCCAGAAAGCAACAGCATCAAAATCATCACTCAATTTTATTTATTTTTTTTTATTTTTATTTTCTTTTGCTCAAATGAGCTCAGTAGCTCGGATAGAGTGTATAAACTATATTAATGACAAATATAGTGTTCATTAATTTTTTTTTTTAAACTTATTAAAATCATTAATATCTTTTATATACTGAGGTAGTTCATTGTAGTACTTATATTCTAAATCGAGATGGCATCATGATTATTGAATATGCCTTTTGACAAAATAATTCTGATATTATCAGCTGTTCTGGTGTTGTAATTGTGATTGACATTATTTGATTGTGCTGTGATGATTGTGTTTATATTTTTTTTAATTATCAAATGTGCCTGGGTTGCCAGTTTGCATTTAATTGGTAATAGTTTATGATTACAGTGTATAAATTTGGTGGAAGTTCTCTATTTTGTAATCGTAAAGATTTTTTATTGCTTTTTTATTGTAGTTTTTGTATATAATTTATGTCTTTGAGGTACACGTTGAATAGCGTATGTAATTGTGTTATGGAACATACTGAAATATATCGATCGATCGCTTATAGTTTTGAAGTACTCTTTGATTTGTTAGTCTGAAAATTCCAAAAATTCTTCTTCCTATATAATAAGAAATATTTGTTCAGCAATTTGTGGACCCCAGCTTAAGTATAAAACGTCGATTATGAAACCTAGATATTTGTATTGATCAACAATTTTCATACTTTTCTATACATTTTAGGAATAGATCGGTTAATATCAGCTCTAGGACCACTGATATAGAGTTGAGTATCGTCTGCATACAATCGGCAATGAGATTTAGACAAACAACGAATTAAATCATTAATAAATAGACTAAGTAAGGGACCCAGAATATACCCTTGAGGTATCTCGCATTGAACAGGTTAGGTTATTACATCATTTAAATACACAAATTGACTTCTATTATACCTAAGTAACTTTGAATGACAGTAGTATAGCAGAAAATTCACAAGGAAATTAGCAAGAAACATTTCATCATCGAGATGAGGCCAACTAGCAACATCATGGTTCGATAACCTAAAAGAAAGTTTAGAAGAAACAACAACTTATAAGAGAAGATATTAGCGCTACAGAACAAAGATCACCGATACTAAATAAGGATGAGGTGATAAAAAAGAAAATGAATAAGATAAAACTACAAAACAAAAAAAGAACAAAATATGATCGTAAGAACCTATAATCGTAAAGAAAATTAAATAGAATTATAATATTTTTTTTTTCAACTCAAAAGAGCCATAAGGCTCGTACAAAGTGTTATCTCAACAAAATAATAATATTTTGTAACAAAAATTTACTTAACTATTCGAATACAATTTCAACTTGAATTACATTTGTATTCATTTCAATAGTTTATATTTTTTGTTACTATTATTCTATTGTGTTGTTGTTGTTTTTTTGTTCTTTATTATTTTAAATAATAAAAAATCTGTATAATGAATTCTTGCGGAGAAATTTTCTTGAATTGAATCATGTTTTCAAAAACCATTTATTGATTTCCATTGAAATTATAACACAATTTTTTAATACAAGTATGGTTGGTATACAACAACAAGAGCCTACTATACATATATATTAGATAATTACAGGTTGTTTTTATTTTGTTTTTTGTTTTTTTTTTTCTATTCAATAAATAACTAACTAACTATATATTATATACGAACATTTATGTATTTCTTAAATACAAAAAAGAGTGTATATTGTCTAAGTTATATGCAAGGACATAGATTTTAAATTATATTTCAAGGATTTTAAAATTAAAAAAATAAAATTTACCAAAACATTCTGCGTACAAAAAGTATTTGGGTAAAAAAATTCTAATATTCTAATTGAGTTTAATTTGTTCTACTAGAAAAATAAAAAAAAAAAAGTATTATATATGTATATATATACATTATATAAATGACTGCAAATGGCTATGAAAGATTGGCATATCAAAGAAATACTTCAATTATCAAAGAAGTAGTAAATTAGGCTCATTGTGATATCACTTGCAGATAAAGATAATTAATTACATACACTAAAAATAATTTATAATTAAATTAATATTATAGAACATTTTTTTAAAAAAAAAATAATAAAATTAGATGAATGAGATTGAAAAATTTTTTGAGGAATTTTACTCTTCTAACTTTATTTGATATAGAAATCGAACAACAGCTATACGTTCGAAAAATATTGATTCAAATTCGTTGCAAATGATATTTAGCTGCCAAGGTAGCAGAAGATTTCATCTTCCTCAATATAATTTTGTTATCTAGTGAAAAAAATAAATGATACATTGGGGTTGAAGGTCATCATCCCAATCAGTTATTGTTTGTTAACAGTATGTTCAATTATTTCGCAAAAAATTATTAATAAATACAATACCATGTAGATCAATGTTATCCAGCCCGTGTGAATTTCTTTCGTGTTATAACTTTTATATATATGTCATATCGAATAATAATTAATTAAAAAAAAAAATAAAAAAATTTAATAAAAAAATACTTAAATAAAAACTAATTTAAATATTTCGCAATCTTAATCCAACTTTAATTGAATTCATACAACGACTCATGTCATAAACCAAAATCAACTGCAATAGTAATTATTATAATACTAGCTTTGTAACCCGTCATAAATGACAGAAGCAAAATAAATCCTAGTTTCTTTTTTTCTTTCATTGGATTTTTTATTCCGAAATTACAGTACTTATGTTTATATCACTTTTTAATTTTCTAAAACACATAAAAGAAATATTTTTTTTGTAGTCAAAACTTTGCCAATTTTTTTTTTTTTTATTTTTCGTAGGCTGGTGGGGATCTTCAGAAAGATACAATGAGGGTGTAGCTTGACACTGTATGTAGGATTCTTACCTACTAAACCACACCCTTCCTTAAAAAAAAAATTTTTTTTTGAGGGAAGTGAGTTACGCACACAATAATGACAAAAATAAAAGGTATAAGCAGGTATAAGTAGTATAATGTATAATATTATACAATTCAAATATGCTGATACACATGTATATTATTAATAAATGAATATATTCGTTCAATATATTTTCTCTCTTTTTAATGGAAATTATTTTGATTGCTAGTGTTAGTACTTTTTGAAAATTTCATATATTCATATATTACAAACTACTGTTACATTTTCAATATTTCAGAAACATGAATAATTATTGTTTTTTTTTCAAATAATTTAACAACAATAATTTTCTGTGTAATAATAGAATACGGTAATAAAGTAAAAGAAAGTTTAAATTGAAAAAACATTGTTATTTTTATTAAGATTGATTTTGATTCCTTTTATATTATTCATACACAAAGATTTTACTAATTTTCTATTTAAAAAAACTATATTGGCCTAACACTAATCTTTTTTTTTATATAACAGAAAAAGAAGTACCATACCAACAAATTTGTATAAAATGTTTGTATTTTTGTAAGGTTATACTCGTACTCACTTCCATTTAGTTATAATTCGTTAGTTGGGTTCCATTTAGTATAAATTATACCGTATTAGCGTTATTGTGGCCTCTGGGAGAACAAATTTAAAAATGGGATCTTATTTTCATATAAATTTTGTCTTTTGTATAATGTATAAGGATCTTATTTTGCTATATGAATAAACTGTTATTATAGTATTGTGTTATTTTTAAAAAAATGTTCAAAATTTTGTATCTAAATTGGTAAAATTTACAAAAAATACAAAAACATTTTCATCAATAACTTTCAATTTAAAAAAAACAATGTTTTATTATCCGACGTAGAAGTAGAGTTTATTATCCTACTCCACTTCTATCAAGTTCTATTGATTGAACAGTGAACCTGAACAGTGAAGTGAACAGTGAACACTTAACACTGAAAATAAAATAATATTTTTGGAATGGAGCATGCGGAACATACAGAATACAGATACAACAAATAATAAAAAAAACACAAAAAAAAAACAAAAATAATTTTTTTTGAGTGAAGTGAGTTACGCACACAATAATGACAAAAATAAAAGGTATAAGCAATAAAGTAGTATAATGTATAATATTATACAATACAAATATGCTGATACACATGTATATTATTGTGTATAATTTTAAGTAATAAGAATAACCTTTGAGTAAATTATGTTTTTTTTTTGTGTTAAATGCTGTTTGCCTTTTGGTTATTATACCATATTAAACTATTGATGAATTTCTATTAGTCCATATTATTATAAATCAAAAAACTTGTTTGTTTTATTTATATTATTATTATTATTTTTTATTTTTCCTTATTATTTGCGAAGAATACTAACATTAAATTAAAAAAATATAGTTCATGCAATCAATTTTTCCTGCAAAGGTTCAGCATGGTAGACTAGGTTAAAAATAAGCACCAAAGCAATTTGTATATATATGCATTTGTACACATATGCAATTTATGTATGTGTTGGAGCGTTCCGTCGAACTTACAAACATCCAGATAAATGCAGAATAATATATTTATAATATAATTATAATTTTTTTTTTTTTGTATTTATATTTATTTTTCAAATTTCAGATAACTTTACAATATAATTATAAAATACAAGCAAAATTTATTAAAGATGAAATTTAAAAGATCATTCAGATCAAACCATTAAAGTTAAACATTATTAAATTCAAATAAAGGTGAAATTTAAAGATCATATAGATCAAATAATTAAAATTCAAACATTTAGAACAATTAGAAATTTATCATCACTTAACCCTACACTGCTTGATGTATCATATCTGATACAACATACATCTAAAAAACCCTTAATAATTGAAGCATATAATAAATATTCCTTAATGCGATATGCAGATGATTAGCTACAACTGTATACTTTACACTAATAACAGATATTTTCTCTGAGAATTTAAATTTTAAACAGAAAATGAGCATTTAATCGCAGTTGTCAGAAGATAACTATAATGAAGCGAAAATACAAAAGAGAATCTTGTTTCTATTTTAGTTTTATGCTGTAGAAATTTAAATGTTTGTAATGTCAGTAAGAACAAATTTAGTACTATTTCAACTGCAAATAAAAAAATATATTGGATTAATTTTTTAAAGCGTAGGTGAAGTGTTGAATATGGTTGTATCATTAATGATACATAATGTTTTTGGTACTCACAAAATAAATAAAAAAACTTATATCTTTTTTGTTATAGGTATTTTATCTTATGGGTAGTGTTTTGCTGTTCTAGTGTCTTTTATGAAAAGGTTTAAAATTGAATAATTATAGTAAAACATTATTATTATATTAATTAATCATTATAATGGCTTTTGGTAAATGGTTGAAGATGGTACAATTTTAGAAGAAGTTGGGGAAGTTGAAAATGAGAATAACCAAAATTTACAATATACTGAAAGAAATCCAAAAAAGGAAGCAAAAGACTTAAAAGAACAATATTCGAAACTGTTTTGAAGAAAAAAAAATTTAATATGAGATAGCAACGCTTTACAATTTTGAGGAACAATTACATATCCTCCAGAAATTTTAAATTTATCTACACCTTATTCATTTTTTATATATACTGGCTCTGAGAATGATCCAAAATTTCGTAAGGCTGATGAACTAGATTTAGGATATAGTGCGAACATAGTTTTGCGTTTGTGCAGAATTTTATAACCTTACGAAAACTACAGAGGGTACTTTCACATCTCTGTTTCCTTGCAAGTTCATTTGGCAAAACAAGAAATACCAGTCACTTGAAACAGTAAGAAGAATCAGAATTTCTAACTGCAAACTCCCAAATGAACAAGCAATGAACAGAGAAAATCGTGGAAGCTCACTCACATGAGTATGTCTGTGATTTTGATGGTGTTGAAGTAGCTCTTGTTAGCTGGAAAGATAACAAAACTCTAACTTTATTATCAACTTTTACGGGGCAAATTCCTTTCACTGACGTTCAACGCTTTGATAAAAAAAAATAAGAAATGTAGCTCTGTTCAATTTCCAAATTTAGTCAAAAAAAAACAATAAGCATATGGGAGGCGTTGCCCTGTTAGATAGTTTAGTTGGATGGTACAAAATTCAAATGAGGACCAGAGAGATTATTTTATCATCTTTTAGATGTTACAATAATTAATAGTTGGCTAGTATATAGGAAAATTACTATAAAAAAGGATATTAAAAATCACTTGCTTTAGCTGAGTTTCGGGTTGAAATATAGCTTACTGTTTATCTACAAATAAAAGGGGAAGACCTTCAAATCAGGTAGAAATGCAAATTATAGAAAAAAAGAAAAGATCAACAACAGCTTATATACCACCAAAAAAATGTTCGACTTGATTTGACTAACCACTGGCCAGCGTATGAGTCTATAAGACAAATATGTAAACTTCCGGAATGTAAATCATTTTCATATATAAAATGCTCTAAATGTGGGTTGCATTTTTTTTGGACAAAAATAACAACTGCTTTATAAAATTTCATACAAAGTAAAAAAAAAACTGATAATTATTATATTTTTCATTTTGAAATTACTAAATTGCAATATTATTTTATAATATTAACTTTATTTTTTTGTTTTTGATTTAATTTAATTTAATTTTAAAATATGATAAATTTGTTTTTATAATCATAAGGCATTTCTAACGCTTTTACACATTATGTATCAGATATGCTACAACTAAATTTGTCTAAAAAAAACACCTTATTATAAATTTATATATATTTTTTAGTATTTTTTCATATTTATAAACTGTATTTGCACCTAAAAACTATTTTTCCAACAAGATATAAAAAAGCAGTGTAGGGTTAAAATTGAAATTTTAAAAACAATCTAAGAATCATTAAATACATAATCAACTCAATTTTAAGCATTTAAAATGATTATTTATATAAAAGACCAGAGTTGTATGTTTGTAAACGACGCTTTTTGACATTTTTTATTTTTACTAAAAAAAAAATATTTTTACTTTCAATTATTTTTATATGATTTTTTGATTTTTAAATTTTTAAATTTTTTCCTTTCAATTTAATTTGTGAAAAAAAAACAAAAAAGAAAAATGGATAAAAAATAAAATGGATGGAAAATAAATTATTAATTTGTTTTCAATTATAACAAAAAAGTGTTTCTAGAAAAAAAATTTCTTGGGGCCACTGAGTGGTTATGTTCGAAAAAAAGTTCGGTATCTTTTTACGCGGAACCTGTTTTTTAAACGGGCTGACTTACTAGTATAGGAAATTAATGTACAATTCAAATAAAATTTCAAATTAAAGATGAATAACTGTGTTATTAATATTTAAGATACATGAAATAGTAATATAATATTATATAAAATCGAAACATAAGTGTTTTACTAAAGCGAAATAGACATAATCATCTACGTGGACGCAAAAAATCCATATAAAATAAAGTAAGAAAATGTCATGTGGCTTTATTTCTTTCGGATTTACTTCAGGTAACAATTTCATAAACTATACAATCATTTATTACGGTTAGTATGAATTTACATGACAACTGTACGGTAAGTACGGTATGTAACGTGTGTGGTAACTAAGGAAATATGTGGAAATATGTACGATATCTATGTCCTCAGACCAAAAACAAAATTAGTATATATAAGATATAAGATGTATAAGAAATTATAAACTAAAAAAGAAAGAAAACTTAATATTTACTTAAACATTAATTTATTTTATTTTTTTTAACTATTTCTAAAAATTTTGATATGCTTTTTAAGTTTGTTTTTAAATATTTCCAAGTTTTTACTATTTTTAATTTCTAATTTTTTGGATGTTCTAGCTTTAGGTATTTTAATAAGTTTTCGATTTCTAGTAAAGTAGTTATGTATATTTTCCCTATTTTTAAGAATTAATTTTCATTTAAACTTATTATTTAGAATATTATATATATATTTGCATTTCTTAATGTAAATTAGTTGGTTTAAAACATCCAGTACATTAATTGATTTTTGTATAACTCCTTAGTACTAGTTCTGGGGTTTAGTTTACTTTTTAGCGCTTTATTCATTACTTTTCCAATCTGTTTTACATGAAAATTTGAACAGTGACTCCATCTGCATATATTCTTGACAAGATATGCCCATTATACACAAGTTTGGCTGCATAATTAGGAATACCACCAGATCGGTTTATAGCTACACCTTGACTTTCGAAATATTTAAAAAAAGTTGAAACACAATGTCTTATGTTTACATTCGTCAAATCAAAATTGTGTTGAGTTTATAAACGCCTAAATTATGTATTCGCGACGCCTCGAATATGCAAAGAAGGTATCGAGAATTTCTGAAAGACATTTGTTTGACGTTGATAATAATTTGGAAAATTTAAATGTGGAGGGAATAATCAATGGAGTGAGTCTTTTTATTTGTTTTAATAAATAAAAATAATAATAAAAAAAATTTTTTTGTTTTCGTAACTGACATTTTTTAATAGGGAAAAGATATAAACACAAGAAAGAAATCTCGCCAAATTCATGCTTAAATTTTCTTTTTTAAATTATGCAAAACAATATAATATTAATATAAAATAAAACAATAAAAATATAATATTAATTAATATTTTTGGTATATTATTATTAATTTTTTCATCTAATGACATTCAAAAAACAAATGATCGTAAAATTGCAAGAAGTGTTTATTAACGTCAAATAATACATTGTATAGACAATACAAATCAAACACATGATTTTGATATTGTGATAATAAAAGTTTAACAACCCATCTCACAATCGTATTTTTTGATGTTTCGAAAGTCACGGACACTTACAGGAATCATTTTTTTTTCCATTTTTTTATATTAGTTTGTCCCATCTTAAATTTTCATCAATTATCATTCCTAAATATTTAATATTATCGACTCTCTGTATTATATTTTCTTTTACCTTAAGTGTAATATTATCATACTTTTTATTCTGGGTTTTAAATATTATGTAGTTAGTTTTTTTAGCGTTTAAACATAGTTCATTATAATCCAACCAATTGTATAAGATTTTTAAGTCTTTATTCAATATAATTTCTAACTATTTCATTTTTTTAGCTTTTGCAATCAGATTAGTGTGATCTGCGTGTAATTTGATATGAATTGAGTTTTAGGTGTATTCATTATGTATAGCAGATATAACAGTGGTCCTAGAAGAGAGCCTTGCAGTACCCCTGTTTTTATAGTTACCTCGTCGCTAAATACTTCATTAATATTAACGCATAATAATTTCATTTAGTTATTTTCAATATGAATTGAGACTTGCTTTCTTTGTGCATATGTGTTTTTATATGTATACATATATGTAGACAAATAGTAAATGAGCTCGAAATGACAATAATAATGATGGTTTAAAAATATTAATTTAGAGAATATAAACTTAATTAAATTAATTAATTAGAATTAATAAAATAATAATAAATATATAAAATAAAATATAAAAAATTATAAAATTGAAGTCAATATTATTATTATTAGTATATACTATGAATATAAAGAAAGTATAAAGTGAAGGTAGTTAACAGATATAGCAACAATTAATTATATAATACAAAATACACAATTTATTGATCCTTAATGTATTCAAAGCAAATTTTATAATTCTGTATTTATAAAAGAACAGAAATTAATGTTGAGAATAAATAATAATAATAACAATAAAAGACTTTATTTCATCAAAACCAAAAGCTACCGTGACTTTCGAAACGTCAAAAAATACGATTGTGAGACGGGTTGTTAAACTTTTATTATCACAATATCAAAATCGTGTGTTTGATGTCTATACAATGTATTATTTGACGTTAATAAGCATTTCTTGCAATTTTACGATCATTTGTTTTTTGAATGTCATTAGACGAAAAATTGAATAATAATATACCAAACATATTAATTAATATTATATTTTTATTGTTATATTTTATATTAATATTATATTGTTTTGCATAATTTAAAAAAGAAAATTTAAGCATGAATTTGGCGAGATTTCTGTCTTGTGTTTATTTCTTTTCCCTATTAAAAATGTGTGCTACGCAAAAAAAAACATTTTTTTTTTTTATTTATATTTTTTATTTATTATTTTTTTTATTTATTAAAACAAATAAAAAGCTATTTCCTGCCACATTTAAATTTTCCAAATTATTATCAACGTCAAACAAATGTCTTTCAGAAATTCTCGATACCTTCTTTGCACATTCGAAGCGTCGCGAATAAATAATTTAGGCTTTTATAAACTCAACACATTGTGTTACAATTTTGATTGGACGAACGAAAACACAAGACATTGTGTTTCAACTTTTTTTAGACATTTCGAAAGTCAAGGCTAATTTACATTAAATATTTAAGACTTAACTTAAAAATTTATAAAAACAAAAAATATTAAATAAAGTAAAATAAAAATTTAAAACTAGCCTAGTTGATAGAATATGTTGAATTATTTAACATTTTGTCAAGGAAGTTTGAAAAAATATTTGGAGATTCCCTTAAAAAGCAATTTTATTGATATCATAGACATAAGGGAGAATGTTTGTATGTATATATTTGTTCCGGAACTCCTCCCAAACGCATTAAGCTATTTCAATCAAAAAATTTCAAATATGTCGTTAAAATACCGAACGCATGGGTATATATAATAATTATCGATTGGCAAAAATGTTTGGAATATACAAAAATTAAAAAGAACCTACAATAATCATAAAGAAGTAAAAAATAAGGAGGTTACAGTCAAAATTAAATAGATTTAATTCTATAATACGACATAAGGACAGATCTGGGTGGTAAAGCATTAAGAAGACCATCACGATTCAATATAGGGTATTTTTTTTTAAATTAAAACAAAATAAAAAGACTAATTTTGGTTGTTTTTATAATGATATCAAAATCATTAGATAAACATTTAATATAGCTTAATATCTTAAGCTTATATCATTCCACAAAAAACTATCAATCAATATTATATACAATTCCAAAACTAACAAAATATAAAAAGGAAACTTTTATATTTTTCCCCATTTGTTTCAAAAAAAAAAAAATTTTTTTCTAGGATATTAAATTTCTTTTAATCTTCAACTTTTATTTTCATATTTCTTTTTATTCTTTCTTTTCAAAAGTATTTTTTTTTTTTTTTTTTTTACTAATAAAGTGAAAATATATAGTAAACAAGGACATCCTTTTTAAAAGAATTCTATAAAATTGAAATCAAAATGAAAAATAAAAATGGCTTTAATCAAATAACTTTAAAAAAAAAATGTGCAAAACAAAAAAAAAAAAAAATAGTTTACAGCTGATGATGATAGCTTTTCATTATGCGGCGTGGAATTTTTTTTTGTTTAAATATATACCTATACATTTTTTTGTTTTTACTTTTATGTCTTCTTTTTCACCTTACATATTATATACATTTACTCGACATTTCATCGATTTAAAAAATATAACAGAAATGCACAAACAAAAATTTCGCATTTTTTAAAATTTTGTTTTTTTTTTACAATTTCAACGATTGAATTACAAAAACATGGAATGTTATCATTATCACTATTTGATTTATGTATTTAGCGTTAAATAAAAGTAGTATATTTTATAATATGGTGAAACATCCAAAATGGATAAGTTAATTCTTTAGGATTAGTAGGTAGTTGTAACCTAAAATAATGATAAAATGTATAGCATTTACATAATTCCGAAAAAACAAATATTTACATATAACTAGGCCACATTCACATTACTTTTTAATTGGAAATTAAATTGAAATTAAATTTGATTCTTATTTTCAAATAATCAAATAAGAACAAACTAAGTTTATTTCAACAAAAATTTTGTTTTTATTATAATATCTTTATTGATTTCGGTTATTACACCATCATCTGCAGACTGATGTAATCAAAAATACTAAAATCTTCTTTATTTTATATCCTTTATAGAAAAGCATATCTATAAAAAGTTTTCCATATCTATCTTTCCTTCCATCTACATCAATCCTTATGTAAAAATAAATTTTTATGTAATAATTAACAGGAGTATGTGAATGGTATTCGAAATTTCAATTTACTGATGATCAACGAATTATGTAAATTTAGATACCAAAATTATACAAATATAAGCTTTTATATTTGAAAGAACATTTTTTTTTATATTGAAACAAACAATCAGGTTAACATTAACTAATTAAATATAATAATACATTATAGCCGGCATATTTTCATTTAATTTTATATGATCATAAGATAATTAAAACATTCTATGTTCGAATTATAAGTAAGTAAGCTTAAAACAAACAAAATGATATAGTCAAAAATATAAAAATATATAATTACTAATAAACAAACATTTAAGGACCTGCGCAATATAGACCTTTTCATTTTATCTCTCTTTCCC
Source organism: Argyra leucocephala (assembly GCA_963942445.1). Classification (NCBI taxonomy): domain Eukaryota; kingdom Metazoa; phylum Arthropoda; class Insecta; order Diptera; family Dolichopodidae; genus Argyra; species Argyra leucocephala. Next base: position 151,081,866 of record OZ012679.1, read on the forward strand.
ATAATGAACTCTTAATATATAATAAGTAAGTTGTATATAAAACAATCATGTGCACACAGCTGAAAATTTTTTTAATCATATGGAAATAGGTAGAAACAAAACAGAAAATGAGAAGTAAGGTATTTATGTTTTTTAACGAAAACATACAGTTATTGAATATATATGTATTTAGAAATTATGATAGTCTAATTTCTTTTTTCTTTTTTTATATTTAAATTAAAAATTATGTTTGTTGTTTTAATATTAATTTTTATTCTAATTTTAAGAAATATTTTTTGTAATATGCTTGTGTACTTAGGTACTTATATAATAAAATAAAAATAAAAATAAAATACTAATTTCATAGCTTTTCATTAAAACATGAGTGTTTTCTGCTTTGTAATGAGAAGTCTATATCAGTTCATGCAAATCTCTGTTCTTTTAAAAACTTTTAATTTGGCTTTAACTTGAATTATAATTACTCAATAGGGGCCCCTAGTCTATAATTATAATAGACAAGCATTTAAGGACCTGCGCCAGTAGACACCTTTTCATTTTATCTCGCTTCTGAACAACAGAAATGCGCATACGGGTTGAAAAATTTCTATTTTATTTTGTAATATTCAAACTTTTAAATAACATATATCCATTTTGTGTCATTCAACATCTTATTTATTATTGTATACATAATTAAAGGAAATTTATTCTATTAATTTTTTTAAGTAACTGTCTCGAATTATTGTTTTATATACTTTGTTTAATATTTTTATATTTTATTATATAATTTTGGTTGTGTTAATATTATTTTTTATTTTTAATAATTTTATCGATTAAATGTCACTGGCTATAAGGAATATATCAGAAAAACGAATCATTATGTGAAGGAGGTGTATTTATGTATCCAAAATAAAACTTACTAACCTCAAAACTTTTTATTAAACATGAGTGGTTTGTGTCTTATCGTGAAAAGTCTATGTCAGTTTCAGTTCAGTACGTAAATTACTATTCTTTTCAAAACTTTAAATTTGGCTTCAACTTGAATTATAATTACTCAACAGTGGCCCCTAGTACTAGTATAATACCATTGCTAATCTCGTAAAGTTTAGGTGCAAAAAAATTATGCACATTACAACTCAAAACACAAAAAAAAATGTAAAATAAATATGTGTCATCTCTAATCATAATCTATTAATATTATTTTCTCACTACATTTTACTTCTACAGTTATACATACAAACACCTATACTTCTAAAATACATTTAAAAAAATTGATTTATTCTCTCAATTCTCATTCTTTCATTCATACTAATTTTATTATTATTGTTGTTGTTATAAAAGGCTTCAGACAAAAACAAAATTAGTATATATAAAATATAAGATATAAAAAAAAAACAAATAAAAAAGTAAGTATATATACTAGAAATAATAAGTCATGAACTAAATGAAGCTAATCTATAATTATAATTGACAAGCATTTAAGAATGTGTGCAGAAGACAACTTTTCATTTTATTTCGCTACTATTTAATGAACTCCTAATATATAAATAAGTTGTATATAAAACAAAAATGCGCACACAGTTGACAAATTTTTACTCATATGGTTTTATTATGCACCAAATACATTCTGCATATGTGGGTTCTTATTAAAATAAAAAAACAAAAACAACCAAATCAGTTATTATAATTACTTGCAGTGAATATAATGTACATTGTACATATACAAAATAAGAACAAAAAAAACAAATACATTTAAAATAAAAAATATAAAAACAACAAAAAAACAAACTTGGATTCTTCGTTTTTCATCTTTTTGAATAACTGTTTCTAAATTTTGATTATTATACACTTTTTGTAGTAATAATATAGTTTTTATTAAAATTATGTATATGTAGTGTAGGTATATACCTCTTTAATAATGACAAAAATTTTTATTTTTAGTTATTATATCCACTAAATGCCACTTACAAAGGGGAATATATCGGAAACGAAGCAGTATATAATGGGACGTGTATTTATATGTTCTAAATAAAACTTACTAAACATAAAACTTTTTATTAAATACGAGTGGTTTCTGCTATATCGTGCGAAGTACGTAAATTACTGTTTTTTTAAAAACTTTAAATTTGGCTTCAACTTGAATTAAAATTACTCAACAGGGGCCCCTAGTAAATAAAAATATTAGCAAACAAATAATAAAATATAAACAAAATACATATAAATGTAAATTAATTAAAACTAAAATTAGATTATATTTTTAAAAAAATAATATTATATAAAATAACACAATTAACCGAGCTGGCCCATATGCCACATAGCGCAAATTCCATAGATAGAATTCTGTTTTTACATTTATATAACAACTTAATTTAATAAATAAATTAAATTAATCGTTATTATGTCCTAATTGTGATTCAAGTCAGCTATTTTGAACACTTATATTAAGATTTATTATCTACTAAACAGCATAGGCTGAGATGTATTATGCTTAATTCAAATTACAAATTAATAATTGCAAAGTTGATAAATGTGCCATAAAAGCAGTTTCGACCACCTGGGTATAAAAATGAGTACTTAAAGAATCCTTAGTGTTACGCTGGAGTTATTTGAATGAAGGCATTATTATTTTTCATTAAAACAAGTGTCATTTCCAAAAAAAAAAATTGTCTACACTTAAACAGGATATATCTACTTAATATAGAATACATCTACACTGCCTTTTATTGCCTTGTTTGAAATATTTAATCCATTTCAGATTCAAAGATTATTCCTTAAATTCATCGGAGGAAATCTTTTTTTCAACGAAGATTTTTCACATTTTAGTTCTCTTTCTTTATAAAAATAAGATAAGATACAGTTTAAGTGAAAAAGACAGCAAAAAGAGATATAAAGATCCGAACGGAGAAATAAAGTGAATAAAAAGATCGTGTTGAAAAAAGAGTACAAGTTCTCTTTAAAAGAGATATTCTGGCAACCCTAGTATACCGTAATGTATGAGCTAACTAAACAACTTAATCAAAATATATTCAGAAATTAAATGTTGCCGAAATATGAATGTTACATTGATGGTTATATGTAAAGATAAAGTTCGAAACACCTATATTAGTGGTAACATATTTAAATATTGCTGAAATAATTGAAAAGAAAATAAGTTAAAATAGTTTGGCCATATATAGTATAATTTTATTGTCAATAAAGTTCTACAATTAGCTCAGTCAGCACAAAAAATTGGTAGATGAGCAAGAAAAAATCAGAACAGCTATACCCTGTTATAACACCAATCAAATACAAAATAATCTGAAGAAAAAATAATAAAAACAACTTTTGATAGTAAATCCTAACGACTTCAAATTAGGAGAACCAAGATAAAGAAAGAAGATAAATTAACAATTGTAAATACTATATAGGTACCTACTTGAGTTATCGATTCTGCGTAAAATAATACATTTTGTTCTCAGGTTTTCGGTAATTTTCTATTAATAGTGATAGAAGTAATATAATCAAAATATAGTCGACTATCACTAGTTGCAATAATTTAATTTTTAACATAAATAAAAAAAAAAATTATATCACATGTCAAAAAACCGTAAACTTCTTCATACAGAATTAATAAAAATTATTTTGAATGAAATCGAAATCATGTCAAATATGTGTGCATACTTCCATTTCAATTTCCATTCCGATATTTAATGTATCAAAAATATTTTAAGTGGCAACACTGGTGCAATAATAATAATCGATTATCCTTATTGAATTTTCGTCCCTAATAAACTGACCATAACCTTATATGTATATACATCTATATGTATATTGTATACATAAATAGAAATACAGAAATACGTATAAGGTTTAGAAAAATTATAAAGAAAAACTTCCTGTTTGTGCATACACATTTACATCTAATTTTATGGTTTAAATAATAAAAGTAAACATAATGCCAGATACTAATAGAATTTATGAACAAATATAAAAATTAAAAAACAAAATTTTTAGAACGAAAAAAATTGGAAAAAGCTTAATAAATTAAATGACTTAACCATACGAGAATTTCAAAAAAAAATATTCTAACAGAACGACTGTCCTTCTTCACCATTCTGACAAATTTAAAAATTATTTTAAAATTAACAAATAAACTATGAATGGTGTTTTAGAGATATTCAAGAGCCACAATAAAAATAACCAAAAATAAACTCACTAAACCAATTCTAAATTAAAAAAAATTTAAAAAATATGGTAACACTACTAAAACCTAAAATTTAAAATCGTTTAAATTTAGTGCAGGTTATAAGCAAATTAACAAAAAATAATTAGAACTGAAACAAAAAGAAGAAAAAATGCTGCACCCACCACAGAAATGATAAAGGTAAAGATGACGTAATGTTTTTTTTTTTCATTATTTATTTATTAAATTATTACTTAGTAACTAAATTATATATAAAACTAATTCTATTTTAATAAATTATATTAGATTTTAGATATTTATTAAAATGCTTCAATTTATGAAGTGTTTTTTTAATGTAATAATTAATAGATTAAAATTAAGACCTATAGCTAAATGCTGTCTCGTAAATGTTAAATTTAAATTCACAAATCAACCTATACCATATGAATAGAATCTTACGAACAACTTTCATAATAAACGACACACGAAAATATCTTTAAAAATAAATCGAAAATACTTTTAAAACTAATGGACTATACAAATTAATTGAACCAAAGCAAAATATTACAAATTGAAGAGTCTCAGTCTTCTGATGTTGATTTAATAACCGAAATCAATTAAGGTAATTAATCAAATTTGTGAAACATACCTAGAGTTTTAATATTTTTTTAATTTTAATAATGTTAAACCTAGAGCCTACAGCACTATTCTATCAAATATATTCAAAGCCAAATATATGCATATGGATTTAAATTGAGCAGCTCAACAATTCAACTGCGCTGTGCTCTTATCAAATATAAATTTTAGAACCAAAATGAATACCATGTTTTTATTCAATTCACAACACTCACTGAGTCAAATTATAATAATAAATGAATGAAAGGTTGGGTCCAAAGTGCCGAGCTAGGGTTTTAGATGAAATAAATGAACAGTACAAAATTAAAAACGTAGTAATTAAAATTCAGTTAAAATTAAAACTTTGCATAGTTAATAATTTAAATTCACAGTAAAATAATTAAATTCTCAGTAAATAAATTAAATTGACAGTAAATAAAAACAAAAATTCACAGTAGATAAATTAAATGCTCAGCAAATAAATTAAATTCACGGTAAATAAAACAAAACTCACAGTAGATAAATTAAATGCTCAGCAAATAAATTAAATTCACAGTAAATAAAAACAAAAATTCACAGTAGATAAATTAAATGCTCAGCAAATAAATTAAATTCACAGTAGATAAATTAAATGCTCAGCAAATAAATTAAATTCACAGTAAATAAAACAAAATTCACAGGAAAAATAAATTAAATGCTCGGCAAATAAATTAAATTCACAGTAAATAAAAACAAAAATTCACAGTAGATAAATTAAATGCTCAGCAAATAAATTAAAATCACAGTAAATAAAAACAAAAATTCACATTAGATAAATTAAATGCTCAGCAAATAAATTAAATTCACAGTAAATAAAAACAAAAATTCACAGTAGATAAATTAAATGCTCAGCAAATAAATTAAATTCACAGTAAATAAAACAAAATTCACAGTAGATAAATTAAATGCTCAGCAAATAAATTAAATTCACAGTAAATAAAAACAAAAATTCACAGTAGATAAATTAAATGCTCAGCAAATAAATTAAATTCACAGTAAATAAAACAAAATTCACAGTAGATAAATTAAATGCTCAGCAAATAAATTAAATTCACAGTAAATAAAAACAAAAATTCACAGTAGATAAATTAAATGCTCAGCAAATAAATTAAATTCACAGTAAATAAAAACAAAAATTCACAGTAGATAAATTAAATGCTCAGCAAATAAATTAAATTCACAGTAAATAAAAACAAAAATTCACAGTAGATAAATTAAATGCTCAGCAAATAAATTAAATTCACCGTAAATAAAAACAAAAATTCACAGTAGATAAATTAAATGCTCAGCAAATAAATTAAATGCACGGTAAATAAAACAAAACTCCCAGTACATATAAATTAAATTTACAGTAAAAGAATAAAAAATATAAAAATTACTTTATAGAAAGAAGTAATTTAAAAGTAAATAAATTTGCAACAGACTGAATTTATACAAATATCTTAATTGATTTTGCAATAAGTCCAAAAAGCCTCAAAATTACTTTTAAAAGTTTGGGGTATAACATTAATTAAATCAATATAGCTCGTAGGAAGCATCCCTTTTTCCAGAATGCTTAAAACAAATTTGAAACAATTTTCTACAAATTCGGGAAAGATGGAATACATCCGCTCTCTCCAAAAAGGTATAGCAAAATTTTTAATTTAATTTTCTAACAATTTTTCAAATGGGATATACACCCGGTCTTAGAAGGATTAGCCGAAATTTGTTTTTTTTTGTTCATTTCTGGATAACGGAATGTTTTTCCCCTTTTCCAAAATATGAAAGTCGGTTATTATACCAACATTTACCGTACCATTTATTTTATTTATAATGCAAAAATCAATTTTTTACTATGCACATTTAGCTGAGCAGAATTTTCATATTACTGTTCAAAAAAATTTTTTTTTGCTGTGCAAATAGTAATTTTCAAATAAACTTCACTGGAGGTATTTTACTTAGCATTTAGGTGTCTATTATGTATTTCGATAACGATTACGATTTGAACGAAATGTCAAAATGCAAAATTGCCATTATGTATTTCGATATCGTTCAGAAATTGTCGACGAAATCGATAAAGTTTATCTATGTCAAATTTTATCACGAAAGAGACATCGAAAGAGAGATTTTGTACAAATTATTTCAATTTTGAATTGAAAGGATAAAATAAAAGAGTGAAGCTTGGACACCTGGTGTTTGTTTTATATTTGCGATATTTTTTGGAATAAAAATAAATTTAAAAGTTGAAATGTTAGTATAGGTATTTTATTTTATTCTTCATAATTATTTTTTATTGAAATAAATTTTAATAGGAACGAAGAGCCAGTTATAAATAAACTGCAATATAAAAGTTAGTGTAAATAAATTAATTCAGTAATTCTACTTTAATCATAAAAATAATGTTTGTCGTAATGGAATTTGATCTATTTTGGACATAAGTATAAATTGCAAATTTCATATGAAACTTCCTTAAACATAATAGAAAAAATTAGCTCTGCTAGTCCGACATTAAAATTATTTGCTACGCTGCAAATCATTTCCTTGGTACAAACCGCACAAAATCTTAATACGCTGGCCAATTTAATTATATTTGGAATCAACGTGTTACTTATTGACTATTTTAATTTTTACCCTAATTTTTCTAATAAATCCATAAGAGCAATGTTGTTTAACATAGAAAATTTTGATCAAAACTGTTAATAAAATTAAGTTTTGTAGATAATAATTCATCAATTTCATGTATAATTACACACGAATAATCTTCCAAATCCAGTGGATTGGAAAAATCCCTACTATATGTTGGCTTGTTTTTTAACTCTACAATTTGATAGCGTTTTTCAGCACTATCAGAAACTGAAAAATTTAACTCTGCTTAAATCATTTTGTTTATAAAAACTTTTAATTTAATAATTTTTATTTTATTTAAACACTTTTAACTTCAACTTAAAAATTTCAAATAGTTATAACACTATTGTTTTGTTTTGTTTTTTTTTCGTAATTTGACAGCCAAAGAATCAAACATATGTCATTTTCATCGTACATTTGAATTTTACAATGGCAGCATTTTAAAACACTTTCGATCAAATTTTCATTGAAATACATAATGGGCCTAACCAGACGATTCAACTTTCAACATAATTATGCTTTCTTCCAGACGATTCATCAAAAACTAGTATCATTTTTATATGTGTGTGTAAATATTTTATTTGAAAAAAAAATTTGAAGTGAGATGTACAAAAGAAAAATATTTATTTATTGGTACTATGTAATTTATCGATACTACGTACGTAGGTATGTCCTGTATATTTGACGAGATTATTTAATGAATTCATGTAATTTGTACAATAAAAATAAAAAATATTTAATGTTATTATATAAAAAATATTTTTTAAGTTTATAAAATAAAATTTTATTGAAAAGTAAGTTTTGTTTGTATTAGTAGATTCGCTCGTTCACCAGCTAAAATTTTGTCAACAAAGTGATGAACCAAAATGGCTGCCGCAAAATTAATTTATAGAAAAGGGGGAATGAAACGAAAGGAAATAAGTGTTGAAAGTTGACCCGTAGGCAATGGCACTAACGATTAACGACTAACTATAATGAACGATTCGTTGAAACTCGATCGAAATACATAATAGGCACCTAATTTCTTTAGTGAGCAATTCTTTTTTTTTTAACCTATGTATTTTGCTTTTTTTTACTACCTTGTTTAATCCTAGCCAAATAAATATACAAATGCCCTTCAAATTTAATGTAAAATTAAATTAAACAATAATAATTTTTGGACCAACTTTAATTAACAATGAAAAGTACAATGGACTATAAATAAAGTCGGCGAAGGAAGCCAAAACAAATTGAATAATTTTATTGAACAAAATCTTGTATAGTTTTAAAATGCTTGCCTTTTAAAATTAGGTTTTTCAAATTAACTATAAAATCACTATAAAATTTATTCCCATTTGAAATTTTTATAATTTCCTATTAACTATTTTTACTTTTACGTTTTTGTATTCAATACAATACAAAATAATACAAAATACTCATCCACACTCTGTATGAGATATATTATTGTTCCTTTATTAATATCAGTTATTAAAGTCCAAAATCTAATAAGATCATAAAATTGCAATTTATTTAAATAATTTAATTGTTTTCAGATTTCCTTTCACTAATAATTTTTTAATATTTTATTGCAAATATCGATATTTCGGAAGCAACATACTTCCTTCATCAGTGCTTGTGCAATTTATTTGCTATATAAGTATTTTGAATTACACCGCAATCAAGAATATACAATCTTTTGTTGATTTAGGATACATACAGTTATCATATTGTGATATTTTCAATAAAATTAATACCTTAGATATAAATCTAAGTCCTGGTTCAGATGGTATCCCTAATTTAGTACTGAAGAGCTGTATTTATAGTTTGACTTATATCCTCTTTACTTACAATTTTCAACAGATTCATTAAATGAATTAATTTTCTTAGATGACTATAGTAAAAGTGGGTATTGGTGACCTATGTCAACTAAATTTTGACTTTTGCGATGCGCTAAAAATCCAATTTTCAAGATAACTTTCTTAAACTATCATTTTAATTTACTTTATTTAATTCTTTGCTAATAAAATGTAATTTATTTGAATTTTTATTAATAGTTTCTAGAAAAAAAATTAAATTCCATAAAAACTCAAAATTTCAGCCTCGCACCAATTTGTGACCTAGGGTGCTACAAATTGTGACTATTTGATGTTGGTATTTGTGACTATGAAAAATAATACTAAACTCAAAACTTTAATAGCTAACTATGTGTATCAATTAATAAAACATAATGTATCACATATTATTTCATAAATTCAGTTAGTGAAAATCACAAAAAAAATTATTAGAATTAATAATAGTTAATAATACATAATTATAAAAAACAAAAAATAAATTAAACTTCATAACAGAAAAACATGTTCTTATATCACACGTTTGATATAATTAATTTTTTCACTGATTTGCGAAGATCTATTTCCTTAATGAAATAGATTTTCTTTGCATTGACTAAAACTGGTTCAACATTTTTGTTAACAATGTCAGCGATATTATGCCACAATATATTATCTTGTTCTGGCCACTTTCAATTATGACCGTTCATGACCATAGTCTTGACTTAATATTCATCGTTTTTTCTTTCTAAAACTATACCGAGGAAATATTCATCTTCGTACTACACAATGATGTATGAATTAACTTTAATCTCGGATTCTGATTCTATTGAACGACTTTCGTTATGTTTATTTTCTATCTTCTTTTCAAATAAAACCAGATTTGAGTTTTTGTTGTTGTTCTTTCATTTGTTGTTGTTCTATGTTTTATTCAAAGCTTTATTCTTTTCTTCATCTTGTTTTTTGTAATAAGCAATCCATAAATCACTTCTAGCTGCAGATGGATGAATTTTCTTTAAGACATTTAGTTGTTCTTTCGTTTTTTTTATCTTCATGACTTGTGGGCCAAAATAGAGACTTTTTTAAATGTATAAAATTAATATACTATAAGTACCTACTACTTATTTTTGTTCATGCTTATTTTATATAAAAGATAGGTAGCATATTTGTGACCGTTTTGAATATAATTATGACCGCTTTAATGCTTAATGATTTTCATCCTATTTTTATTAAATTTTGTGTAGGTCACAAAATGAGCGATGATACCTTATATAATTTACAGTAAAAAAAATAGACATAACCAATATAAAATTAAATATATTAATTAAATAAATTCTAAAAAGCAACTACAATTTGAAACATGTAATTCGGATATATTTTGCGCGGAATTCGGCTCCAATAATGCTTGAATTTGTGACCGTTGTAGTAATTTGACGAAATCAGGCTTTAATCGAAACATATTGTATAGGTCACAAATTGAATTTTATTTAGCAAGAACTTAATATTTTCCAAATAAAGTAATTTAAATTTATAAAGAGTAATAAAAAGTTGGTTATACGAAAACTCACTTGAAAACTCTAATTGTGATCTATAGGTCACAAATACCTCAACAGAAAAAAATTATGGCTTATAATTCGGACCGCTTTTAATTATTTAATTACTCAGCTTATTTACAAAATAATCACATTTTTCGATCATTTTCCGTTAAAAAATCTCTCGAAATTTATTATTAGGCATGGATTTAATTTTATAAATAATACCAACCTTTTGCTATAAAACTAAAAACATTTTTATCAATTTCTCACTTCAAAACCTCGACGAAAACTGAAATTACGAGAAAAAGTAAGGTGCTTAATGACAAATTGGTTTTTTGGCACGAAATTTTCTATTATCATATTAAAGTACTAGTACAAATATAGTAGAATATAAAATAATTAAATTTTTGAAATAAATTCCCAAAAAGTATTCTTTTAGGAAATACATTTTTAATCAATTTTAGGCTAACTAGATCACAAATACCCATTAGGTTACGAATACCCACTTTTACTATATAGCAATTTTCAAACATTATTCCTATTTTCAAATCAAGGTCTAAAATTGTTGTTGAAAATTATAGACCTATCGCTATATTATCTTCTATTCCTAAACTCCATTGTCGCACAAATAAAATGTATTTCTTAGCTAAAGAACACATATATCTCCAAATCAGCATGATTTTATGGATAAAAGGTCTACATTCACTAATTTAGCAGCTTTTCTTCACACAGTTTTTGATGCGCAATTGAAAAAGGCTATCAAGTAGATGTGATATTCACTGATATTTTTACGGCTTTTGACAAATTAAACCATTATTTACTACTCTCTAAACTTCAAGCTCTTGATATTCATGGTACTTTCTTTCTATGGGTTCAATCTTATTTTGTTGTTCGTAAACTGTTTGTTAAAATACAAAATAGCACTTCTATTCCTTTGAAGCTACGTTTGGTTTTCCACTCATATGGTACCACTATTATTTTTATTTTTTATGAACAATATCGACTTCGTCTTATCGTTTGCTGACGATACTAAACTTTTTGCGGTTATTAAGTCGGATCAGGATTGCCATAATTGCTTGCAGCAGGATCTCGATAAATTCTACTCTTGGCGTAACATCAATGGCCTTAGTGTAAAATATTAATAAGTGCAATTATATGTCATTTTCTAGAAGGCCAACTCCAATTTAATTTTATTATAATATTGATGGTTTTACTATTGAACATGTCTGTGAAACAAAAGACCTAGGCATCATTCTCGATAATAAACTAATTTTTAATGCTCATATAGATCGCATAATTTCAAAAACTTTTTTCCATTTTAGATTTCATAAAGCAAAACTCGCAACAATTTTCTGATCCCTATACATTCAAAAAAAATGTATATACTGCACTCGTGCGTCCACACCTCCAATATGCTTGTCCAATTTGGATGCCTTATTACGATAAGCATATTTTAAGAGAATAGAGTCTGTTCAAAAAAATATGATTAGGTTTTGTCTATGTTAGTTTAGCTGGCAACCTTATATTACTGACTATCTAGCTAAATGTTGACTTATTAAACTTTCTACTTTTAAAGGAAGCAACGTTTTTGATAGGTCTATTAGTTTGAATAGACATCCGCAATACCCAAATTTTTTTTGATGGACTTTTTAAAGTCTTTTCTATTGAATTTGAATAGACATCCGCGATTGACCCCTATTAAGTAATTATAATAAATTATTTTTGTGATTGAATGTTATCGAAAGTGGAAAAAAATTATATCTAAGGCTTGAGTAGGAAATTCACATTAATTTTCATTTCCAAATTTCAGATGCGATGCGAAAATTAAAAACAAAATATGAAAAAAAATCACATGAAAAAACATTAGCCCAGGTTGTATTACTTTTTTTGTGTTAGAGAGCTAAACGCAATACGCGGCTTCGCTCTAGAAGTTTACCGGAAAATAAAAAATTCTTCAGTTCGCAATGTACAAAAATTCGGAATAATTTGCCTAAATCTTCATTTTATTATTTTCACTCTCATCCCATTCTAATCTGAGCACTTTTATTTCTTCTAATATATATATTTTATTTACATAGGGGTTTTCTAATAACATAAAAGCTTCCTAATATTGCATATTTATAAAAAAAAAAAAAATAAATAAATATCAAAAAGAAAACCCAAGAATAACTCATAGAGCAGATATGGAAAATATGTACAAGAAAAAGGAAAAATTGAAATAAAAAAATGAAAATCATAGTTTTCGGTAAAGTAAAATTTTAATAATAATGCATAGTTTTTATGTAATATTTAAACTTAACCTTTTAAAATAAGGTTAAGTTTTATTATTATTATTTATTTTTACATAATTACAAAACAAGAAAGAAAATTCTAAAAATAAATAATTACACCGTATAAAGGCATGGCTCAACTACATAGCGCATAACATAAAGTTCATATAGGTATATATGTATGTAATTATATTGGTATCACATTATATGTATTATATATAAATATATGTATGTACATAGTATGTACGTATTATGTTATGTACATATATATTATAATATATACATAAATATATATATATATATACCTATATGATTCATTTCCTGTAATTTAATTTTAGGTACATAAGTACTTTATTTTTATTCATTTATTTTTATTTTTCTCATTATTACTACATATATATATATATATATGTATTATTATTAATAATATTACCACCCTAATAATCTTAATTCATGATACTTTTCATATAGAAAGACTGATGGGTATCAAAAAATTATTGTGTAATGTAATGCATTTACGCCAAGAAAACAAAAACAAAAACAACAATAATAAATAGAATATATTATAAAAGGTTTAGTTGTTTATTTTTTTTTTTTTTCTTTTTTATTTTTTTGAATATAATCATGTTGAGTTCACCTAAAAGTTCAGTGCCAAACAGATTCATATACATATTGATAAAATATATTAAAAATAATTTAGAAAAAAAAAAATCAAGAAAACATAAGATATAAAAAAATCGGATAGAAAATTTAATTTTATTAAATATTTTATATAGAGTTTTTTTTATTTTTAATTACCTGTTGTATGGTAATACAAAACCAATACCGGCAGTTAACAAAGCCAAATATACCATATGTTTACGATCCTTTGGAGGACTAGATGAATCCATTTCAGGACTATCTAATGGTTCACGATGATGATTACGCCGATGATTATTATCCAATGGTTCATAGTTTGTAGCTTGTGTATTCCGATTATCAGATGCACTACTACTACCAATAATACCACCACCGCCTCCACCATCACCTTCCACATCCATCATATCTATGTGGTTGTGGGGTGGAAATTTCAATGGAATTATTTGTAAAGGAATAATTTTTACGATTTTTATTTTCTTTTATTTAATTTATACTTAATTTTTTTCTTCTTATTTAATATTAATTTATTTGTTTTTATATATATATATATATATATATATATATATATATATATATTTATTTATAATAAATTTTCAACACTTTGCAGTATTTTATTTAAGAAATTCACAAGAATAAAATACAAAAACCCATGACATCGTTATATTTTTCTTTAATTGCAATTAAAAAATATATATATACATATATATATATATATATATATCATATACGTATACATATATCTCAAAATTTTTTTACATCGTAATTATTATATAGTAAATTATAGGTAATTAATTAACTTTTTGAAATTTAAAATTATTTTAAAAATAAAAATATATAATTTCAAATTAATACAAACAATTTAATATTTTTCAAATTTTTCATTTTTCTTAGATAAGATAGATTAAATATTAATTAAAAGGAAATTTTTCCTACCGAAGCACGTCTTGTTGACTGCTTGAAAATTTCGTAAAAACTTCATTCAAAAACTTTAATTGCGCATATTCTAGAAAAACGAAAAAATCGATTTTCGAAATTCATTTTCTTACCTTTCAATAATAACGGTAAAGTAAATTTGTTTGTATAAAATAGTTAAAATTTTAAATTTTTTAATATTTTATAATAAGAACTGTAATTTAACGTATTTTGCTTAAAACAAAAACTTTAATTTGAATTTTTATAAAAGTTACATATTTATAGGAGAACTCAATTCAAGAACTGTTATAATATTATAAAGTTATATAAATTAAATTAATGTTGATGATAACCGCCAAATTTACTTTAAAAACAAATTTTTATTCACAATAGTAATAAATTCACAAACATTTTTTTCTACTAAACCAATACCGATCACAGAAATGAATTCGTTAATATGAAATATCAGTGAAGAAATATTTCGATTTCAATGCGAAAATCGAATCGTTATCGGTTAATACCATAGATATATTAAATATAGATTGGCACTTTGGTATTGCTTTCTCTTTCTCTCTAATACATTATCATATTAATTATTAAATAGCAGATTCAGCCAAAAATGAGCATATGTTTTTCAATATTTCAACTCAGCCATTTCTTAATATGTTGATGGTTTTGTAGAATAGATTCTTTTTTTTCTTATTGAATTTAAAATCAGTTTTGTTTTTTAACATTTTTATCTACGCATATTTACTAACTATTTATTTTTTATAGTTTTTCTGTTTTAAATATATTATTTATGCTAATACGATAATTTGAAAATCATTTTATTTCATTTTATTAATTGTAATTTTAGAGCATTAGAAAATGTTTTCAAAGAAAAATAGAGGGGAAAACTTTAAATTTGATGGGAATGATAAATATTATATATATGCATATAATACAAGTGATTAGATATACATTGATTATTAAATAATAATAATAATAATAATAATACTTATAATTAATATAAATTTGTATACATATCATCATCAATATGTTTTAATATTATCAATATATATGTAGGCATAAAATTTCACGGGAATGTATAAATAATAGAATCTATGTGAATTTAGTTTTATAAAATAATATATAATGTATACGATAAAGTAAAAGAAGATTTTCCCACTCTTGGTCATTTTACTTAGTTTAACAACAAACTGCCCATGTATCAATTTAATTAATTTTGTTTATATAATTCTTATCAAGAATATAAATATGTATATACGTATCAAAACATCTTGTTTTAACTTTACTTTTTGATTTGTTAATTATATATTATTGTGAATTTTGTATGAATATACACATATAACTACATGTTTTTAAAAGAAAATCTAAAAATAATTATTTTAAATTAATTGAGATTTTTGTAATTTTATATTTTTTTTACTCTAAAGCTTTTCATATTACATTGGTGCGAAGTTTCCATTTTCAAGGGAACTATTTGCAGTAGAAACCAAATTATTTGAACTCAGATTTTTCAAAAACAGTTGACCAAAAGTGGCTGAAAATTTTTAATCTAACTGCCAATCTATATTTTATATATCTATGGTTAATACCAATCAGAAAATTGTTTCAGTAAAATGCGTTGTGCTTCTTTTTGCATTTTCTTTGTAACCGTGATAATTTTCGAAATCTGCTTAGTTAAATCTGATATGTATTAATTATAAATATTTTATTATAATTATCATTTTTTTATTACTTATCCAAACACAACAAACAAAAAATGTTTATTTTATTTTGTATATTTTATATTATTATTTTAAGTATTAAACGTATAAAATTTGAATTTGTAATTGTAGTGACTGAATTTAAACAGAAAAGCATAGTTTATTCAAATAAAAGTCAGAAAAATATTTTGTTTTACAAAATAACAAGAATTTTACTGAATTCTGTTTACTTACAATTCTACTGCTATTATAGCAATTATAGAATATTAAAATTAAATTGTTTGCGACTACTGAAACGGCTTATTTCTTAAATTATTTATTAAGATTTTAGTCTTCAATTTTAATTAATTAAACAAATAATTTTATACCGTTTTTGTTTTATTACTAATACAAATATTGAAATATCATATTGTGAATAGGTTAGAAATTTGTTTCATACATGTTTGTTTATACTCTGACTCATACCAAATTAAACTTCAATGGTTGAAGTAAGTCGTCAACCAGATGATAACTGTCAAAGTATTTGTTCTTGGAAAAAACGTCAATTGCTATAGAAATTTATAGAAAAAAAATAATAAAAAATTAAAGAGACGTATTTTATTGTTTTGAAATTTTAAAAACTGTAAATTTATAAATTAATATTGCAGAAACGTTTATTAAAATATGTCGTTGAATACTGCACATGCCAATAATGGCGTATTAATTCATTCCGGCGAATAGTAAGTATAATTTTTTTTTATTATGAAATAGTTTTATACATATGAAAATCATATTTAATTGATTTTCTTATGCTTAGTCATCATTTTGCGTGGAATAAAAACAAAATGAATAAAATGAATAATTTTATATGACCTTAAATTTATAAATTTCTTTTGTTTTCTTTTGTAGTATTTTGTTATTTAGCGATAAAGTAACAATAGAATTCATTGGTCAAGATAATTATCTATTCAAAGGCTCAAAAGATGGAAGAATATACTTAACATCGCATAGAATGATTTTCAATGCTAAAAATCAAACTGAATCAATGCAATCCTTTAGTTTTCCATTCGTAACTTTGAATGATGTAAATTTATTTTAGTTTTTTTTTTTTAAAGTTAATCAAAACAAACTTATTTTTTATTTATATTTTTGAAAGGTTGAATTGGAACAACCGGTTTTTGGAGCAAATTTTATTAAAGGAAAATGTCGTTCTCAACCAAATGGAAATTGGACTGGTGAAGTTAAATTTAAATTATATTTTAAAGGTGGTGGTGCAATCGATTTTGGTCAAGCATTAAGACGTGCAGCTAAAACTGCTCAAAGCAATATGCATAATGATGCACCTCCACCATACACTCCACCTTCAGGAGCTTGGCATGAGGCACCTTTACCAGCATACCAAGTATATTAAAATATCAAAAGTCATATATTTATATAATAACAAAATATATTTTTAGCCACCACCTGGTTATTATGGTTGGTTACCCAATAATGAAAATTTCAATCAAGGACCGCCACCAAATTCTGTATTTATGAGTGATAATCCTCCTCCGTATCCAGGTTTAGCAACACGTAAGTATAATAAGTTTATGTATACATATGCATAAGAATTTCGTTCTTTCCGGCATGTTATTCTTTTGATTAAATTATTTTAAATAAAACTTAAATTATATGAATTTTATGTATAAGCTGGACAAGGTCAAGCTCAAGGATTTGCTGGAGGTTTCGTACAACCTCAACAAGGATATCCCGGAGCTCCTCCTCCATACGGGTATCCAAATGCACCACAACAAGGAGATTATCCATATGCAAATGGACCACAGCCTGCATATCCAGGATATCCAGGACAACAACCAGGATATCCAGGTCAACAGCCAGGATATCCAGGTCAACAGCCTGGATACCCAGGGCAACAAGCCGGCTTTCCAGGTCAACAACCTGGATATCCAGGTCAACAACCCGGATACCCAGGTCAACAAGCCGGCTTTCCAGGCCAACAACCTGGTTTTCCAAATCAACAACCAGGCTATCGAGGTCCACAACCAGGCAACCCAGATCAACAACCAGGTTTTCCAGGTCAACAACCAGGATACCCAGGTCAATCACAAGGATATCCTGGAGGATCACCGTACCCTCAGGCTAATCCTAATGCAGGTGGGTTTCCAAATGGGAATAATACAGCGAATACGGGAAATATGTATCCTAATATGCCATCCACAAATCCTAGTTATCCCAATACTCCTTATCCAACATATCCAGGATCTACTCCTAGTGCTCCAAATGCACCTCCGAATTCAAGTTTTCCAGGCATGCCAACTGGTGGTTATGCTGGTCCAAATAGTTCAAGTGAGTTAATTTACAGAAAATCGTCAAATATGTATAATCGTTTTTACTAACATTTTTTATGGTTATGGAATCAAATTTTACTAATCTTGACAAAATAAGATTGATAAAACTTTTTTATTTTCTTAAGCAAAATTTTTGCGAAAAACTTGGTGCTATTAAAATTGAAGAACAAGTAACATGCCGAAATGAATATTTTTATATTAAAAATTAAAATCTATGTTTATTATTCAATTTTATTTTTTCAGAATGTTATTATTGTGGTCAAAATAGATCACTTGTATTCTTTCCAATATTACTCACACATTTTTAAATAAATTAAATTATTATACGCGAAAATAATGTGAGTTAAAACTATATTATTCATATACATATTAAAAATATTTTACAACAATTTCAATTTGGTAAGCAAAATTTAATTTTATGCATATCAATTTTTTGTTCTAAAAATGCTACATTGCACCTTATTATTAAAATGCAAATATTTCGTCAAGCAAAACATCGTAAACATTGTCAGAAAACAATTTTAGTAAATTGCAAATATTTCCACTAATTTTTGAATAATATTTTAACTAAAAAAAAAAACAATTTTTTTATATTAATATTGGAAATTATAAACACAATAGACAACCATGTTAACTTAAAGAAACTATTTATATTATCTAATATAATAAAAACATTTTTAACTGGAATTTACTAACATCCATTATTTTAATTAGCTAATTAACTAACTTAGAATACAATTTAATAAATATATAATCTATAAATATATAAATATAAATTCTTATTAATATTAATAAATTATTTTTGTTTTTATGAATAGCTGCAAAAGAAGCTGAAGCTGCTTTAAGTGCCCACAATTATAATCAAGATGCTTCTTATAATAATTCAGCTGGTGATAATGCACCACCCCCCTATTCAAATTTCAGTAATCGTACAAATAATAACAGTGGCTCACAACAAAATTCAAATCTTGGTGCATATTCTGGTCAAAATGCAAATCAATCAGGAGAATTTGCTGCTCCACCATGCATGAATGTAAGATTGTAATCGAATTCATTGTTTCCAAGCGATAATTTTGTATTTTATTTTTTCAAAATAATATTTTTGTAATAAATTAATTTTTATGAAAAAAATCTATATAAAATGTTAGTTAAATTAAACTTATATGAAGAAATAATATTTTTCAAATTATAAATTAAATTTAAATATTTGTTTTATATTATGAACAAATTAACTAATTTTTTTTAATTTTAGGGTCCACCACCAAATTTTAAATAATCAAATTTCATAAAAAAAAAAATTAAATTGTAAATTGGATTTATTCTTGAGAAATTGCCTTTATAAAACTATTTTTAAATTAAAAAAAAAAAAATACCAAAAATATTAATGTCTAATAAAATTAAATTCATACAGAAATGCTTTTTATTAAAATGGAAGAAAACTAACTGTATTTATAAACTATAATCATTTATGTAAACATTTTATGATAAAATTAAATGTTAATTTCTATAGTATTTTCAATATATTTTAAAAGCTTTTCCTTTTGAAACTAGCTTCTTCAAAAAATCATACTTATTAATAAAAAAGTAAAATTAAAATACTAAATAAATGTTAAAAAACAAGTTTGAATTGAAAATGGTTTGGGTTAAATTAATTAAGTTAGATTTATGTCGCAGATAATTAAAATTATCAAAAATTGATGTTATAAGAAATTTATATATTTTCATTACTAAATAAGTACTCTGTAATTAATATAATTTTAAAAATATTTTACCATTTTCAGCACATAATATCCTAATGTCCACTATATGAAATTATCACATTTTCAATATACAAACATATATTTTTATATATTTTCAAGGATAATTTTTTTTTTCATTCATACATTTAAAACATTTATTTGTTACTAAATAAAATCTGAAAGATTGATATTTAAAAGATTAAAGATTAAGAAAAAAAAATTGTGAATAACATATTTCATTAATAAAAACTTTATTTAAAAAAAAAAAAACATAATATAAAAATAAATTTGTTAAATAACTATAACTATATTATTAAAATGTTATTAAAACTAATTTAATGTTTTTTATTATTTATAATAATTTATCATAAATCGTCAGAATCATTTTCATCATAATTTTGTTGATCAATTTGTCTACAATTTAAAATATTTAATTTATCTTTACTGCCTTCCCAATGAATTGTTTGATATCTAATATTATCACTGGAATCTAAATATGCTAGTATACAAATTTTATTTACAGTCACTGATAAACGACATTTAGCAATTACATCTAATGGATGAATTTTTGTTGTTTCCAATACATGAACTATATGAGATGCATGATAAGCTAAGGGATCTCCAGGATATATTAAAAAATTAGAACCGAAATTTCCACCTAATGTAACATATACATTCCCTTTTTTCCAAATATCTTTAAATATTTTATAACCTAATTCATCTCTAACTCGAAAATTTACTATTTCAGCCTCTAAGAAAATGAAAAAACAGTGATTGTTAAATAAATTATTTAAGTTAATAAAAATAAAAATATTACCATGATCATAAAGGCATTGATTTGAAATCTCAAGTTGAGCATTTCTTCTATCAAATTTTATATTAGATTTCATTTCTTCAATTACTTGATCTTCTGATAATTTAATATCTGTTTATTACAAACCAAATAAATTATAAGTTTAAAATATAAAATTTATTTAAAAATACTAACCTTTTTCTGGAATACCACTTCTCAATAATTTTTGACGTTTACCAGCCATAATTCTTGTAATATTTTTAATAGTTTCTTGAATTTTTTTTTCATTTAAGGCTTGTTCTTGTTCCAATAATCGATTTTCGATTTTAGTTAATAGATTTGCTTCAGCTTCATTGCTAGCACCTTTCTCAAAAGCTTTTTTTTTAGAAACCAGTACAGCTATTTGTTCATCAAGCAATAATTGAGTTTCATATTCATTGAATTCCACTGGAAGTACTAAAATAAATTTTTGAATTTATTAAAAACTTTACAAATATGTTTCGAGGTATTTTTCTGAAACTGAAAAAGTTTTTGAGCTGGTTTTAGAAAATGGATTGTAAATGTTACTAAAAGCATTAACACAATATTTTCTTGAATTAAATACAATTAAAGTCATCAAAGTAAAATAGAATATAATAATAGAGTTGTAACATAGTTTGATAAAGGTATAATGTGTATATTAAAAAATATCTCATTTACTTTGATTTTTTCGAGTATGGCCTTTCAAATGATTTGCACCCATAAAACAACCAGAAATCCTATGTTTAATCCTAATTTTCATGTAATCTAAAAAAAATTTCAATAAATTTCAAATTAACCATATATTAGAATTAAAAAACTTTTCTTACCATCTGCATTAAAACAATACCCGGTTCCATTTAATTGTGTTAAGATAATTCGATTGCAATCATTTTGATTTTTATAACTGTCGTATTTGCTCACCGACGGTTCCTTGACTTCATCAACAATTACTTCTTTTAAATTATTTTTATTCAAAGATTTTTCATTCGACTCTTTGGATTCATTCTCCTTCTTTAATACAAAGTCGTCTGACTCTTGTTTATCAAAATTTTCTAATTCATCCATTGTAATAATATGTATTCACAAGTCAATAAATTAAAAATTATTAAATATATATATATATATATAATTAACAAATAAATATTTATGATTTTTATTCTTGTTAAGTGATTAATAATTGATGCTAATTAATAAGATCTATTCTATTTAATATTTTTAAAAAATAATCAAAATATTAAACAATATTTTTCGCTGTCAACAACGTGACGTGCATTTAATAGCAAATAAATAAACAATAAATAAAATTTGAATGAAATCAGCTGATTACTTAAAAAAGGCCTGATAACCATACAATGCAATGCAGTTGTTGTTGCTAGCTGAATTAATATAATTGGTTGCTGTTGGTATTATTGATAAATCAATCTAAAAAAAAATAAAACAAAAACCGGTAAATAATTAGTGGAATGAAAAAATTCTATAGAATAGAAATATAAAGCTCTAATTTTAAACAAGTTGGTTTTGCTGATTTATAAAATAGTAAGTAGGTTAAAAAGGCTTGAACCAAAAATTGTTCAAGAGCTGAGATTGTTTTGTTGCTAACGTCTTCAGGAATATTGATGATGGCTTTTGAAAAAAATTATTAAAAATAAAAGTAAAATTTTAAACGTTGCATTAATAAGACAACAATCACCAATGTACAGGGGTAAAATATGTGCATAACAAAAATATGCAGTACTAAGTAAACTTAAAATACCAAAATAAAAATATCTCTAGTTCAAAGAGATCAAATTTACAATCATTACTGATCGTATTATAATGATGACTATAAGACTATGAGATTATAATGGCTCATAAGAAAGAAAAAGTACAAACACAAAACTACTGTCTTTTAAATGCTGTAAGTGTTTATTCAAATAAAAGAATTAGCTAAAGTTAGTTCTACCACAGCAATTTTTACTTATTTCAGTCTTGTTTGTTGCTATTAAATTTATTTTTAAATAAATATTTTTACAACATTTTTTCCAAATAGAAGTAAAGAATTTTTTTTTATTCAACTTCATTCAACCACTTTTGTCACTCTCGTTTGTTTATTACTTTTTCTCTTTTTCATGCAAGTTAAATTCTTATTACCGTCTCTTTCTCTTACACTTTATCAGTAAATTTGCATACCTATGTTTATGTAAATGTGATTAGTGTGAAAGAAAGCAAACAATTTGCAAAAAGTGAAGCATGCAAAAGTACACATTCTTGCATCATATTTGACATTATTGTTTGTTATTATTATTATTAATAATAATAATAATAATTATAATAACAAGAATTATAAAAACAGAATTACATAATAAGAATTAAACATTTAGATAAGATATTTAGATTTGGTTTGCGCATGGAATTGTGGCCTTCAATTTAGTTCTTTTCATTTTAATTGCATACAAGAATTTATCCATTTATTTTGCTTGGAATAATCAAATTAACTAAATTATTATCAACTTTTAAACCATGAAACCATTCAAATTACACTTCATTATATCTGAAGTGATTACAACTGAAACTGAATTAATTTTCTTAAAAAGTACCTATGTTTATGTTTAATATAAGATGTACATTAATAATAATGTACACAAATATTTAAATCTTATTTTAATTTTCATTCATAATCATAATCACATTTTTAACGTATGTATAAAACATTAGATATGTAGTATGTACGTTTTCTGCATTCAAATGATTAAAAAAATTATATTTATGCAATTAAAATTGTACATATATTTATATAAACATTAATAATTATTAAAAAGAGTGACCATATTCAAATGCAAATAAAAAAAAAAAAATTCTTAATACATCAATCTGTATGAATTATAATTTTCTAGTTTTTAATTTCTGATTTTAAATTAATATTTTTCAAAAAACGCATGAATTGATGCAAATATTTTTGTAAGGAACACTTATACAATAATTACATAACTACATCAAATAAGATATGAATATGATTCAGATATGAAATTCAAAATAATCGAAAACGGGGATTCCTCTTTTTTGTATTGTTTTTTTAACTCCTTAATTTTTGTCTTTTTAAACAAAAAATCGTAATAATCACGTAATAAAAAAATTAGCATACATTTTTTTTTTATATGTATATTTTAATTTTAATAAAGTGGGTATCACAAAAAAACATTTTATTAAGTTAATATTAATTTTTTTTTAAAACAACATAAGTTTTTTCTAATATCAAAAAATTACAAAATGGGTAAAACAATTTATTATGTTTGAGATACATGCTTATTATATATAAAGTTTTGATCTATTTATCTTATCTTAAACATGAATGTTTTTTATGCTTTGTATTAAAATAGTTAAAATTTTAGCAATTATATACGAATAGTGTTAATTCGCAAAATTTATATTTAAAAAACACTAATTCAACCAATAAAATAAATCGTTTTCGACTTATTAATTAAAATATATACTAAACATACATTCTACAAAACTATACCTACATATGTATGTATATATCTATATATATTTTTCTTTGTTCATACATTTTTTTTTTTATATAATAATATATAAAATCTTGTCTTTTTCTATATTATGTACCTACTTTAACAATTCAATAACTTTTTCATTTGCTACTTTTTCGGCATAATCTAATGCTGATAATCCCAATAAATCTAAATGATTTTTAGTTACTTTTTGATCTAATAAAAATTGCACGACCTCAATATTATTGTGTAGAGCAGCTATATGCAAAGGAGTTCTTCCTGAAACATCTTGTTGTGATAAATCAGCACCGGCTAACTTAAATGATTTTAATCGAACTAAAGCACCTCTTGCTGCCGCAGCACACAATTCTTCTCCAATAGCTCTTGATGAACCAGTCAAATGACCTCCACATTTCATTAATAAACGAATAATTTCATGTGAATCATTCGCAATTGCTTCAAGTAAAGCAGTTTTATCACATCGATCTCTTGCATGTACACTAACACCATTCATTAAAAGATATTGCACCATTTCATAATTACCTTCAGCGCAAGCTATATGTAAAGATGTTCTATGATCATAATTACTAGCTGATAAATCAGCTCCATATGATTTCAAATTGTTAACCTTATTAACATCATTTTCAACAATTGCTGAATTCACCATAGCTGGAAATAATGTAGCACCTAATTCTTCTACTTCATTGGCCGATGCTGATGGCAGAGATCTAGCTACAGCATCTATTAAATCATATTCTTGTAATTTATTCTCTTTTCCAGAATTCATTTCACCACGAATATTACTTTGCAATATTTGTTTTTTGGTATCTAAATCCCATTCATCCTTACCTAGAATATATGAAAGTTTACATAGAGCAGCTTCTGGTGTCAAATCATACCCAGATATAACACCCATTTCATTTAAAATATGACCAGTTTCATAAATTTTGCATACAGAACCTTCGGTACATTGAGTACAATTTATAATAATTATTCCAAGATCAGTAGCATTTTTCAATTCATCAAGAATATCCTGTCTATTTGATGGAATATTTCCAGCTCCAAATGTTTGTAAAACAACTCCTTTCATTGGTGGCTTTAAGAATGCTTTAAATGTGGCTGCTGAAATACTAGGAAAAAGTCTTAGTAATCCAACATTATCATCTAATTTCATATGAACTGTAAATTTTGATACACTATATGGCCTAAAAATTAGCCTATATTTTACATCAATATTTATTCCAATTTTTGCTAGTGGAGGACAATTTGGGCTATCAAAGGCATCCAAGGCATTTGCACTAATTTTTATTGTTCGATTGCCACGCATTAATTTTGTACCAAACAATACACAAACTTCAGGAATTGCAAAATTACCTGCAATAATTAATGACGAAGTAAAATTATCTTTTCCATCAGTTCTTGTTTCAAATATTGGTATTTGTGATCCAGTTATTATTACAGTTTTTCCTAAATTTTCCAACATAAATGATAAAGCTGAAGCTGTATAAGATAATGTATCAGTTCCATGTAATATAACGAAACCATCAAAAAATTCATATGAATGTTTAATATCATCGGCAATTTGAAGCCAATCATTAATAGACATATTACTTGAATCGAGTAATGGATCATATTCAGTTACAGAATATATTATACGTCTTGATCCATTTGATGCTTTTGGAAGACAGAGTGGTGCCATTGCAGTCATATCACCAAAACGTTTAAATGAATATTGTTCATCATGTAAATTTGGATAACGTCTTAATTCTTTAACTAAAGTATTTGGTATAGGTTCCAGAAAATTTTCATTATTTCTCATCATACCAATTGTACCGCCTGTATAAATAACCATTACTCGAGCTTCAGTTTTTTCTTCTTCAAATGATTTCATGTGATCAAAACTTGAATTTTTTCTAATTGAACCGACTGGCATAATTTTTGGCATTTTTATATTTTTATTCGATTTACCGTTTTTTTCTTTTATTTATTTTATTTCTAATAATTATTTTTTATTCCGTTTTCACATCAATCAATACAGCACAACGTTACTTAAAAATTACTGAGTATATACTAAAAAATTTTATTTGAATTCACTCAATTATCTATCAATTTTCTTTGTAGTGAAAATTTTATAATTCACAGAACAAAAATTAGCGCAATCGTATTATTTTATTTTTTATTGTTTACATTTAAAGTACCAAACAGATGTAATTTTTTTTTTACAAATGTGCTTAACAGCTGTTTAAAAATTGTAATTTTCTTAATTAACAAATTTGTTGCTTAGTTCCGTTAGTACTGAAGGGGAAAATATAATGAAATGAAACAAAAAATTAAACGAGTAAAAATAGAACAGCCATATAAGCGCATTATATCGACTATACATATACTATACACTTTCATATAATTTTTTTGATATTGAAGAAATAACAAGAAATAACAGAAATAATATGACACCTGGTGGTTAACACTCGAACATATAATGAACGGTATTATAACAATTTTTTACCTTGAAATTTATTTACTTTATTTTTGTTTTGTTTTTAATTAAAATAAATTTTATCAAAATTATTGAATATATTTACATTATTACAATTTATAATCATAAATATGTACTTTTCAGTATTTATTAGTAATAATAACAATCTAGATATTTTTAACACTTATCTATACATTAGTTCAAATTATGGAATATTTCACTTCACAATAAAACCACATTTTGAACTTCTAATCTAAGACACAGAGAGAAATTATTACAAAAACAACCGAAATTAGGTTATATAGGTTATATAAATATATAAATAATATGTATTAATATGTGTATATTGTATACATAACAGAGGTTATGTATTTGGAAAAAAAAATTCTAATCTTCTTTTTTAATCATGTAGTGTTCAGTTTCGAATTTTTGAATAAATGCAATAAAAATAAGAGTGATTTAAAAAAAGATAATGAAATAATATGATTCATAATCATGTAAACTAAGCCGGTAGTGTTAAAACTGTAATAGAATATCATTATAGATTAAGTATTGATAGCTCGTGATTCGTAAAAAAAAAAAAAAAAACACGGGAGAAAAATTTAAGAATTAAAATAACTCTTTCAATTTTAAAGAATATATTTTTAAAATTTGTTATTGTTACATAATATTCAAATTGATCATTTATTTATAAATGCATTGCTATTATATGATTATGCCATTGTATAGAGCTTCGTTGGTATAAGTAAAATTTTTGTACAGAACCTTCCACACTTACTCCAACGATTTCGGAACTCAAAGAAATTTTGGCGCCTTTTATTTTGTCATCAAACGAGTCAAACCCCTAAATTGTAAAAGGGGAGAAAAGTATGAAGACTTAACTTAAAAAATTAAATAATCGTCTATTATAGTTCTAGAGTTACAGCCCGTCAAAGTCAAAAATTAAAATAAGCATTAGCGGTAATTTAGATTAACTTTTCGTCCTTTTACCGCAATTTTTTCAATGTTTTTTTACATTAAATTGTTTTTTGAGGTATTTGTCTTATTTTATTAAATTTCTGGCATATTTCTGACACTCATTAAATGTGAAAAACTACTAATATTGTTGGGAAGTATAAGTCTTCTTAAATAGCACAATACAAGTGCATAGGATTGTAAACATAGTAAATTAAGACTTCCATAAAAAATATTTTATTCGGCGTTTCTGTATATAAGCCAGGCATTTGGCAGAGTGTGGCACAAAGGTCTATTAAAACTATGTTAAAACTATGTCTATCACACCATTATTGTGAATTAATGAAAAGCTATATATTGAGAATCGTCAAAAATATAAAATCAAATCAGGTGTACCTCAGGCAAGTCTTCTTGGGCCAATGCTTTATTTGTTGTACACTGCTGACCTGACCCAAACTGTAAATACAATTTTAGCGACTTTTGCGGACGACACAGCTATTGTGGCGCATCACAACAATGAGAATGCTGCGTCGAATTTAGTACAAAACCACTTAGATGAAATATCGGTATGGCTAAATAAATGAAAAATCAGAGCAAATGATGCAAAGTTTGTCCCTCCTATTTTTCTAAACAAGAACATCCCACCACAATCCAATGATGTTAAATATCTTGGTGTGCATCTGAATCGACGCCTATAACCTGGGTAAAACACATTTACAAAAAGAATATACATATTAAAATATGCTGTTCAGGAAAATGTACTGGCTGTTTAGCAGGAAATCCCAGATGGATATAGAAAACAAAATATTAATATATAAAGCCTTACTTAAGCCTGTTTGGACATATGGCATTCAAATATCCAAATCCAAATATAATGGCAAGTATATGCTGATGACAAGAGGCATAACATATATTCTAGATTGCAGCGTATAACGCCAGCCAACCTATAATAAAGAAATTAATCTCACTTGGAGGAGGAATTTTACACGTTCTTTTTGCCAATAATAATTCTAACAATTTGATTAGTGTATAATTTAAAACATACAGATTGCTAATAAAATAAAAATTGAAAAAAAAAAAATAGCATAGTTCCATCATATTATTATTAAGTTGTTAACAAATTGTATTCTCAAATATTTTTGCCATTTATTTTATTCCAATCAACAAAGGGCATACTGAACTGTATTGAAAAACGCTTAAAGCATTTTTTTTGCATTTTTTTCATAGGGAATTGAACCTGTAAGTTGTTGAAAAGCAGACGCTCTATACTTACTGTGCCATCTAGAGGGTATCTTTCAACTACCAAAAGCTTTGGTTTGATGTGTGTAATCATTAAATGCTTAACATATGGCGAACGTGATTGTAATGATTATACTTGTAAAAACCATGTCAAGTTGACGGTTACTTAACATGTATGGTGGGTGGTGGAACATAGAAGGACTTCATCATTTTAAAATAAAAAACATTATTAATTTTTTATTTAAATCTCTTAACTGGTATTACATCTGAATTTTGGTATTAATAACCATTAATTATTTTTTTTTTTTTTTTTTTAATTGCCAAAATAATAGAATAGAGAAACCAGTTAGTAATAGTAATAGAATAAAAGAAAGTATAAAGGAAATAAATAATAACATAAACGGAAAGTAAGAAGAGAATAGATGAGAAATAGAAATAGTAACACAGGTTTACAGACAACTTAACAGAAATTGATTCACTCCGTTTTTTGAAAACTTCCAAGTTGTATTTTTGGGGGAACACATAAGGTGGTAGAGTGTTCCATAGTTTAGAGGTTCGGTTAACGAAAGAATTTTTGTATTTCACAGTTCTGGTTCGAAGAGGCTCGACTACAAATTTGTGGGAAAGGGCAGCTCTGCGAGTATTTCGTTGGAATGGTTTTATTTTTGGCATAATACTTTTAATTTCGTCAGAACAATTACCCAATAGATATTTATAAAACAGAGTGGCTGCTCCTACTTTTCGATGGTGACTCAGCGATGTTAGGTGTTGTGTAACATCTCCATCATTAATAATTTTGATGGCTCGCTTTTGTACTTTATCTAAGTACTGGAGGGTACTGTTGGGTGCACCGCCCCAAATATGTGAGTTATACTCATGTCGTGGTCGAACGTATGCCTTATATATTAGAAGAAGGTTGGATGATGTAAAATATTTTTTACTTCTTGCTTAAGAATCCCAAACATTTCGCGGGACACCAGCATTGATATTGAATTTTTGGGACATAAACCCATCCAAAACAATTTGTATTGAACGGTTTGAAAGGAAACTTTCAATCCACGTATTGAGTAAAGTTTCCTAGACCAATTGCTTCTAGTTTTTTTTAGTAATGCTGCGTGCCAAACGCGATCAAAAGCTTTGGAGATATCTAGAGCGATAACTTTGGCTTCACCGTATTTTTCTATGCATTGGTGCCATTTTTCAGTCAAAAAGGTCAAAAGATCACCAGTTGACCTTTTTGACCTAAAACCATATTGGCAATCGCTTAGAAGGTGATTGCTTTCAAATCATTCTGATCAAACATTATTGTGATCAGAAATCAAACCTAATTAAAACTAAATAATAAATTGGACAAATTTTTTTTAGAACATCAGTTGGTCACAATATTTTTCAGTTTTTAAACAACCGATTTCAGTATGAACGTTTTTAAGTTAAAATTCATTCTAAAAACAACCAAAAATACATTTAACTGAAGGTTACACAACGAAATTAATTTTTATTTGTGTAATTAAATGAAATAAAAGCAATTTTTGAAAAAATTAATTTTAAGTAAAAAAAAATAACTAAAAAAAATATTTAAAACAATAAAAACAATTATTATTGATTTTTTTTGCCAATAAAAAATTTCACATTCAAGCTCAATCACGAATCACGACTCAATAAAATTTTGATTTACTAAATTTAAATATGAATATACTATCTGAAAAGTTAAAAGTGGTTGTAGGTAGGGCTGAAACACTGATTTAAGTTAAATATTTTTCTATGTTCAAACAAATTCGTAACTGTGTTCATAAAATTATAATATTAGATCTAGAAATGTTCTAGAGTGAGAAATACTTATAGATTTTCCTATATATTAACTATAAGATAAAGCTGTTTAGAGCTGAAACATTGATTTAAGTTAAATATTCTTTTTTATTCGAACACATTCGTAACATCTAAAAATGTTCTAGAGTGATAGGTACTTATAGAATAATAGATCTTCCTAAATCTAATTTTTATTGACTATTTGTTAGTATTATATTCAGTGTTTGAATTGATTGTATCTATCTACATATATACTTACCTACGGATAACATTTAAACAAATAAGGATTTTAAAGAAGAACATATATAATTTTTTTCATTTTTGCCTTCGATATATTAACCAATTTATAACGGTATAACCAAAACTGACAATCGATATTATCAACTAAATTTCAAATTTTCCTTTTCTATACAAATTTTTTAATATGTATTGCACTGGAATAGAACGAAAACGTGTACTACAAAAACACAATACAATAACAATAATAATACTATGTTGTATACTGAGGGATATTTTTATTTTATTTTTTTATTATAAAATTTTTATTTACATTTCTATGACAGATTAAAGATTAAAAATACACTCTCTTTTTATGTAGTGACTGCTATTAGAGAATGGGAGAAAAGCTTTTCTGTAATATTGGTATAGTTTATTTATATAAAAGTAAAAATTATATTTACAGCATCACTACGTCGCGATCATCATATGATACACTCACATCACAACAACAACATTCACGAGACCCACAGACACATGCCACATTATTACAAATTATTAATTTGAGATAAAAAAAAATTAATTTAATAAAAAAAATTACGTTTTTGGGAACAACACACCACTATAAATTCTCACATTAATCCTACACTGAGAGAAAAACATCCTATAAAATTTTTTAATAAGACAACCTTTAATTTAATGAGGTATGCCTCTAGAACAAATAATTAATACAATTTGTTGAAATGTGTCGTATTAATTCAAAAATTTTGAAAGTATTAGTTTTTTTAAAAGGTATGGTATAAATATTATAAGAAATCTGATTATTTTAATAGGAATCTTTTATGGTAACCATAGCATTGATTTTAATCTCTGTCGAATTGTCCATCAATAAGGTTTGCTCAGATAAAAACAAAAGGTCACTCACATTAATTTTAAATTGAAAAAATATAATTTATAATTATTTTCACAATTAACTTAATACGAAAATATGACGTCATATTAATTCTAACAGATATGTTATAAATGTTATTATGCAATTATAAATTTAATTCGACGTTTTATTATTTGTATAGGATTTGATATTATTATTAGTGTTTAATATGGATCAAATATTTATAAAAAAATATCAATTATCCCAATCGTAGTTGTCAGTTATCAGTATTATTTATCAGTATTTATTACGAGTTTCAGAAATTCTGATACGTGCTATCGTGGTTGTCAGAACTATCAGTTTTTCTGATCGATTGTGAATTTTATAAATATCATTGATAAATTGGTACTGTGAATGTTAAAATTTGTCATTATTTCTGATACTTTTCATATTTTCTATCAGTTTGAAATTATTATTAATAAAAAAAAGAATATTTATAAACGATTTTGGAAAAAAATAGTCATTTATAAATCGTTGGTCGTCAATTAAAGTATGTTTTATAAAAATAAAGAGTTAAAAAATTAAAAACTAAAATTAAAAGTATAGTTAAATTAGTAAAAAATATTAAAAATATATTATTATAATCTTATAGTAGTGTACCAAGTGACTTAAATCAAAATAGTTATTTTATTAAAGTAAAAAATAAAAATGTCAATTTGATCTTTTTTTTTTTTTTTTTTTATATAATTAATTCCAAGTCTATGGGATGAACACCCTAACTGCTTTTACACAGAGATTTGCAATTACATATACAATAGCTTTTTTCTGTAGAATTTTTATGGTATATCTACTAATTTTTAAATGTGGAAAACTATATCTACTGTAGAGTACTTCGCCTTCATAATAGCATAGTTCCATTTTTAGTTTAAGTGATAACCAAAACTCTCAACTATTTATCATTTATTTTATCCCAATGATAAAGGGTACTGGACCAGGTCGAAAAATCCAGAAAGCATTTTTTTTTTTTGCCTTCGTCGGGAATCGAACCTGGGACCTTTCGGTTGAAAGGCAGACGCTCTACCTACTGCGCCACCCAGCGTGTTAAGAAATCTTTTTAAAGAAAATACCTATTTGATATAAAAAAAAAAAAAAACAATTTTTATTAACAATAATTGTTTCTTAGATGTGAATAATACAGAAGAAAAAAAAATGTGTCTTAGATGTGATAAATCTACCATACATCAACACGATGAACTAAGTAATTTAATTTGCCGTAAATTTGGAGTAAATGAAACAGTTTTTCAGCGTTAAATTGGTAAGCAAAATTTATTTTTTTTAAATTATTTTATAACACTGCTTATTATTAATTACAATAATTTGTTTAAACATTATAATGTACACATTACTATGCATATTAATTAATTTGGATATTTTTAATTAGAATTTTTAATTTAGATTTGCTGTCCATGGAGAGCGTCAACATGTTTGCGAACATTTTCAATCATATATTTTAGACTGTAAATCAATTTACATAGTGTGAAATATTGATCAAATAAGAATGTTATAGTTTTAATTTTCATGTTTTAAAATGTTATACCAAAAACATTTAAATTCAAAGCTTCACAAGTCTAAAACATATATCATTATATATTTTATGTCCATATTTATGTCATTTGGATTTTTTAATATTTTTCTATGTCATGTTTACTTTGTAATAAAATTAATAAATTATGTATTTAAATCAATGAAATCAGTAATAAAAAATGAGTTATGTGTTTCTTATTTATATAATATGATAAAGTTTCTATTGATCGCCTTAAGCCTGCTTTTTTGAGTGCAGATTCGAGTAATCTAGAAAACATTAACAAACCAAAAGCAACATAAAACGCGCATTGGTAGGATTGTACGTTTTCGTCAAAACCTAACGTGAGTCTCACTGGAGGGGGAGTAATGTGGTGTCCCGACATACGTTTATTGTGATCATTTATATTATTAATATTATTAGTTACTTACATTATTGTGCCTATTACAGGTGTCACACCACTTTTCCAGTCATTTTTCCCAGTCACCCGAATGAAATTTACTTTCGTATTACAAGTCTCATCCGACAGCAACAAATTTCTGAACGTATTTTTTATGTACTTTGATAGAAAAACTCATTTGACGTTTGAATTTAAAAAAAATATTTTTATAAGAATACAAAATTGGTTGATGTGTTTATTTATGTTTTTTTTTGAAATTGTGTTTTTGTTGTTTTTTTTTTTAAACTAAAATAAACAAAAATGTTTATCATTCAATTTTTGAATTAATATATTCAAATATATATTATATAATATAAATTCAAATTCAAATATATATTATATATATAAATTATTTCAATAAATTTGTAAATATTAACATACCCTTTCTTTTCAGAATCCATTATTTAAATTTATATAGACACAAAAAATTACAAAATTACAGGCAAACGGAATCCTGTCACATATAAATTGCAAGTGACAATTGAGTCGCATTTTTCAGTCGGCGCGTGACAGTTGTAATAGTAATTAGTGTTGTCACCTGAAATTACTCGGATCAGACAAAAAAAGTGATACCTGTAATAGGCACATATATTTTGATATAATGGTCACCCTATGCATATATGAAATAAGTTATCATTTATAATTAACGGTTAGTTAATATAATAAAATTAAAACTAGAAATAAGAAAACAAATTTTTCTAAGTACAGTCCACACGAAATAATAAACGACACAAATCAAGAAAAAATTATTGAATTTTATTTTAATTAAAAACCAAAAAACACTAGCGACCATAGTCTCAAATAAAATTTAAGCTATGATATAATTAATATAATAAGTCTCTACTATTAGAGATGAAGAGAGTAAGTAATTAAAATACAAGGATATATTATTGAAGTAATATATTAAATTAGTTATGTTACCACCTTTTTTAAAAAAAATGTGAGAAGATAATTATTTCTATAGTATTTACCATTGTTACAATAATAATGTTGTCTTTTTAATTAAACTGATCGCTCTATATTGAAGCAATAGTATGCCCTATAAAAATAATTATTCTAGTATAATTTTGAAATAAAATGATAACATAATTATTTCTATAATTATCAATATATGTTAAGCAGATCTTAATATAAAATCATTAGTATGAAACATAAATATAATATAACACGTACATTATTAAACAAATAGGATGTCGTATTACAAAATAATATGATATCTCATTAAAATTATATCAAGACATGCTTATACTTTAATACGACATTACCCCTATTAATTTAATAGATTTAATATTTTTATTTTAAAAGGAAAAATCGCATTGAATAAAAATAATACCAAAAAATCATAATTTTAATAGGATTTCGCATTAATATTACCTGATTTTTCTCTCAGTGTGAAACTAAAATAATATAATTATTATAATGCCACATACTTACTTACATATAATAATACAAATCAAATTTCAATTTGGAAATTGGAAATATTCAATTTTTCTCAATAAAAATGAAAAATGATCACTATTAGAAATACAATAAAATGCATATGTATCAATCTATATACATATAGTCAGTTTAAGTGAATAAATCCAATTTTATTTGGCTTATCTCAAAATCAAAAGATTCAATTTTAAATTCATAATTTTAAAAAACGATAGCCGAATGGATTAATATCTAGTATGTATAAATCAATAAAATTTTAGAATATTTATGATCTTGATGGAACACGACACGACACAAATCTTAATTTTTACTGAATCAATTAACACCGATCAAATCAATTGATTATGCCGTAAATGTGAAGTGTATAAATTCTCATCTCATTATTCAAATATATCTACTTTTGATTATATGCACCAATAATACTCTTGTTAAATGAAATGTAAAGAAAAGGGAGATTATCAAATATTGGTCAATAATTGAATATTGAAACAACTGTTTTATTTCGTTGATTAACATAGACAACAAAACAATATAAAAATAAAAACTCCGCTCTAAATGATGCCTTGCTATTCTTCTTCTTAACTTGCTTATAAATATTTTTTTTATTTTTCTTTTTGTTTCTCAGTTTGGATTGTATTGACGCCAACGGTGTATGTATCTATCTATCTATCGAATACTGGATCTGATCAAGTCCGTAGTACCGTCGTATTAAAGAAAATTAAATTTTTTTTTTGTTTTTGTTTTTATTGTTTTTGTTTTGAGGAAAATTTCATACAAAAAAAAAAAAAAAAAAAAAAAATTGAGATTTTTTTCAAGATTTTGCTGTCGTTGACTTAAATTACTTCTCAATTCAAGAGCTGTGAGAGAATTCAGTGAAATAGGTATAAGAAAATAATATTGTTGAATAAATATATATATATATATATATATATTTTATTATACATATATAAGTTCCTGTATACATTTTTTTTTTTTAAATTCAAATTTCTAGCCATACTTAGTTGTGTATATATTTATATAGTTAGTTATTACTTATTGTTATTAGTTAGTTAGTCGTGTTCGTTCCCTCTCAAAACAATAATATATTTCCCGGTTTTAAAGTGTTGTTGCTATTTTTTTTTTTTTCATTTCGGGAAATAAAATCTATGTAGGATCCGTTTTGTTATTGTATATTTCATTTGTTAATTTTTTCTTAATTTATTTTTTGGAAAATTAAATTTAGTTTTAAATTAAAAAAAAAAATTTCATATTGAATATGAATAAAAATTGGTGATTATTGTAATTATGATATTATTGTAAGTTTATTAATATAATTTTCATTAATTAATATTTTAATAATATTAATAATAAGTGTTTCAATTAAAATAGTATATTTAAAAATTTAGAATTAATTAAAATTATCTCAAGATTAATATATATATATAAAAAAAAAAATTAATTTAAATTATTATAAAAAATTTTGTGATGAAAAAAAAAATAAGTATTTAACTGTTAAGAATTAAATATTAATTTAGCCAAGATAAAAAAAAAAATAATAATTATATGATAGTAGATGATGATGATAACACTTGTATAAATAAAAATAAATTTTATATTCTACTTGAAACTGAATATCTGTATATATATAAAATGAGATAAATAAATAATGTTCATAAATGCGAATTCACCTGCGCAAATTATTTAATTTAAAAATTAAATCCAAGGAAAAAAAAAACAAAAACCAGTGTATTTCAAATAAAAAAAAAAAATTATATTTTCGTATTTTATAATCGTTAAAAAAATTTTTATTATAAATAAAAAAAAAATTGATACTTAAAAAAAAAATCACCATTTGAATAGTGACAATAATAGTGTTAACATTTTTTTTTTTTGAATACATCATGCATAAATTTTAACCCCATGCAACATTTTGTTACTTCACTAAAATTTTATTTATTCATAATTGTCCTTGACAACACAACTTAGGTAGAATTACCTTTTCGTACATTAAGTACGGTTGGTACTATAATTTTTACTACATCCTTTTATTATTTTTCTTTGATTATCAAATTTCCGGCATATCAACTCATTAAATGCGGTCAATTATTGCTAACAAAAGTACTGCTAGTCAAAAATTAAACTTTCTTAAATAGCGTATAGTTTAAGGCCCAACCATAATTTCTCTTTCTTTTGGTTTGAGCCAACTTAAGGAAATGTACGATTATACACATTCTGTACGGAAATTTGACGCTTGATTTAGGAACTCTTAATACTTATTGAAAATTTGTGACATATAATAAAATAATTTAATTATTTAATAATTTATATACTTCATAACAAATTAATTATACATAATAATAATAAAAGGGGAAAAAAATAAAAAAACAATAATTAAAATATATTTAAAATAACACTGAAAACAATATTCGATTAATAATAAAATTTAAAATATATATGAAAAACAAAATTAAAATAACAAACAAAATATAATTTATATTTAAAAAAACTTCTGTTTTATCTACGTGTTTTTATTTACATTTACAATTTAACAATAGTCAAAATCACCTAAGTTAGCTCAAGTCTATTATGGATAACTTAAGCAAATTAAAAAACTTTAGCTGGCTTTTTGTTTAGTTTTGACATTAGCTTAAGCCAACTTAAGTTTATTATATGGTTGGCTCTTTAACTTTATTTTAGTTTATTATAACAAGTTATCGTGTTACATGTTGTAATCGTGTTATCTTGTTTTACAAAAGCTTGTCTTTTTTTATTTTTATAGAAATATTTAATGTTAGAGCATCAGGATATTATGTATTTATAAGTGTAATACATATTATATATGGTTGGTATGGTTAGATGAGTGGGATATGTATTCATCCTTCGTACTCATATATAGGCCTCACGGCCCGTTAATCCGATAACCCGATGATTTATAGAAATATTTAATGTTAGAGCATCAGGATATTATGTATTTATAAGTGTAATACATATTATATATGGTTGGTATGGTTAGATGAGTGGGATATGTATTCATTCCTCGTACATAGGCCTCGCGACCCCTATTATCCCCTCTCAACACGATTTGACTTCTGGTAATCACCAGACTTTATCGTATCTATACGTTGATAAAATAAAATCAAAAAATAAATAAAATCAATATAAATTTAGCAAAAACATATTTAATTACATTTTAACTATATCCCAATTATATCCAAATATATTACAGTTTAACAACTATATCGCGGAAAATCAATTTTGATAAGAAATAACACTAAGCTTGGGCAGGAAAAAAAAAGCGCGGAAAAACTTTAAAAAAATGTAAAATTTAAAAAAATCGATTTTGTGGTCGAGAATTACAGCTTCAAGTCCCCATTCCAATTTATTGAAAACAGTTGCTTCACCTGGTGAGCTGGCGAATGAAAGAAGACAGTAAAATTTTAAAAATAAATTAATTTTTTTATTGGTGGTTTTTGTACAAAAAAAAAAAATTTAAGGTGGATTTTCATTGAGCAATATTTAAAATCTTAAAAATTTTATTGGCTCTAAAAAGGGAGATAGCTTATTAAATTTTTATGTAAGAACAAAATAGACCGCTGCAAAGAACTCTCTAAATTTCTATTTGGGAAATTTATTTTATACACAAAAAAAAACAATAATTCAACCGTCAAAACCATCTGTTGAAAAAAATTATTTTTTTTTATAAACATTTACTTAAAAAATTGCTATAAACAGTGTTGCCGACGTTTTTTTATGTTTGCCTGATATTTTAAAAATATACTTTATCAAAGCATAATTTTTGTGAAAATATCCCCCATAAATGATATTTCTGTTCTTGTCATACGCATTGAGCTCTCATATAAAATTATGTCATTTCATGTTATCTCCCTTTTTAGAGCCGATAAAATTTTTCAGATTTTAAATATTGGTCAATGAAAATCCAGAAATTGAAGAAGCAATCATAACGTTATTGAAGAATCGGTGGACATTTGAAAATTCCAACGTGCTGACTTATAAAAACACATTTGAAAAACATATTAAAGAATAAAATAAATTATTTTTTACATCCATTAAATCGTGTTATACTCACCGCATATTGAAATCATTGATGTGAACATTATTAAATGATATAACTATAGGACATCATCAATACTGTTTGAATCCTCGGTTTAATTTTTTTTTACAAAATATTACCGTTTTTCGTGTGAACAGTCCACCGTATAAGGACACTGTATAGCGCTTTGAATGGCGCAGTAGATAAATTCTAAATAACATACTCTTCTCAACCAACATTGCTAGAAATTACAATTATACTCAAATTTGAGTTCTAAGTGAATATGATTAACTAAATGGATTTCAATTCAATGATTGTTATTAAATAAAAAATAAAAAAATGGGTATCTAGGAAATATTACAAGAAATTATTTATAATTAATTAAAATTAATATTTCCGAAGTCATTCCGAATGTCATTTTATAATCAAATAATGTATGTATAATTAAGCTTCTTCGTCAAATTTATAGTAGTTGTTGATGAGTAACATCAGAAAATTATATATAAAATATTATTATATAACCTACAAATTTCCTGAAGCATTGTTTAG
This sequence comes from Argyra leucocephala, assembly GCA_963942445.1. Classification (NCBI taxonomy): domain Eukaryota; kingdom Metazoa; phylum Arthropoda; class Insecta; order Diptera; family Dolichopodidae; genus Argyra; species Argyra leucocephala. The sequence goes on from OZ012679.1 coordinate 151,122,096, forward strand.
CTTACGCTGCAAGTATAAGCGATTCGTTAAATGAATAATATAAATATTTTTCGGATTCCTATCTTACTTACTAGATAAAAATCGAATACATATATACTATATATCTACTAGATCAACATGCTACAAAATGTCCTTTTTGTACTTGAAATACTAAATGCACTAGTAAGGATATATATTTTAAAAGTCGCCAACACAAATTATTCTTATGACACTGTAATTTGGTCACAAGCTTGCTGGTGTTACATTTACATTTCAGAAGATTGTTACTTCGTAAAAGACACATTGCTAGTTTTAGATATAGAAAAAGAGTAAAAAAAACAATTTTTTTTAATAAATGCTTATAAACTATTCGATATGGATAAAAAGTATGTATGTATGAGTTACAGAAAAGAAAAAAAGAGATCTTTCCAACAATATATATAAAAATTGGGATTATTTTATGGTAAAATCTTGAGGTATTCGGTTTTTAAAGAAAGAAAATAAAGATTGTTTTTTTTTTTTTCAAAAATTTTCTATTTTGAACTACAATATCTAAACAACGGCAGCACCAATCATCATCAAATAAACGTTAAAATATACTTCGGGCCGAAAAAACTGAATATGCAAAAATAAATCTTCAAACGACAAAAAGGCGTAAATGTTTTACGCCGTTCTGTGGTTTATACTTTTAGGTTAAGAATGATACGCCTCAATTACAAATCGATATATTTTCAAAACTAATAGAAATGCAGTTATGTTGTTTTGTCAGAAGATAAAACATGTTATGGCACATTCATTTCACATCTTATCTCAATAAGTGGAAATTCGCAGTTACGCCTTTCTGTGATTTAAGCGACGATGTATATATATCATTATCTAATAGTTAAACAAATATAACGGTTTATATACAAAAACATCCAAACAACAAGGATACTTTCAAATGTCCTTTTCGTCCTTAAAGGATAAGATGCGCCATTAAAGATATATATTTTTGAAAAGCTAGGAACACCAAGTATCCTTGGGATATAGTCATTAGGTGCTACGCAGGTACAACATCTCCGTCAGAATACCCTAAAAATGGAGTATTTCCTTTTTCCAGAATGCTTACCTTAATTATTTTCAAGCGTAGCCGCTGTCGAATACAATTATTTATATGCGCAGATGGTGTTGAATACGCTGTTTATCTTTAAATGACCTTGTCTCTAAAAATTGTCTTCTATGAAATATTTGTGGCATTTTCAGGTACCGTTATGTAAAATTTTGTAACATTCAGACGTGCCCCCTTTTTTCAAACTTTCTCCAATTTTTTTAAGTTAGGATATACTTAGTATACATATATTCTATACACAATTTGATTTTGATCTATATTTAGAACATTCCAGAAGTGGTAAAAAAAATCATTGTGCATCATTGAATATTTAAAACCTTTGTACCAGCGCCGTAACTAGCTTTTCCAGTGCCCTGTGCAATATTTTTTAGGGCCGCTATATTTTTTTTGGGAAAAAGTTATAATACAATTATGATATAAAAATGTCTAAGATTAATTTTTTGAAAAGCATTTATTATGGAGCAAAATATCATCACACATTATTTACGAACTTTGAATTATATTTATTTAATTGGATTTTTCTGGCCTTCATTTCAGTTATACACTAGTTATATCATCAAATGATATATATTTAACTATATTGTATTCCATAAATATTATGGCAAGATTGGATAAATTATCTTGTCCGATAGTTGATCTTAAATAATTTTTTATTAATTTTAATTCGCTAAAGCTTCTCTCACATGAAGCAATTGATACTGGAAGAGTAAGAAATAGTCGCAGAGCAATATTAATATTTGGATAAGACTCTATTAATCCAAAGTCACGTAGACCTTCTAAAATTTCAAATAATGTTGCAGTTTTTAAATATTGTCTACAAATATCGATGCTTAAAATTTAAAACTTTGAGTTTCACATGCGAGCTCATACATATTTAAATCTTTGCTCTACTCAATGGCAAGATCAGCAGCCGCTTTTTTAAATTAAACAACTCTGTCTTTTTCTGAAGATGAACCATTTATAAATATTTCTAAGTTGTTCATAACGCCAATCTAATTGAGACAACAGCTTGTCAAAAATATTGTACATTTGCATTTTAAACAAAATTTCGGACGTCATGCTATAACTTTCTTCATCCGATGCCTCATCAATTTCTATTTTTTTTAACTATTCTCCTCTGCTTACTGCGAAATCCAGCTTGTAAATCCATAGTTTTAGCCAAATTATTTACTTTTTCAAAATCTTGTTCGAAACCTGTGTCTCGTAGTCCCTGTAAAGTACAACGTAGTATATCAATTAATTTTGTTGCATGGTCTATCGATACATCTATTAGTTGTAATGCTTTATTTGTTCGCTCAGTGCATTGTAGAATTTTATTTCATACAGAAAGATTGCAGATAAACTTATAATCAATTAGTTAGAGCAGATTTTTTGCATTTGATATAGTTTCTGGATTTGATGCAGTTAAACCATTTTGCAATCGATTCCAATGCTGTTCTTACATCGAATAAATGTAAACTTAACGATTTCATTGCATTGGCCTTTGATGACCAGCGTGTAACCGATAAATTTTAATAAGTGTTAAATTTAAATATTTCATTAAAATTTTTCATTGCGTTGTCGATGATGGAAAAAAGTTAAATAGTTTTTGCACAATACCAAAAAAATTATCATTTTAGGTGTTGTATACGCAGCATGGATACCAGCTAAATTAAGGCCGAACAAGTCAGCCAAACAACGCACAAAAAAATATTTTCATATATTTTTCATTTATGTTTGATAACTCTTTAAGCTTTAATACATGCACCTTTTTCAATTAAGCATACTTTTTCAAATTGGCTATCCCATGTTAAAATCGGTTATTATTTTTTTTAAAATTAAACTCGTTAACAATTCATTGCTAGTATATCTTCAAATTTGAAAAACCCTGTATTTATTTATACCGTTCATAAATATATTTCAGGGTTATTCTAATAAACTCAATTAAATTATTTTCGATTTGCCAGATTTTTCTTCTACATTTTATATTTTTAGCAGCATTTGCCATACTTCGTAACCAAAATATCTTTTTTCTATTCTGTCATTCAAACTTAATGTCCTCATTTAGAGTCCTCAAAAATATGAAAGATTTCAATAGCTGTGCAAACATTTGACTTAAATTTTTTTTGTAGTTTCTGAATACATTTTCAGAATATGTGACAAAAATAGCATGTACATTTCAATTTTTTGGCATATTTTGTTATTTTTCACTACCAAAATTTGTCTTTCCAATTCTTCACTAATAAAATATGACTTTAATGTTGGCCATGTAAGTAGAACTCTATCGATGGCAGGTAATAAAGGCAATCATCTTCTAGTTACATGCCGAATTACTTGTTTAAATTGAATATCGCAAAAGTCACAAAATTCAATTAATTTGTCTCTTCGTTTTGCGCTATTAAAGAAATGAACATATATTTTCAAAAAAATATTTTCAACGTTTGTGGGGTTTTGAAAATAAAATTTTTCAACGATTTATGCTATGTTTGGAAGACATTTGTGTATCGTGGGAGTACGGAGGAATTTTTTGCTAAAAGAGAATTGTCCTCCCCAAAGGAGGACGGGTGGCAAGTCTAATATCATGTCTATTAAAATCTGAATGACAGCATTTTGAAATGCAAAAACTTTGTTACGACTATGAGTTTAATTGTGTTAAAGCAAAAAAAAAAACAAATACAAGAGAGATACAAACAAAATAATAACAAACATTCTCTTCTCTTCTGAATTCTGATCTCTGTTTTTTGACATTCCCTTTAAAATGATAATAAAAAAAAATGTTTTATTGTTAATTACTAATAATTAAGTGTGTTAAATTGTAATTAATTTTAAAATCATAAATTGGTAAACGTCAACATTGTTTGCTATATCCAATCTTCAATCATTGTCAAAATTAAAATCCTCATTATTGTATTGATAATTTCTGAAAAAAAAATAAAACAAAACAAAAATACCACTTTGATTGAAAGCATTGAACAAATTTAAAAAATTTATTTATATTTTTTTTTTTAACAATAATTAAACTAAAAATAGAAAATTTCAATATTTTTAATAAATTTTATTTTCTAATTACATATTAAATTTCTTAATAAAAGAGTTAGCTTATAAAAAGTGAGATGACGACTTTCATTAAAACCAGTTTTTCATTTCAAAATCAATATAAAATTTTCATCTATCTTTCTCTCTCTGATACACATATTTTTTTTTTTTTTTTTCAAATACATTAAAAACAAAACATTTTGTTTATTATAAATGTGAGCATCGTGTTTTTTTTTTTTTGTTTATAAATATTTCCAGTTCAATCAACTTTCTTAAACCAAATAAAAAAAAAAAAAAACAATGACAAAAATCAAAAAAGAAATTTCCTTTAATTCACACACAGTATGTATGTATATTCAAAAAGTTTTAGTTATTAAAAATGCACGGTAAAAAAAAACAAAAAATCACAACAAAAAAAAAAACGAAACAATAAAAACCACACTACACATTAACTTACTGCTTGTTTTTTTTTTTGTTTTTGATTTTTGCAAACACAACAGTGGGTTAGTGATCGCATAATATACACATACAATATATAGTTAATAATAGATATGGATATGTATGTAGGTAGGTTTGAGCACTACGAAGCAAAAGCAAGGTAATCGAGTTGAGCTTCTTTATTTTTTTATTTTTTTCGCTGGTTTTGTTACCTGTTGATTAAGTGAAGGTAAAAACTGGTACAAGTATTTTTAACTTTAATTAATGTTAGTTAATAACAATTTTTTTTAGTATGAATAAACCGTATATGAAAAATAAGCACACTGGTTTTTATTATGTAATTTTTAACGTTAGTATAGAATAAAAACAGTACATATTATTATGAAATTTTATTTAGTGATGCATATTAATGGTAAATACCTATGTAGTGTGTGGGAATTATTTGTACTTTTTATTTTGTGGCAGGTGGCACAGGTGAAGATGTATTTAAGCTGCAATTTAGATATTTTAACTTAAATTATAAACTTTATTATTGGTATTTACATCGTTTTTGTTTTTCCGGATATGGTTATTATATATAATATATAATACTACTAATCAAAGATCGGGGTTGACTAGGAGTTGTAGAAAATCAAAAAAAAAATACCCAAAACATCATTCTTTTCATCAATCATTTCGTCAATATATTGACAATATATTGATGAAAAGAGTGATAACCGATGACACATCAATCATGCACTCATCAATCTTTTTATCCAAATTTTGATATTTTGCAAGGACATACTGTGGAAGTGTTCTGAATATATTGATAATTTCGAAACATATATGAATATTGAAAATATAATTTCTGGAGGAATGTTTTTGACTTCAGTTTAAATTTGAATTTTTAAAGCAAATGTTTTGTATAAAAACAACCAATTATTTTTTTGCATATTTGAATTGTTTTTTTACAATAATTGCTATAATTATTAAAATTAATATAAAAATTATTCTTTTTAGAATTACATCACAAATTAATATTATAATAATCTTATCTGAACATTCCCAAAAAAGCCATTTTTTTAATTCCGCTGATTTTGACAGCATGATTGATGGGAATTTTGCCTGCATAATTGATGAGAATAGAACCACCATCAATCATTTCTCATCAATCAACGGTCAATGATTGACAATATTTTGACGAATGATTGATCATTGATTGATATGTAACAGGGCCCTAAGACAAATCTCTAAAAATAAAATTTTCACAGACAAAATGACCATAACCAAAATCATCCCCCAGATGAAATTCCCAAAGTTTTGATTTTCGTAGACTTTGATTTTTATTTATGCTCTTGACAGTGATTTAGCTACAATTACCTTTTCGTAGTTAATTAACGGTACTGCGAGTTAATACTATACAATATTTTACTATAATATTTTTCGAACAAAAATTAAAATTCTCTTTGTTCCAGAGTTTCGAAAAAATATTTGTTGTTGTTATATACAAAAAAAAAACCAAATTTGGACTTTAACGATTTTTGGATTTGGTCTTTAGCGATTTTGTTCTGAGAATTTCGTACCCAACCCCAGCTTATTACCAATCAAAAATCAATACTAATCACAATTTGAGAACTTTTGGATGGTTGGTTTTATTTGTAAAATGACCATAGATGTTGTAGACATAGACTGTAACTGTTATAAGTTTTATTAAAAAAATCAGATTGAAAGAGATTATTTGTAATAATTATTCTTAATCAAAAAAATTTTCGCTCATATAAAATAGTTAATTCTCAATTTTTATCTTTTTCTCTTATTTTTAATAGTTACGAAATAATTTTTATTTTTTCTATTACCGATTGTACTTACAAAGCAATTTTTTATTTTTTTCGATTGAAATAAAAATCATTTTCTTATTGTGAAGCTATTTCGAAACATATCTACTTGAAAATTTGCATCGAAGTAGCATTAGGTATCTATTTTGTATATCTACATAACCCATGTTAATAGGTTATGTAGTTTTTGAGAAATTAGTACTTTAGTTTTAATAACTTCGGGTGACCATCTAGCCCTTGTTTAGTAGAGTAGAGTTTTGCGACTGGATTTGTATGAAAATAGATACTTAGAGCTACTTCGGTGCAAGAAGATATGATTTGAACTAGCTTAAGAATTAGAAAATGATTTTAATTTCAATCGAAAAAAAATAAAAATTGATCATAAGAATTATTTTTAATCAAAAAAAATAAAAATTGCTATGTAAATATTATCGATAATAGAAAAAATAAAAATTATTACGTAACTATTAAAAATAAGAGAAAAAGATATAAATTGAGAATTAACTATTTTATATGAGTGAAAAATTTTTTGATGAAGAATAATTATTATTTTTAATTTTTTTTTATATAAATTGGAAATTTATAGATCTTTTGTGAGATCGATAAAATACCTCTTACCGATCACATACATATACTTTATTCGATATTACGATAACTCCTTATGAATAATTTTTTTTTATTAAAAAATTGATCGATAATAGTTACTTGCAGTCACTGGTTGTAAATTGTAAAATTAAATCTCCTACTTTTAACTCTCTATTAAAAATTCATTTTAAACTCTGTATACACTTATAATATTTTTTTTTCGAAAAATCATTATGAATAATAATTTTACATCATAAACAAAGAATTTTGAAGAATGTCTGAAATGACGTCAAATAACGCAGCTCTAAATATAGAATTTTATAGTTGTATATGTACTTCTATGATAAGATAAAATTTAATTCACAAATCAACATCTATTTAAACAGGTAATTAAGGTAATCTCTGTAGACTGTATTGCTTATCAATATTTTTTTTAGTACACTATAGTTACTTTAGTAAATTATAAACAATTCTTATTATTTGTATATATTACCTTAAAATTGAATCTTCGCATTGTTCTTTATGTCGTATACCATTTATTTCCACTTGCTAGGTATAGATAGGTGAACGGTTTTAAGTCAAAAGTGGCTATTAAACATACTTGAAATACTTGTACTATGAAAGTAAGTACTTGTACTATACAAGTAAGTACTTGTACTATACAAGTAAGTACTTGTACTATACAAGTAAGTACTTGTACTATACAAGTAAGTACTTGTACTATACAAGTAAGTACTTATACTATACAAGTAAGTACTTGTACTATGAAAGTAAGTATACTTGTACTATAATTGCACTTTTTAAAACAACATATACCATATACCAAGGTACATTTACGATGTTTCTAAGTACCATCTTATGATACTGTTTCTATTCTTTCAATATTCAACTTTCTTCTTTCAACTATTGGGGTTGGATTTGGATATCATAGTATGTCTAAATTGTTTGTAGATATCAATCTTATAATGATAATATAACTATTACCAGTTATTATCATAATTATTTTCATGTTTGTTTATAAATTTTATTTTAAGTTGCCAAAATATGGGGATAAGTTCTTTAAGTACAATATTCGGGATCTATTTATTTATTTGGTTTAATTTTACTAGCTATTTGACATTTTTATATTTTACAATAATTAGAACAGAAATAATAAATAATTTTATAATTTACCACTTAACACAGACTAATTCAAATTTCAATTATTGCTTGTTATTTAAGAGGAGTGTATAAAAAAAAATTTAATATATATATACATATATGTATAACAAATAATTGAGTGCAGCAGAATCAAAACCCATACATTTACATTAAAGTAAATTTATCGAATTAAGCCAAAAACGTTGTTTCTTCTGTTATTTCAATTAATTTATCATATTTTTAAGTAATTTTATCAAAGAATAATTAATTTAAATATTTTTTATATTGAAAAATTAAAAGCAAGATTATTATTGAAGATTAAATGCAGGTATTAATTTTACAAATGTTTGATTTTGCTGCCACTGCATGTGCTTAAGGTTTACTTTGCTGAAATTACCATGTTTGATAGAATATAAAATTTAGTAATCATAATAAATAAAATTATTTATTTATTTTAAAGATAATTTATTCACTTTATTAAAAAATAGTTTTTTAAATATATATTGTAAAAAAAAAGAATGCCCAGTAATTAAGTTTGAATTAATATAGGGAACACATTTTGTTGATTTTAAGCTAAATTCTTAAATCTAAGTGTATAAAAAGAAATATATATAAATTATAAAATACAAATGCTCGTTATAATCGTTAAATAAATAATTGTTATTCTAAAGCTAAATTTTTGAATTTAAATTTTTAAAAAAAAGTATTACATATTGATCGTTGTCAGCAATGTTAATATCATTATTAATAATCACCGCAAAAATCTCTTTGTAAAATTTCAATTCATTTTTGTCTCTTCACGATTGTCCAAATTACTTAATTAATAAATAAATTACATTTTTCAGTTTTTTCACATCTGTTATCAACTTGATCAGGAATAGTTATAGTTGTATTTCATAACCCTTTTAAAAACCAGGAAAAATATTCGTTAAATCCGATCAATTGATTTCAATTGTAATCAATTAATTTCTCCGTGTACCAAAATATTACTCTTATAATATATTTGATAATGAATCGTTTTGAGTTGTTAAATTCAAAATGCCACTGTTTAGCAAAGATGGACATTTTGAATTATAATTATAATGCATTATTTTTTGTAATTATTAATTACATACAATGCATTTATTGTTTTAACAATGCATGCAATGCAATAGTTATTTTGAATTATATTTTCAAAATAACTCATTAAAGTAATGCATTACATTTAAAAATAATCCATTACATAATATAATACATTATGAAAAATAATTCAAATTAATTGAATTACTTTTGAATTAAATATAAGTAAACTATTTGAATTAATATTTTGATAAAATATTTGAATTAAATATAACAATATATATAATTGCTTTAACAATGCATTAAAATAGTTATTTTGAATTATATTTTCAAAATAACTCATTAAAGTAATGCATTATATATTTACATATAAATCATTATCAAAAAAATTCAAATTAATTGAGTTACTTTTGAATTAAATATAATAAATTATTTGAACTTAATTTTTGATAAAATATTTGAATTAAATATAACAATATATATAATTGCTTTAACATTGCGTTAAAATAGTTATTTTGAATTATATTTTTAAAATAACTCATTAAATTAATGTATTATATATTTACATATAAATGCATTATCAAAAAAAATACAAATTAATTGAATTACTTTTGAATTAAATATAAATAAACTATTTGAGTTAAATTCTTGATAAAATATTTGAATTAAATATAATAATATGTATATATAATTGCTTTAACAATGCATTAAAATAGTTATATTGAATTATATTTTCAAAATAACTCATTAAAGTAATGTATTATATATTGACATATAATGCATTATCAAAATAATTGAATTACTTTTGAATTAAATAGAAATAAACTATTTGAATTAAATTTTTGATAAAATATTTGAATTAAATATAAAAATATATGTAATTGCTTTAACAATGCATTAAAATAGTTATTTTGAATTATATTTTCAAAATAACTCATTAAAGTAATGTATTATATATTGACATATAATGCATTATCAAAATAATTGAATTACTTTTGAATTAAATATAAATAAACTATTTAAATTAATATTTTGATAAAATATTTGAATTAAATATAACAATATATATAACTGCTTTAACAATGCATTAAAATAGTTATTTTGAATTATATTTTCAAAATAACTCATTAAAGTAATGCATTACATTTAAAAATAATCCATTCAATAATACATTATGAAAAATAATTCAAATTAATTGAGTTACTTTTGAATTGAATTCGAAATAGTTGTTTTTTTATTATGTATATTTTCAAAATAACTCATTAAAGTAATGCATTATATATTTACATATAAATCATTATCAAAAAAATTCAAATTAATTGAATTACTTTTTAATTAAATATAATAAATTATTTGAACTTAATATTTGATAAAATATTTGAATTAAATATAATAATATTTATAATTGTTTTAACAATGCATTAAAATAGTTATTTTGAATTATATTTTCAAAATAACTCATTAAAGTAATGTATTATATATTGACATATAATGCATTATCAAAATAATTGAATTACTTTTGAATTAAATAGAAATAAACTATTTGAATTAAATTTTTGATAAAATATTTGAATTAAATATAAAAATATATGTAATTGCTTTAACAATGCATTAAAATAGTTATTTTGAATTATATTTTCAAAATAACTCATTAAAGTAATGTATTATATATTGACATATAATGCATTATCAAAATAATTGAATTACTTTTGAATTAAATATAAATAAACTATTTAAATTAATATTTTGATAAAATATTTGAATTAAATATAACAATATATATAATTGCTTTAACATTGCATTAAAATAGTTATTTTGCATAATATTTTTAAAATAACTCATTAATTTAATGTATTAAATATTTACACATAATGCATTATCAAAAAAAATGCAAATTAATTGAATTACTTTTGAATTAAATATAAATAAACTATTTGAATTAAATTTTTGATAAAATATTTGAGTTGAATATAACAATATATATAATTGATTTAACAATGTATTAAAATAGTTATTTTGAATTATATTTTTAAAATAACTCATTAAGGTAATGCATTATATTAAAAAATAATGCATTACATATAATGTATTATATAAAAAAAATAATTGAATAAATAAATTGCCAAATTTGTTTCACAGCAGCGTAGCTACATCGATACTACATAGCTTCTATATGGTAGCTAAATCTAGTAATTTATATAATTCTCTTTAATCTTGATTGCAGTTTGATAAAAAACCTGCTCTTTAATAGGGTCAGAAGTTATTACTATAGGCTATGTTAGTATCATAATGATAAAAAATGTTAAAACTGTTTATTCTATTTAAATATTTTGAACATTTTCTTTCTTACACTTATTTGTTAAAATAAAATTTTAATTTGAAATTTTCATTCAACAATTGTTTACTACTTGTACAGTCCTCCAATCACAACAATCTATTAACAATTTATATTTCGTATTTACTTTTATGTTGTTCCCAATTTGGGGTTACTGAAGTATCATATCACTATTCACTTCTAAATTATATTCAACAAATATACGACTAATATATAAGCATCATCGAGATCTTCATCTCAATATACTTATCCGTATGTATTTCAGTATCTTTATCCAAATATGGGTTATAACACTTCTTAAAACGCTTTATCTATAGATTTTTTCTCTAATTTACTAGATATTTTTTTTTTGTATTGTTTTCTTCCAAAATAAACTGTAAATACCTACATTACATTGTGTTTTCAATAAGGTATTCCTAACACGTTTGAATAAAGTAAATAATATGTATGTATACATATATAGAATGTATATATGTCCATAATATGTATGTATGTAGTTGAAAACTGGAAATTAAGTCGGCAAATAGTAACTTTATAAAAAGTAAAAGTTTTATTTATTTTCTTTTTAGTTTTTCTTTTTTTTCTCAATATTTTGAAAAATGTCTGGTATAATTTTTTGTTGGATATTACTTCGAGTAGAATGCTTGTATGTGTTTGTATGGATTTATTTTAAGAGTTAAAAAAAGAAAAAAAATAATGATAGTATTAAAAACACTTAGAAGCATTTTAAAAATTTGAAATTTGAAAACGCAATAAGATATTTACTTAAGTATAGATATTAAACCAATATTAGCTATATAGTTAATTACATATTTATAATGAAAGTAGGTATGTGTTAATGATAATATAGAAATTTAAAGAACTCGTGGCAGTTTCGTTTCAATTAATCAATTTTATTGTTTTTCCTGGTGAGAATATGAATTATAGCAATGACTATATACATGGCTATGGTATTGATTATACCGAATTAGTGGTTGACTTAATGTTTTATGGACAAAATAAAATTTAGACATTGGCCAAATGCACGTTTATAGACATATGTCTTGTTTGTCTTCAAATCAAACTATTTGTTTTTGTTTTGAGGGCATCAGAAGAACATTTTCACCTACTTCTGATGACCTCAAAATTTCATGTATACTTCTGATGACAGTATAAAATCATCGGGAAAAAAATATTATTAATATTTTTTTAATAAGAACTGGAACTAGTAAGAGCTACCAAAAGTCAAAAAATGACCAGTATACTTGGATCAACAAAGGATGAAAAGAAGATGGAAAAAGTTAACGGCATATATAAAATATCATGTCAAAAGTATATATAGGGCAATCAAAACGGTTAATTACGGTGAGATTCAAAGAACACTTATAAGAGAAGCTTAATTAGCAAGAATAAGAGGTACTACCAATTTTAGGTCGGCATTTGCTAAACTCATAATTAAGAAACACCATAAAATTGATAAAACTAATTTATCATCAATAAAAGAGGTTCACAAAATAAGCAAACTAGACACATACGAGAGTTTAGCAATTTCGAGGGTACAGGTCGACGACAGATTGAATAATGATTTAGGGAATAGACCCGACAAACAATTTCCACTTTTGTAGACAAAAAGAAACTGGATTGCGTTCGGAGATCGCATCGGCTACAAGTAACCGAAAAAACTAAGCATTTTGGTCAAACAGCCCAAGTAACACAAATAGGTTGTAACAACGTCGTACTATCGTTGGCTAAATAACTACTGGTCGGTTACATGACGTATTTGACATACGTTTTTATATAATGTAGTTTTCTGTTCATAACTTTTTGGTTATTTCTTGGTCATTTTTAGGATATTTATAACTTCACCATTTTATATATGGCGAAAATTATTATTGCAAGATATATTTTGTATGAGAAAATAAAAAAAACATTTTTACCTTTTAATTCCAAATTTAATACTAATGCGAGTAAATTGCTTTTATTATTTTAATAAGGGGATTGTTTTAAACAAAATTTTAAATGGATCTGATCAAATAATAAATAATAATAAGAAAAAATATATTTTTTATAATCTTAAAATTTTTTAAATTTAAACAAATTTTAAGGTCCATAAATTTTTAGTTCAATAAAATGTTTATTTTCGCGAAAAATCTTTGTTCGTTTGCAAAAAGATGCCATATATTGCACAATTTTCGTGACAATATTTACAATATTTATAATTTATAATAATAGATTCATATTTATAAAGTTATTATACCTTAACAAATTTATAACTTAATTATAGTGAGAGAAAACAGGACAACATTATTGTTAAAATATAATCTACCTATCTCTTTTATTCTAATTTGGTCAATTTATAGCCGGTTGAGTAGAGTAGTCGGATAATGGTTATAAAATATAAGATATAACGACGTTATAAGCAAGTCCTCGGTATAACGTTATTTCAGACACTTTTAAGTTTTAATAGTTGCGTCATAGTTATAAAATTTAAAAAAAGTTGTGAAGTAGATATAAAATAACTTTGTGACAACTGATAGAATAAAACGTCGTATTGTAGTCGTAATGACGGATAAATTATAACTTTTACATTTTTCACTATAAAGTTATTTTTAATACATTTAATAATAATCGGGTACAATTTAATAATAAACGGGTACTATATTATTTGACACAATTTTGAAGCAATCTAGTATTATTATACGGTGAATTATTAGGCACAATTCAGTTATTAACCGGTACTATTTTCCAGTCTATTATTTGACACAATTTGGGAACAATTAGTATTTAGTTAATTATTGGACACAATCGGGCAAAAACTGAAAAACTGAATTTTTTCGTTCAGTTTGTGTTTGGATACAATTCATTTGAAATTAATTAAATTTTTTGTATGTTGTTCTTAATTTAGTAAATTTCATTTCATTTTCATTTCATTTATTGTGCCTGTTATAAATTAACATTACATATTGTTTCTTATAATTATATTTACAAATACTTGTATATATTTAATCTATCAAACTATAATGTTTGGTTTGATACACCTGTAAATGTATGATTCCAACATTTGGAGGACATTCTATATTATTCTTATTCTTTAAATATTTCATTTTGTATTTTCGCACTTGCACCCGGTGCTTTTTTGTTTTTTTTTTTTTTTTTAATATAAAACTTAACCTATAATCTAAACTACTTAAAGATACAACTAAACTAAAGTTTAAACTATGACTAATACTACGAGTAAACCTAAAACTAAAACTAGAACTAAAACTAAGAATACGGCTATAACTTATTGCAGTTGCTTAGCCTCTATGGTGATTTTTTGTTGTGACGTTATATACATAAAATTGTGGTAAACTAGATTGACATGTTTCAAAAAGATGAGCACTATTTATATTACCTATAAGTTTGATTAATATTATTTTTGTTATATATTCTTTTGACCGTTATGTTGGTGTGGTTTTTTTAATTTAGTAAATTAAAAAAAGAAACATGAATATTTGAATTTAACTTAAATCTTTTTATTCATATATTTTTTATTTACACATAATTATATAATAATATAAAAATGAATTTCATTTAAAAAAAAATCAAAATAAGGTATAGAGACTACAAATTTGTCAGTACTTTTTTTTTATAGTTAATTAATTAATTTTATAACTTTAAAGTTTTAGTGAGATAATTACAAAACACTGGCTTTTTATACTGACTAAACCTACTGTATCGGTCAAGATTTGTTGGACCCAAGATATAGAGTAGTACCACTTCACAAAATAAAATAGAAATACCTATGACGATGATGATTTTTAATTTAATTTCTTTAATTTATATGTTGTAATGCTCTGTTTATTTCAAGTTATTTAAAGATTAATATCCTTGGTGATGGCCATAAAACGGGCCGAAATATTGGAATAATTTTTAACTTAATCAATATAAATATTATAGATAGTCAGTATATAAAAAGCCAGGAGTGGCATTCTGTATTGTGATAAACGATAGTCACCCTTGTGACAGTCAAAGATGACACTAAAATTTTTTGGTATTCTGTAATGCGATCATTTAAATAATTTAACAAAACGGCAGCACTTTAAAAAATACAATTCGGAAATTGCAGCACAAGTGATTTATTAAATGTCAAAGTGTTAAAACAATAGAAAACAAAACTGAAGTTTTAAATTTGATTAGTGCAACAAGTGTAATCATAAAGTAAAATTATAAAAATAAAAAAAATTATTAAAAATAATAACTTTAAAGTAAATTTCATAAAATAAATTTTCAAATACTAAAAAAAACTTAAAGTGAAATTCATTACGACTAATTTAACAAAATGAAAAAAAAAATTGTGTTCAAATTTGATTAAAATTCATTTGCAAACTTATAACTAATTAATATAAATATCTATAAATGTAATTAAAAACCAAAATAAAATTCAAACTTATTAAAAAAAAAATATTAACACATTATCACAGCATTTTTTATTCAGTTCCATTATTTTTAAATCATTTGCAATTTTAG
The DNA here is from genome assembly GCA_963942445.1 of Argyra leucocephala. NCBI lineage: Eukaryota > Metazoa > Arthropoda > Insecta > Diptera > Dolichopodidae > Argyra > Argyra leucocephala. The sequence goes on from OZ012679.1 coordinate 151,138,057, forward strand.
CGACTTCTACATTTTGAACTGAAAATCCTATCAATAAACTTATTTCTTATTCGTAAACTTAAAAACTAATAATTTTAATACACAAATTAAAATTATTACAACTTAAACAAAACCTAAAACATAAAAAACTTAACATAAAAATCTTAAAAAACCAAAACATAGAAAATCTAAAAGGCTTAAATCTTAAAAAACTTTTATTTATTTTTATCATGAGTGACACCAAATTAGCTGTCACCCTAAAATCACAAAAAAAAAGCGACTATCACTGTGACAATCACCATATAGAATACCAATTATAGATATGCGACAGTCGCAGCGTGATTATCACAATACAGAACTCCACCCCAGTGTTTTTTATTTATTAATTAATTTTCAATTATTACAAACTTTTATTTAATATTTTTTAATGTTTTATTTAATTTTAATTAAATTTTGATAATTTACAGTTTTCAACTTTATTGTATGAAATTTATATTACTAGTCCTGAAATTTAAATAATAATTGTTAATTTTGGTGACATGATATTTCACATTTTTTGGACCCTTTTTTTATTCTATCTACTCTAATTGAAGACCTTTTGAGAAACTCCTGAATCACTTTCTTCACGTGTTCGTCAGTAGTTGGTTGGTCTGTATTCATGTAGTTGATAACATTTGTTGTTAATAGCACAATATTTTTGTTCTCAGAAAAAACTAGTTTCGAAATTGCTAAATAAGTTGAAAAATATAATTTTTAAATAAAAAACCTACTCTTTGATTTTCATTACCTTTGTCTGTCATTTTTATTCCAAACTGACTTGTCTATGTATATTTCTTAATCACCTCATAGGTAAATAAGTGCTAAAAATTTCTTTTATAGTTTTATTTAGTGCAGTACTTTTGTACTTATCTGAAAAATAAAAAACAATATAAAAACTTGTAAGAGGTCAATCCATTGGTGAAAACTGAAACGCCCTACCATTTGATCTATAAAATGATTGTTCTGCAAATCATTATTAAATTCCATTAATTCGGTAACTGTTTTGATAGGTACAGAAGGATATTTAAAATTAAAATTAAGAATTAAAGAAATACGAAAATCATTTTTAAATTTTTTTTCGTTAACTTTCAAGTATTTGTGTTCGATTTGTAACCACTGTACAAATTATATTTGTTGAGTAAAAATATTAATTTTTTTTTCAAAAAGATCGCCTTAAAACTATTTATTATAATTACAATTTTTTTTCTTTTTCACTTTTTTACTTTTTATCTTTTTCAAAAACACTACTCACAACTTATCTCTTTGAACTTTGAAACTGCACTAAATAGAAAGATGAATGTGCGAACCCGAACGAAAGAATATGACTGTGACACAGTGATGGAATTTCGTATTTTTGAAATGTATTGAATTCGAATGAAAAATTGTACTAAAAGCAATCTAATTGTATCGAAAAATTTGTGGCACCAAAAAATTTATCAATTTACTCCCATAACATTATTGGTCAATACAGAAATGTTTTTATACTTAATATACTACTAATAATATGTTTTTATATATTAAAAAATTTTTTTTTATTTTTATTTCAATTTTTATTAAAATAATTGGAAAAAATAAAATAAAAACGTTTAATATAATAAAACTAGCTTTGTAACCCGTCATAAATGACGGAAGCAAAATGAATCCTAGTTTCTTTTTTTCTTTCATTAGATTCTTTATTCCGAAATTACAGTACTTATGTTTATATCACTTTTTATTTATTTTTATTTATGTTTATATTGGCCTAACACTAATCTTTTTTTTTTTTTATATAACAGAAAAAGAAGTACCATACCAATAAATTTGTATAAAATGTTTGTACTTTTGTATGGTATACTCGTACTCACTTCCATTTAGTTATAATTCGGTAGTTGGGAAAAATGCCATTTAGTATAAATTATACCGTATTAGCGTTATTGTGGCCTCTGGGAGAGCAAATTTAAAAATGGAATCTTATTTTCATATAAATTTTGTCTTTTGTATACTGTATAGGGATCTTATTTTGCTATATGAATAAACTGTTATTATGGTACTGTGTTATTTTTAAAAAAATGTTCAAAATTTTGTATCTAAATTGGTAAAATTTACAAAAAATACAAAAATATTTTCATCAATAATTTTCAATTTAAAAAAAACAATGTTTTATTATCCGACGTAGAAGTAGAGTTTATTATCCTACTCTACTTCTATCAAGTTCTATTGATTGAACAGTGAACCTGAACAGTGAAGGGAACAGTGAACACTTAACACTGAAAATAAAATAATATTTTTGGAATGGAGCATGCAGAACATACAGAATACAGATACAGCAAATAATAAAAAAAAACAAAAATATTTTTTTTTGAGTGAAGTGAGCTACGCACACAATAATGACAAAAATAAAAGGTAGAATCAATAAAGTAGCATAATGTATAATATTATACAATACAAATATGCTGATACACATGTATATTATTGTGTATAATTTTAAGTAATAAGAATAACCTTTGAGTGAATTATGTTTTTTTTTGTGTTAAATGCTGTTTGCCTTTTGGTTATTATACCATATTAAACTATTGATTAAATTTCTATTAGTCCTTATTATTATAAATCAAAAAAATTGTTTGTTTTATTTATATTATTATTATTATTTTTTTATTTTTCCTTATTATTTGCGAAGAAGACTAACATTAAATTAAAAAAATATATTTCATGCAGTGGTATTTTTTCCTGCAAAGGTTCAGCATGGTAGACAGGGGTTAAAAAAAGCATCAAAGCAATTTGTATATATATGCATTTGTATACATATGCAATTTGTATATGTGTTGTAGCGTTCCGTCGAACTTACAAACATCCAGATAAATGCAGAATAATAATATAATAAAATTAACAAATTCCTCTTTCTCAAACAAAACAATTTCTAAACTAAAATATATATTTTTTTTCAAAAAAATTATCAAAATCAACAAAATATAAAAAAAAGTTAACCAACCAAAAATAAATCCATGTTTTAAGTCACCCCTAAAATTAATAATAATTATCCTAAGCTAATAAATTAATTATATTATTTTTTTAAAAATTACGTACACATGTAACTAATCCAATAATTCGGATTCGTTAATGTTTTCTATGTTTACAGTTTTGGTTAAAACATATTTTGGTGCTTCATAGTTGTAGCAACAACCAGAATTTGACTTCAATAAATATCTTGTTTGAATTAAGGCAGATACCGTGTTTATCGCTCAGCGGTTTCTTAATTTGGTCAAAATCAAATACTATCTACACTCATTTTTTATATTGCTTACTTCAAACCAAATATTGGTGCAAAATTAAGAATAAAATTTTCCAAGTCGATTTGCTCTATTAATCCTTTACAAAAAAATTTGATAGAACTTAATAACATCTTATTTAATTTTTTTTTATATCTTCTTCGAGTAAAATTAAATTGTATTGAAATTTAATCAAATGTATTGATGTATTTTAATTGCCTTGATTGTATTGAATTTAGTACAATTGTATTGAAAATTCCATCACTGCTGTGACATGCACATGATGAAATATGAATTCTCTTCGTGCGGGCGAGAAAATACGAAGTAATTAAAAAAAAAAAAAATTACGAAGTTAATAAATCGCAGGACTTCGTAAATATTTTTATAAAAATGGGTAGTATTTTTTTGGGCACACTTAACCATTCGGACACAGAGGGAATAAATGTTAACGACCGTTTACACTTTGTTTGTCGGGAGATACTCACCGTTATTTAAAATAATTTGAAAAAGTACAGGTAAAATATAATTTAGTATACGGAGGGAATAGAATATGAAAAAGAAAAAAATAAATTAATATATACAGTTAGTCACAAGCACTGATGAAGAAAGTATGTTGTTTCCGCTAATGAAGAAAGTATGTTGCTTTAATGTTTTTATAGTGTTACGCAGATTCAAGATTGACATAATAGTTTTATTAATGAGATTGAATATCGATATTTGCAATCAAATATAAAAAAAATCATTAGTGAAAGTAAACCTGACAACAATTAAATTATTTAATTTAAATTATCACTAAAAATAAAAAATTAATATTAATACAGAAACTCTAACCCAACTTAAGACCCTTAAAACAAATTAGATAACGGGAGGTTTTTTCTTTTAGAATGATAGAACTTTAAATTGAAATGAAACACATTTAAATTAAGATTTAAAGCCAAATTTATTTGAAAGATAATTTTGGAATGTTTAGGTTTTAAAAATGATTTCCGACATATGTTCACCACGACTAGCTCTGACGAACCGCATTCGATCAATTTCGAGTTTATTTCGAGTAATTCAGGCCATATTTCATTAATAACACCGGTTATATGTTGGCTTCCAAAACGTTTATTATTTCTTTTTAATCAGCATAAACCAATGACTTGACATAATCCAAAAAAAAAAAATAATCCAGTGACGTTATGTCCATTGATCTAAGAAGCCAATTAATTGGATAATTGGATCTTTTCTCTATATTAGTGCCTATTATTGAAAACGGCGTTTCAATCGCGGCTCGTATTGCGTATAATGCTCGTATTGAGCAACCCCTTGTTCGATTCGATCGAATGGTAATTTGGTATTTTTGAAGATGGCGGTTGCTCAAATAAGCGGTAAAATTTATCTCTCAGCGGCAAATATTTTTTTGTTGTATTACTGTACACAATAAATATTTAGTAAGAATGAAATATTTTAAAAACTGGATTATTTTACTAATAAATTGAAGAAATGTAAAGAACATTGCAAATGATATTTTTAATTTAATTAATGAAGAGTACTAAAAAAAATTGTTTGAACAAACAAATTTTACATAAAATCCTCTACCATTACTCGAAATTGTTATTCATTTAAAAACGTAAAAAACTTCACTTTAAATAAAAAAACAGACATTCGGTATTTTTTTTCTTCAATAAATCAATTGTTCCGGTAGCAGTGTGTGGGAGTGTAACACCTTACAGGGTATACAACAAACAGGTGTAGCACCTTATTGTTAGAAGCACAAAATACTTCCAGGTCGATACCATTCAAATTTTGAAACAAAAATCATTGATCATAGATCTGTAAGGAGTATCATTCACTGTAAAAATAACTTGAGCATCGTTTTTAAAGAACTGTGAACCCATGATGACTGAAGCATGTAAACTACACTGACGAGCATATTATATTTACTTTTTATTATATTTACTCAATGATATTTATTAATAAATTATTATGAACACGAACTATTCTAGTACGATCACAATTCACTATAAGTACGAAAATTTTTTACAATAGCCAAACTATGAAATATATTCGTATATATAGTTATACTCATATAAAGAACTTTAAATTGTTCGATGATGATTATGTGATTGTTGTTTATGAGTTTTTTGAATTTTTTTTCAAATTATACTATTGTTGATTACAATCACTATGAGCTATTTTTAATAATTCTTGAATTTTGGTAGTTTTTTTTTAAATTGTATTGTTTGTTAATTATTATGAAGACAAACAGACAAGTAATTAATTAATTATTTATATTGAATTATTATTTAATAAAAACTAAGCTTATGAGTTGTATTATAATATATATATATGATAGGTTATTCCATATTTACGTCATTCGCAAAATATTTCATCGTAATTTTCAAATTTGATGGTTTTTTAGATAATAATTTGAAATTTCATTTAATCATAAAAGTACAGTAGAGGAAATTTTGTATAATCAAAAACCGCATTTAATGGTTTTATAGTGTTACGCAGATTCAAGATTGATATAATAGTTTTGTTTATATTATAATACATATTATGGTATTCAATCAATGACATTTAAAATCCGTATAAATATTTTTCCGGTCATGGATTATTCATCCTGACTACAGTTAATTACAACAACTATTTCTCTTCTACTGAAGTTCTATTCCACTAATATTTCTTCTTACTAAAAATTATTCGGTTCATTTTGAAATTTTGTTGAATTAGGGTCAAACTCAAAAAATAATTTAATATTTTTGAACAATAATTGCCAATGTATGATATATCTATTTCAATAAATATTCCAAACACCTAATCATTATTTATAATCAATGTTTTCAAATAATTTAAACGTAAAATTCTATCGAAAAATAAACTAAAGTATATATGCTACCACAAATATAATTTAATTACTTATATACATTTCAATAACATATCTACATATAGTTTAATTTACTTTTACAATTAGAAAGTGCTAGTAAAAACACATTTACTATAATAGTAATATAGCAAAAAACAAAAAAAAAAAATATTGTAATTAGATGTTAAATTAACCAAATCCATTGAAATAACTAAAGTGGAAAAAAAATCATTCATTTGACATCAATTAACCACGTCATAAGTATGTATATTCACTCGTATTTATTACAGATATTCTGATATCATAAATACAATTTAATTGTATAGCATTTTACATCTATTTATTTCCGGCAAAATTTCGACAAAAAAATAAAAACAAAATGACGAAAGCAACAAAAAATTACTTCCTAGATAGTAATTTGAATCAAAATTTATTCAATTGGAAAAACTACTAAAGGACTTAATGTAACAAACAGAGTAATTTATTGTATTGTCAATGAACTTGATGTTTGTAATTGTTTGTAATCAATGTTTTTATAAACAGTTGATTAGATTTGATTTTACTATATTGTTTTTTTTTACGATTAGTTATGTAATGTTTTGGTAAAAGCTTTTTTTTTGTTTAATAGAAATTAATTATAATTAATTTGGACGCTTTTAGGAAATTAATGAGTGAAAATTAAAAGTGAATTTTTATTTAATTTTTTTGCTAAATACATTTCTTTTTTTTATAGGTCTGTTATGTATAGATTTGTTATTTCGTTCATTTTCGTTAGTATAACTTTTTTGAGCTTTTTTTGGTTATATTTGTTATATCCAAGTGCTGGGCTGTCCGGTTGAGATGAAAATGTTGAATTATAATTATAATGCATTATTTTTCGTAATTATTAATTATGTAAAATTCATTAATTTTTTTAAAAATCAATAAAATAATTATTTTGAATTATATTTTCAAAATAATTCATTAAAATAATGCATTATATTAAAAATATAATGCACTACATATAATGCATTACCAAAATAATTCAAATTAATTAAATTAATTTTGAATTATTTGAATTACTTTTGAATTACAAAAATAATTCAACAGTAATTCAAGTAATTCAATGAATTACTTTTTTAATAGAAAAATATTTGACGGAAATACAGGTCAGGTATATTGTACTGATATAAAATAATTTTAAAAATTTGTTGTTGTAAAATTTTGGTAAAATAAATCAAAAGTATTTAATTAATTATTTTGAAAATATAATTCAAAATAACTATTTTAATACATTATTAAAGAAATTAATCCATTATTTTAATTCATGTAAAATGATTGATGATGGAAACGTAATGCATTAAAAATATAATGTATTAGTCCCATCTCTAATGTCGGGGATTCTAATTGCGCTGTAGTTCAATTAATTTTTAATTATTTTTGCTACTGCATTACATATATATAATGCATTATTTTTGAATATAATGCATTATTTTAATGAACTATTTTGAAAATATAATTCAAAATAATTATTTTAATGCATTATTAAAGAAATGAATGCATTATTTTAATGCATGTAAAGTGATTGATGATGGAAACGTAATGCATTAAAAATATAATGTATTAGTCCCATCTCTGATGTCGGGGATTCTAATTGCACTGTAGTTCAATTAATTTTTAATTATTTTTGCTACTGCATTACATATATATAATGCATTATTTTTGAATGTAATGCATTATTTTAATGAATTATTTTGAAATATAATTCAAAATAATTATTTTAATGCATTATTAAAGAAATTAATGCATTATTTTAATACATGTAAAATGAATGATAAAGGAAACGTAATGTATTAGTCCCAACTCTGATGTCGGGCATTCTAATTACACTGCTATTAATTACTATATTTCTGCAAAATTTATTTCTAAACATTCGAATAGTTTTTTTAATACTTTTTTAATGCATTCCCGAATGCTTATTACCATAGAACCAAACATTTTAAATATTTATTTGCAGAACAGAAGCTTGTTTTGTATTGTTAAGGTAAAATGTTCAAGTACATATTTCTGTAATACAGCTATGGTTTTGAATATATTTTTTTTTATTTTATTTTCATTATAAGCTTTACAGCGAGATAATTTGAAGAAAAAAAAATAGATTAAGAAAGGACTTAAAAGTATAAAATACCTTAAGGTAACATTTTAGACAAAAATTTCACTAATAAATATAATAAGACACAAAGCTTAGATAATTAATTAAAAATATACAGAAAATCTCAATCGAAATCAGTAAAAAAAACAATCTGATCTATTAAAGATAAAAATTTTAGTAAATTTTTAAAATATTATTTTATTTTTATTTTAAAACAATTATTGTAGGTTACTTTATATAAAAAAAAAATATACATATTATATTTGTAATAAAATTAAATTAACAAGTATTAAAAATAACTAAATAAAATAAAATAAAATAAACCAAAATATATTTTAATAGAAATGAGTTTTTGGAATGCAATTAAACCGCAATTGACATCAGTTATCCCAAATGCATCAAGTGATAATAAAAATACACCAAGATCAAGGCGACGTAAAACGAAATTAAAAACAAAATCAACAAATCGTTTTTCAAAAGTTGGTTATACAGTATTAACTCAAAGTGATTTATTGCCTACAGTACATACTACAGGACCATCTACATCTAAAATTGTTGATAGTTTAACTGAAAGTGATTTAGATACTGAATCAAGTGAATTCAGTGATTCAGAACTAAAAATAAAAAACGATATCGAAACAATGGGTGCACATGGAAATTATGATATTAGGCAAGGATTTGAGAATAGTCATGAGGTGAGTACAATATTTTTTTAATTAATATCAAATTTTTAATTAAAAACTTTTATTATAAGTATTTGAAAAATTTTATATTTATTAAATATTTTTATTTTTGATGACAAAAATCAATTGTTTGTCCAATATATATGTAATCACAATCATTATATTTTATTTGGTAAGCACCCGATTTACCGCAATTGTTCCTGGTAACGATTTTATTATTGACTAGTTTTTAAGTTTTTATTTTGTTATTATAGAAAACTGAATTTAAACTGATATGGAACTCTGTGAAATAATCATATTCTTCATCTGTGAAACCAGATCCAGATTATTTTTAATACTAAATTTAGGTTTAAAATCCAATATCTGTGTTAGTAAGAAGTTGTGGGAGCTTCAATATAAGACATTACTGGTCTTATATAGGAATATCTAATTTATGCACTTGGATTCATATTAATTAATTTAAACTTGTCATTATCCTTTAGTACAAAATTACATTTTTTAATGTATTTTTTTGTTGTATCCTTTAAATTTATTTGGAATATTGATATCGGATCTTGTTTTAATTTAATTAAGCTGTTGTCCGAAATAAAATTGTTGATTTTCATTATATAAGGCGTTTTCGTTTTTTAGTTCAGAGCAGGACACGAACTGTAAAAAACAGATTCGTGTTTTTTTTTTTTTGCTCAGAGCGTTCAGAGCTTGAAATCCGTATTTTTTTATGCGTTCAGAGCGCACTCAGAGCTCTATGTGCTCGATTTAAATTAACAGAGCACGTAGCTTGAAACGGACGTAGCAGAGCACAAAGCTTGAATATTAAATGTCAAAAAGAGATGTTTATTTTAAAACAAAATAGATGACGCTACTATACGATAGTAAAAAAAGTAAACCCATTTAAAATTTAAAATAAATATCCACAGTTACAATTTAAGAAATAATGCACGACGACGATATAAGCTGTGATAGTAAATAATTAATATTTAATCAAAAATAAATATTTTTTTAGTTTAGACTGCTTGTAAATCTTAACTTATGTAAATTTCAAAATTTAAAGTATAAATTCGATTATTGACAAATGACAATTTGAAACAACAATAAAATAAAAGTGAGTTTTTACTAAAATAATGTTTTTGTATTAAATCTGAGCACTCGAAGCTTATCTGTTCATGCTCTGCTCAGAGCGTGCTCATTTGAGTCAGAGTGCGATCAGATCTATGCTCTGAACTAGAAACGGTTCTGTGAAATATCGTTATTATGTTACCTTTATCTGCTTTTGACATGATTAAATTTTCATCCTTCAATTTTTTACTAATTGTTATTTATGTATTTTTTTTTCATCTGATCTTTTTTCTATTTGATTACTATTTAAATTGTACCGTATGATTTTCTTAAGCTCGGTAATATAATCATTTACCACACTGCTTGCTATTTCAACATTTATATTGCTAGGTTCAGTACATCCTTTTTAGTTGGTTGCATCGTCGGAGTGTAAGACAAATTATTTAATATACAAAATTTTCTTCCTTTTCCGAAAAAGTTGCACTTGAGAGATTTATTACCCTTGGGTAAAATTTCTTGTTGTTATTAATAATATTAGTTTTAGTGTTGCTATATTAGCTCCAATTGTCAGCTTTTGCAGTTTTTGTTTTTGTTTGATGTATATTTTATTAATATTATTATTATTAGAAGTATATTTAATTTCTATATATGTATTTACGTCAAATCTGAATGCTTATATATACTATATTCGTTCACAGGCTAAGAACTTTAAAAATTTATATATTAACCAAAATAAAATCAAAACAATTTTTTTCTATTTTTCTTTCATTTAATTTCATTCCAATTAATGTTTATACAATACTAGCTATTCGTTAAATTTAACCTACTTCCTAATTCCTTTCTATTTCAATCTATTTCAATTTTTCTTTTCCTTTCTATTCATCATACAACAAATTTCTGTTTTCATCTGTTGACTTAATTTTCGTACTTTAATTTTCTACTTTATTTACTCATTCCGTTTATAAATTTCATATGTGATGATGATGATGCAGTGTTGTTCTAATTATTTTCTGCACTTAAATAAATCTCATATAATATGATGATGAAATATAAGAGACCATGAAATAAAAATAATAATGACAAGATGAGGTATTTAAGTACCATGTACATAAGAGGTTAATGTGAGTTTTAATAACATTTCATAACAAAATATAATAACTGAAATCATTTTCTATATCAGTAAATAAATTACTTATTTCTCACTGAATATTTATTTAAATATTAGATTCTGTTTCCGGTACGTTATGAATTCAAATATATACTATAATTGCCTATAGCATATTTTTTACCCGTTTATTTTACTCTCTTTTTATATAAATGTTAAGTTTTTCATAAGGCCTGCAGCCCACATTTTTCTATGTTTGTAAAGATATTAAATATTAGATATCTAATTTGCAATTTGCAAGAATTTTAATTAAAGTGCAATCCAATGATTTGAAATTTATATAAAAAAAAAAAATACAAATTTTATTTGTATAGGCTTATCGGTGAATCGACCTGTTACACCATCATTATTATGTAGTTAAAAAAATTTTTAATTACTTTCTAGAAGAATTGTTAAACACTAAATAAATTAAAAGAAAAACAAATAACAAAAAAATGTTTTTTATGTCATGGTAAAATTTTTAATTTTAATTTCTTATTAACCCGTATATGCATATATATATATATATATATATGTATATGTACTTTTCTCAACAAATAACAAAATTTGAACATAATAATTAGCACTCAGTTTTCTTTGAAACCTGTTTTTATTTATTTTTTTTTTTTTCTACAACTCAAATATTACTATTTTTCATTTTGGCTTTTATTTAACAAAAAAAGATTTTTTTTTACAAAAGAAATCAACAGTTATTTAGCCATATTTGTACACACACTCATATACATAAATAAATAGTATGTATATAAATATTTTTACTCCTTTTTCTTAAAATATAATTATGAACTTTAAGAATTCAAAATTTTCTTTTAAAAAATTTCTATAGTAATGTAAACACATATTACACACACACACACTAACATATATGTATGTATAAATAAATCAAATCATCGCTATTATAATAACGGTATATCCTGTGCTCTATTTTATTCTTTTTTATACTGATGTTTTCAAATGTCAAGTACCCAAATATTAAAATAGTAGTATGTATATAAAAAAGTAGAAGAAAAACTTGAACTCATTAACACGCAAGGACATTTTTTTTTATGTTTTTTTTTTTTGATTTTTGGTCTTTTTTTTTTTTTTTTTTTTGATTCTTATTGCTAACGTCATAAAATTGTTCCATGCAGACATAAAAAATCAATTAAAAGGATAGCTATGAATAGAAAAATGTATATTAATAGATTTTAAAATTATTAATAGCTGTATTCAGTGCCGTATTTATAAATTAATATAATTTTTTAACTAAATTTTCCAGGACAAAGTGGAAAATCTTTTTATTTCATTAGAAAATTTGTTATATTTGATGATCATACTGGCCATCTGATACAAATAAAATTCCAGATTTACTAGACTTCTTTATTGCAAAAAGAATTGATCTTAAAAAATTAAAGATAGAATCTTTGTTAGAATTATCATCAGATCACTCGCCAATAATTATGACTCTACATGATTCGGTAATAAAAAAGGAGAAACTTCCGACGTTATGCAGCCGAAAAACAAACTGGGTTCAGTTCCGGGAACATCTAGATAGTAAACTCAATCTACACATTCCGTTGAAAACAAAGGAAGATATTGAAATTGCTGTCAACGAATTCACCAACAACATACAACAAGCATCTTGGGCAGCTACACCCGATTCCTTTGACAGGCTTATTACAAATCGAACTTCGCGTAAAATAAGGGAAATGATTGAAAATAAGCGCAGTCTAAGGCACCAATGGAAAAACACAAGAATCCCAGAACAAAAAAGGAACATCAAAAGACAGCTAAATCGTATAATTAAGGAACTAAAATATGAGCTAAAAAAAGAAAGCAATGAAGCAGTTCAACAATATCTGTCTAAACTGACGGCAATCAAAACAACTGACTATGATCTGTGGAAGGCAACAAAAAAAGTCAAACAGCCTCAAAAGTCAAACCCACCAATTCGACAGCTAAATGGCAAATGGGCAAGAAATGATGAAGAAAAAGCCAATGCATTCGCAGAACACCTTGCTAGCGTATTCACACCTTGGCCTCTACCAACAAACTCGGAAGTCGAAAAAGAGATACAAGAACATATGGAAGCTGCTTATCAGATGGAGTTACCAATAAAAAAATTTAATAAAAAAGAGGTAAACCAAGTAATAATGCAGGAAATCAACGGGAAAAAGTCACCAGGATATGATTTGATCACTGGAAACATATTACGCCAAATTTCACCACGGGGCCTTATTCAACTGACACAAATCTTCAATGCGGTCGTAAGGATCAAATTTTCCCCGAACCAATGGAAGATTTCGCAAATCCTAATGATATTTAAACCAGGCAAAATATCTGAAGACGTCAAATCATATCGGCCAATCAGTATTCTTCCAGTGTTATCTAAAGTGATGGAAAAACTAATCCTACGACGACTTCAACCAATAGTTGAGCAAAAAAAATTAATCCCGGCACACCAATTTGGCTTCAGGCATAAGCATTCCACAGTGGAACAAATACATAGAATTGTAAATAAAATAAATGAAGATTTTGAAAACAAAAATTATTTTTCTGCAGTTTTTCTCGACATAAGCCAGGCATTCGACAAAGTCTGGCACAAAGGAATTCTCTATAAATTAAAACAAAATTTGCCATATCACTACTATGAATTGTTAAAAAGCTATATGGAAAATCGCTATTATTTTGTCAAACAAAATGAATATTTTACCAGCCTCAAAGAAATTCATTCGGAAGTTCCACAAGGTAGCGTTCTAGGTCCAGTGCTTTACTTGCTATACACTGCCGATTTACCGCAAACAACAAACACAATGATAGCTACATTTGCCGATGATACAGCCATACTTGCATCGCACAAGGATAAGAATGTGGCTTCTGGGCTCGTGCCAGAGAGCTTAAACAATATCGAATTATGGTTGAACAAATGGAAGATTAAAGCCAATGAAACTAAGTCTAATCACGTTACGTTCACATTAAGGAGGGGTACATGTCCTACAGTATTTTTAAATAGTAATGCTGTTCCTCAAACAGAAAGTGTCAAGTATCTTGGAATGCATCTGGATCGCCGTCTGACCTGGAAAAAGCACATCTACACAAAAAGAATCCAACTAAGCACAAATTTCAGGAAATTATATTGGCTTGTCGGTAGAAGGTCTCAAATGACACTGGAAAACAAATTGCTGATATATAGGATGATACTCCAACCAATATGGACTTATGGTATACAATTATGGGGAACAGCCAAAAAAACAAATATTGAAATATTACAACGCTTCCAAAATAAGGTACTGCGAGCTTTAGTTGATGCACCTTGGTTTGTGCCAAATTACATAATAAACAATGATTTGCAAGTGGCGACGGCCCAAAACGAAATTCACTGACACAGCCAGAGATATCGTGATAGATTAAATAGTCAATGTAATAGCAAGTACACTTATGAATATTACACAACATACAAGATTACAACGAAATACACCAGGAGATCTGTAGAAATTTCTTCACATTATTGTAAATATATTTATATTTTTTATTGTAAATTAGGAATTTACTTTTATTGGATTGTAATTTCACATGTCTATTATTAACTAAGTCAGTCAAAAACATATTCACTTATTGTATTATTTTTAATTAACATATACAGATTGTGAATAAAAAAACAAACAAAAAAAAAAAAAAAATATTTGATGATTGCGATAGATAAAAATACATATCGCATATAATAGTTCATATCAATTAATTGTACGTTATTATAAGTCGGACCTATTGAATCCAAATCTTTTTATTTTCTTACATTCCATCTACGATAGATCGACTTATAATTTATTTCTATTTAAATACATCCATTCGGTATATGGGCAAAATTATTTTATATTATCTTCATAATATTCATGAAACAGAACTATTATCGTAATTTTAATTTTTTATGTACCGGAAGATTATCATCATAATATTTACCGTTGAAAATATTATTATTACCGTAATATAATTTGAAAAAAAAAACATAATATATATATATAGTATGCGCGGGATAGATATGTTGATATTTTAACAATTGGCACATAAAGTATTGGCACAAATGTTAACAACTGTGGTATATCACCACTGTACTCTAATAAGATTTTTATCGTAAACATTTTGTTTTTTTTTTTAACAAGGAAAATTATTATTTTAATATTTTGCGTGACGGAAATTATTATCGTAATAATTTCCGTCTCATTTATACCATCAGCTTGTAGTGTTTCGTTCAATTGAATCAACGAATGTTTATAGACTATATAATACGAAATGCTTTCATTTCCGAATATCACATTAAAAAAATAAAATTAAGAAATTTTCATGAAAACTATGAATTTATTTTTTTATTGTAACACACATACATACTGCTTAATATGTGCAATAATATTAGAAATCTTACATATAGAATCATTATAGATGATTAGTATTTTAATAAACATATAGTAAGATACCAGTGTTTAGTGAATTTAAGCAAAAATATTGTGAAGGAAATATTATGTTATATATATGTACTAGTAGTAGTAAAGCCCGTCTCAAGACGGTGTTGTAATTAAAAAAAAATAACTTCTTGAGCTCAAAAAAGTGAATTCTAAGAAATGTCATCAAATATTAGGAGTATTGCGCTAAGTCTGGTGCAAAAATCTTTTTTTGTTTTTTGTTAAATAGATCGAAATAATTCGATAAATTGAAAAATTGTTTTTTACAAAAACAAGCTGACTTAAACAATAACAATTTTTTTCCAACTTTTTTTTTGTGGTTTCTCAATAGGCCTACCCCACGCTCCGACGCAAAACACCGTTGACAAAGGCAGAATTTTAATATTTTTTCTCTAATAATTAGGTGTCAAAATCTTTTGTATGTACAACATTTTTTTGTAATGGTTTTTCCAATAGGGATGATATGATTTTTTGAAGTGACGTTTCGGCCATTTGTAATATGTCATGATCTGTCATTTTTTTTTTTCATTGAATTCACTAATGTTTACAATTTCATTACAAATGTCGTGCTGATTTTGCCTTGGAACAAGTTTATTGGAATGTGAAATTAATTTGCCTTGCTACCTTCTCTCACTAGGTGTTATTTGAATATCATCAGACCACCGTACTCTGGAAATTGCAACGTTAGGTTATTACATTTCCCTCCAAAATGTTTAAAATGTGTTCATAATTATGTTGATTGAAAACCTTTTAAAAAATTAAATTGAAATCGAAAATTATTATCCATACTCTTCATAACTTCACACAGCATTTACAATAACAACAACTTATTCATATGAAATAAATAAAATATAACTAATTTTTATTAATATAAATCATGTGCTCATAGTTTACAATATTCATATTAAGCATCACTAGCTATATTTTGATCTGACTGAAAACTGAAAAAGAATAAAATATATATCACATACATTTTATTTACAATAACAACTTCTTTATATGAAGTAAAATTAAATACAGAGATTTTTTTTTGCTTTTGATTTTACGATTTTACGTTAATTGCTTCTATTTGAATATTCTTTATTATTATTTCATTTCATTGGTCATGTAATCCTGCATAATTTCGAAATCAATTCTAGAATATACAAATCTACATTCATATGTCACAATTAGAAGAATTTTTCATTATGCATAGTAGCAGCTTAAAGAAACAAATTTTGGTTTAAGTTTTTTTTTTTTTTTTTTTTTGTAATGAGGTAGGTCTAGGTATAGATACATAAACAAAACGAAGCTGAGAAGAAAAAGTTTTTGTTTAATTTACTTTTTATTTTGTTTACTATTTCGTTTTTGTTATTTTACTTTGTTGTAGCAACGGTTGCTACGGCACGTTGGCAGTAGCATTGATTTGTTACGTTTCATTATTTTAGATGTATATGTAATAATTCATAAATGTGTAATAATTTGAATGTTTTCAGAGCAAATTTATGTAAATACACTACTACAATGTACTGCATAAATGAAGTTTAGTAAACATAATTTGAATTATAAACTAATCAATTATCAACAGATATAAGTGCAGATATAGTATAGTTATGTCATCTGATTAACCGGAAAATCTATGAATACCGAATACCGGCAGGGCATGAATGTTTAACTGAATTTTGTTTTTCTTTTTTATACAATTTGTTGAGGGTATAATTTGACAACAGCTGAAATATAGTATGTAACTATGCTATATTTAAAACAAAATATATTTTTTAAATTGAAAAACGCCAATAATTTAACAGGCAGACTTAAATTTTGACAGATATTAATTTGATATACATGCTAGGCAACTTTATAACGAGATCAGGCTCTAAGCGCACTCTGATTGAAAAAATGAGCACTATTTGTACTCTCTGAATGTTTCAACTCTGAGTACAAAATGAACACAATTTTTTTTTTTTTTTATAGTTTCGTCCTCAGCTTAGATTTACTTTATGAAAACGTCCATACTAATCAATTTGGTTTTTTAAATAGTTCTTTTTAACCATAAATAGTACAATACACGAATCGTAAATAAAAACGAATATTTTTAAAATTGATTTATGATTAAAAATTAACAGAAAAAGATCAGAGACCAATCTGTACATTATTTACGTAGAAAGCAAGCGCAAAATAATTTTTGTAAATTTTTCTTAGTTTAAAGTATTATAAATTGTAAGCAAAATTATAGTTATAAATTATTTACTTATTTAGCTGGCCAACAGACCATGTATAGGTCCTGAGCCTGACTTATCAACGTGCTCCATTTTTTTCGGTCAGGGGCATTCTCTCCTATATATATAAAATAATAATAAATGACTAAAATACTAAAAAATGCAAAAAAGGTAACAAAAATCATCTTTGATTTGAAATCGAAGTTGATAGACACATTGAAAAAGTACAAAGTATTTGTAAAATATGGCAAATTATTAGAAGAATGATTTTCATTCAAGACATGAGTTAGTTTTTAATTAAACTAAGAATTATATACTAATCTTCTCATTATGTAAGATTAATATACCTTGACATCGTAAATGAATCAACACAAAGTTGAGTCCAACGTCCACATGATCATAAATGTCTACAAAAGCTCACAAAAGTTTCAGAAATTGTCTACATAATCACAATTGTTGTTGACGATGTCTCCACGAGCGGCTTGACAGGTATTTGATTTTACAAAAAATTTTAAAAAACCAATTCCAGCATTAACGATGTCACCGATACGTAAAGTTCACTTTATCCAATATCACTGTTGCTACACAATACACACACCAGTTGTACACAATTTTTTATATTATTCACTTCATTTTGTAATTTTCTTGAATTTTTGATTTTAGATTTATCTGCAGATATATAATAAATAAATAAAAAATAAGTTGTCAATGTTACCCGTAAAATAAGCTGACAAAATTGTGTAATGAAACTTTTCTGAGTCATTGTGTTTCAAGTCCTTTATGATCAAGCAAAATAAACAGAAAATTTTTATTAACCCCGTACAACATTTGGTTTTTAAAAATTTTTGTAAACCCAAATACCTGTCAAACCGGTCACAAAGACATCGTCAACAACAATTGTGATCAGCGAGTTAATGTTTCAAGCTTTTGTGAGTTTTTGTAGGCATTCCAGATCATCTGGACATTATATTGAACTTTGTGTTGAGACATTTACGATGTCAAGCATTGTGGGGATTTTAGTCCCGTAATACTTTGCAATGAAATGTAGTCAACAAAATGTGCTCGATTTGATTTTAGTATTGTATAAAAGGTCTATATTATTTTTTTAGGAACAATTCTCAAATGATAATAAAGGAACAATTCTCAAATGTTAATTTTTTATAGATAGAAGTAATTTTTAACTGCTTGATTTAAGCTTGAAATAAATAAAATAAAATAAAATAAAAATTTACTATCAAACGACAGTGGTGAATATTGCCTACAGAAGTATGTTAAGAAGTATGTCCATACATGGGGTGAAATTTTAAATTGGATTTAAAAACTAAATATTTAAATAATTAGTTTCGCTACGTCTCCTTATATAATAATAAATATATATCATTTTTTGTTGTGAAATGGTTCAGATATTTTTACCATACTTTTTTCACTTTACAGATTCATAATATAATGTTTGTTGTAATATCTAAGAAGATTACTGAGAAGATTTTTTATTTTTGTTTTTCAAAAGTCAAATTCTGTACAATATTGTTTTCAAGTAGCATGCTGACTATCATTTCATTTATCATTTCAGTTTTCTCATCTTTTGCGCGACTATCATTTAAACTTATGAAATCCCACACACTATAAAAAACTGTCATTTTTAAAAAGTGTTGTTGTTGTTTTTTTTATACTATTCTAATTTTAAAAAACAACTGTCAGTCCAAATCAAAAATGTTTAGTTTTTATCATTTAAACTGCCATTCCATCATTTAACACTATTACACCATCATTTTCAATGACAGTCGTGACTGAAATGATAAATGAAATTATAGTCTGCATGCTACTTCAGTTTCAATATTTATCAAAATACATTGTCAGAAATGCATGTGCATTTTGTAACTAATACAGTGAAGGTTTTTGTAGTTTCAAACTGTAAGAGTTGGAATTCTTATGATTCCTGTCCTAAAATTAGTGACTGGAAAGTATTATATTCCGAAATACAGAACTATATTGGATCTAATATTTATTTATTTATTTTATTAGTTCCTCTCAAATGAGCTTATAAGCTCTTACAAAGTGTATGTTCACCAAAATATAGATAATTACAACTATTTATATCCTACAAAGGTTTATGAAGTTAAATTAGGCCTATTAAAATTCAGTATAGAAAGAATGCACATTTGACTATGCGTGCCCAAAACCATTTCATGACCATTTAAAATCCGCCACTGCACCAAAAAATAATTACCTTTATCCACCTGTATATATGTACATATACATTTTATAATTTCAAATAAATGGGGTAAACATTAGTTTTGATATAATCAAAACATGTTATTTTAAGGATAAAAAAAAAAAAAGAAAAAAAAAACTTAGGTTATTAGTAGGCCTATTTAAGCTTTTATTATATATACTTTGTCAGTTTGTAGTAGAATGAAAAGAAAAAATTACCCCGTAAATTCTTCCTATTTATTTCTAAACAGCAAATTGTCTACAGCATTCTCTATTCAATTTAAATTTTTTTTTATATATTATTTGCTTTTTTTTTTTAATTTTTGTTTTACCTTTTTTTGTTTTTTTTGTTCATCTCATTTAGGAAAAGATAGATAAGAACATTTGAACAAACACATGTGAAGTGGTGAAAGTTTGAAAAAAAAAAAAAATAACGAAAAATAAAAACAGAAATTTTTATTGTGCATTACGAAAGTTCTCCATTGCCCTTATATTGGGTACCTGTATAGATGTATCTTATCTTAATCACTATTCTTTTTCTCTATCCAAATACATATTCTATAATATATATATATACATATATATATATTTATTTTCCTTTCTATCTGTTCCACTACGATATATATATATATATATATATATATATATATATATATATATATTTATATATATTTTGATTAGAAAGATAACATGTAAGCTTAGATGTATGTATATATTATTATGTATGTGCAGTTTTGCAAAATTCATTTAAAAAAAATTGATTGCCGCCAAGTTGAAATAAAAAGAAGTTTTTTAATACATAAAAGTACGTTTTTATTTACAATAAAAATTTTTAATCGTAAATTAAAATATTGAATTAAAAAAATTATTAAATAAATAAATAAATAATAAAATAGTCTTTATTTCAACAGAATCATTAAAATCATTGATTAAATAAAGTTTAACTTCTTTAAAAATGGTTTTCAGATTTTGAATTGAAATGACTTGAGTTGAAGTTTGAAAGAAGATCACAATATGCAGCCTTATTATCATTGTCCTGGAACCAGATCTATTGGGCATAGGGCGGAAGGGTCTAATGGGATGGTGATGCGTTTTATGGTCCAGTGTATCCAGCTTACGTCACTTAGCCTCTCCCACCTTATTTTCTTACTCTCACTTTCATTTGGTGATTCCTGTTAACTCTAGCAATCCTTACGAATCCATCGGGTCCTAATCCCGGTATAGTATGTTGGTAGAGAACAGAAGAGAGGAAAAGCGTTAAATATAACGGAAAACAGTGGAGGTAGCAATAAAAGGTGGAAGATCTATGCCTCAAACTGAGCCACTTTCACATTTTGAATTTAAGGGTATTTTCCGTAACCATTACTACTATAGTTAAATATTGAACAAAATGTATACGAATATAAGAAATTAGTAATATTGTAACTTACGAAATTGAAATTTAAACAATCACAAAGGGGCCAAAAATTGAAGGTAGCATCAAATGTCTTTAAAAAATATAATAATTTAATATGATCGATCACATGAAATACAACTGTAGTTAGCTAAATTAATATATAAACATAGTATGAAAAAATAATGCATTGGCAAGTACGACAGGCTGCGAAAGTCTGCACACTTAGACCAAAGACATTTATTGTAATAAAAATAACGGCTAAATAATTTGAAAAAAAAAATTTATAAGATTTTAATTTGAAAATAATTAGTTAGCATGAATTGAAACTATTTGACCTTAAGTACATATTTGACTCAGGAAGATGAATTAATTTATTACAATCCACATAATAACGCTATTTGCTGGTTGATAATAAAAAAATTTACCTAATTTATTTTTTTCTGTATAAGATATATGCATCATCTACATATCCTCATTGGAGTGGCTTCCAAAGACATTTGTACTCGCAATGAGTGTACTGCGAGAAGATGAATCTGCTTTAATGTAGGTGTTACCCATATGTCAAAAAATTTCAAAGGATCAACCAATTGACAACATTTCTTATTGTCACCAATTGACAGCGATTAAATCACGGTGAACTCTCCTATAGCCTCAGTTAATATAGGTTGTAGTAAACCGCACATCGGATTTGGGGGTGCGGCATATTTCATGTGATGGTGTCGAGAGGAACACCGATACAACAGAATCGGATATACCCCTTGGTTTATAACAAATTCCAAATATTTATGGTTAACCAATAAATTTATTAAATAAATAAAAAAATAAATTAGGTAAATTTTTTTCTTATCAACCAGAAACTAGCGTTATTCTGTGGATTGTAATAAATGGATTCATCGTGCTGAGTCAAATATGTACTTTAGGTCATATATAGTTTCAATTCATGCTAACTAACTATTTTCAAATTAAAATCTTATAAATTTTTTTTTTCAAATTATTTAGCCGTTATTTTTATTACAATAAACGTTTATGGTCTAAGTGTGCAGACTTTCGCAGCCTGTCGTACCTTCCAATGGAAAGAGCAGTTTTCAATCGATTGGTAATATTTTTAACTTCCAGAAAGGACCAAAAAGAGTTTTTTAAGACCAAAAATCGCCGAAATTAACCGAAATCGGGATTTTAAAATGGGAAGGGGTACTTTTATGCAAATTCGGATTCTACATCAAAAAATAAGAAACTTTTGTAAAGTAAAATTATGTTTTGTATTTTTTTTTTTTTTAATTTAAACTTTGTAGGCTGCCCAAAACCGAGATAAAAAATATGATAACATGAAAAACAAATTTATTTATAAAAATGAACATTATTAATTTTGGTTTACCAAAGGAAAATATGGTGGAATTTTGTTTTTATTTTAATTAGTTTTAGAGAAAAATAATGAGAAAACAAAACCAAATCATTTAGCATATGTTTCTTATTTTTTGTCGTACCATCCAAATTTGCATAAATTCCCATTTAAAAATTTCGATTTCATCAAATTTCAGCGATTTTTGGTCTTAAAAAACCTTTTCCTGTCCTTTCCGGATCCATTACCAATCGATAGAGCAGCTTCAATTTAGTTAATAATTTTTTTTAACGGCTCCTTCCCCTCTTAAAAAGCTGATACGCATGCTCTGGTGCAACCCGTATATTAATTCAGACAATTACAGTTGTATAGCTGATCTTTCATGTGATCGATCAGTTTAAATTATTATATTTTTTTAAAGACATTTGACACTACCTTCAATTTTTGGCCCCTTTGTGATTGTTTAAATTTCAATTTCGTAAGTTACAATATTACTAATTTCTTATATTCGTATACATTTTGTTCAATATTTAACTATAGTAGTACTTCGGCAAAAGATTGGTTACACCCTACGAAACAAAAACAGTTATATGGCAGGGGGATGAGAGTTATTTTAAATCTCTGCCGAGTTTATTTTAGTCATTTAATTTTCGTTAATGTTTTGCAATTTTTTCTTTATGCCTGTTACATTCATTTTTTAAGGTGCCTATTACACATCATTCTTTTCATCAATTATTTCGTCCATATATTGACAATATATGAATGAAAAGAATGATGACCGATGACATATCAATCATACACTCGTCAATCTTTTTATACATTTTGCAAGGACACACTGTGGAATTGTTCTGAATATATTGATAATTTCGAATAACTAATATATGAATATTAAAAATATGATTTTTTGGAGGAATGTTTTTAACTTCAATTTAAATTGAATTTTTAAAGTAAACGTTGTGTATAAAAAACAACAAATTATTCTTTTTAACATTTGAATAATATATCAATTGTTTTATTTACAACAATTGCTATAATTATTAAAATTAATATAAAAATTGTTCTTTTTAGAATTACATCACAAATTAATATTATAACCTTATCTGAACATTCCCCAAAAAGCCATTTTTGTAATTCCGCTGATTGATGGGATTTTGCTTGCATGATTGATGACATGATTGATGAGAATAGAAATAGAACCACCATCAATCATTTCTCATCAATCAACGGTCAATCAACGGTCAATGATTGACAATATATGAATGAATGATTGATGTGTAATAGGGCCCTAAATTTTTATTTTTTTTTTTTATAGTTTTATAATTTTAATTTTTCATTATATATTTTTTGTAACTATATTTTCATAATTTTAATTATCATATTGTTATATTAAAAACCTAAATATAAACTTATATAGTCTGTAATGAGATAACTCTCTTTAGACATTGTTTTTGAAATAAATAAATAAATATTGTCTGTTTTTATACTTAGATATATTCATATTTCACTACAATTCAAAATGTAAGTGCATATAACTCGTTGGGGTTGGAAAATGGATCCTCTGTCACAATTTGAGTTCTCCAAGCTATGGTCTATTATATGTCAAGAATTGAACCCCTTAATATAGTTCTAATATAGTCAGAACAGATGAAAATTAATTTTTCCCATTTACACAGATGGAAACTCTAAATTTGAATTTAGTTATTTAATAGTATCTAATTATTGAGAAGATAAATAATTTTCAATAAAAAAAAAAAAAAATAAGGTTTAAATGAATAAATTTGTGTTGAACTATTAAGAGTACCTATAAGATAAAAGTGTTGTTTGAATTCATTCTATGTTATGCTGCTGATATTATTTCACATTCACAAAGTCATACATGAGTATATATATACAAATTTAATGCAGCATAGATATAGGTTAGTATGCATACCCATATATGATATATAGGTTAAACAAACATAAAGTAGATTTACTTAAATGTTTAAATATAAAATCATGAATCAGTTACCTTCCTCCCTTTTTACTCCCTTCCCCTTTGAAATTAAAAATGTTTACCATTTTGGAAATATCTTTTTCAATTTACAAAGATTCTTATCATATGAACAAGTTTTAACGAATTCAGTTTTTAATTACACTTTTTTCAAAAAGTCATTAAGAATCATTAGAAATTAATAATGGGAAAAAAAAATATTTATATTTGTAATCAAATGTTTACTTAATAATCAAGAATCTCCTTTTTAGTTTTTTGAATCCGGACTTATTATGAAAATGATATCTAATTGAATAAAATAAAAAAGAAAAAAATAGATTGTTATTTTTATGGAAGATAAATAAATTTTGTCAAATGTTTGTAATTTATGTTTTTTCAATTTTAATATAAAAATAAATTAAGGTAACTATTTTACAGGTTGGCTAATTGACGAAATTTATCACTCAAAATCATATAAACCTAAGGAGAGTATTTTTCAAACTTCTATAGAAGTCTTTGAATGGTATGCATGATTTTTTAGAGTACTTGCTAATAAGACTGTGACAATGTTAACTGTATACATAATGAATTCAAGTTAGATCACAGTTTCCTGAACACATTACATTATCATTTTACCTTTCTTTCATGCAAACTTTATTAATAATAATAATAATAATTCTTTATTTCATTAACAACTTAAGCTAACTTACATACTAAATTTACAAAATTATATGACAAGTTAATTCAGATTTCTTAGCCTAGTATTTTATTGAAATAGTTTCAATCTGTTATCCAAATGATAAGTGGCGATTGAACCCTTATATAAAAAAACAAATCAGTTTATTAATGGCAAAACAATTTATTCACCCTTCCCATTTACTTTGAAATATAAAGCACTGATGGATACACTATTTCATCTCTTACCAATAGATATCTATGTATCCAGATCTGTAATCAGGCTTAAAGCCAACTCGCAATGGAAATCACAATTTAATGACCACTCTTCCATTATGGAATGCAAAAAATTTATTTCAGAAAACCTAAATATAACTCTTGTAACGGCACTACTTTGAAAAATCATATCATACTGATATTCCGTCCAGGGAAAGCTAAAAGAATAACACTGTTCTGACTAAAGAGCACGTACACCTCTACACTGATGGTTCAAAACTGAATTGCAGAGGGGAGTGGAGTGTACTCGGAGTGTACCTAAATATAACTCCTTCCTTCATGATAGCATTACAGTGCGTTTTAGTGATGGCCATAAAGGAAGACTCAAACTGGCTGAGATCCTGCGTGTTATCTGTTAGATATATCTGTATACTCACAGACAGTCAGCCTGCAATTAAAGCACTAGAACCGTTAACTATCAATTCAAAAACCGTGTTAGTCTGCAGTTCAACATATGGCTACGATAAGTGTCAGTTCACAGTGAGATTCCAGGTAACTGCAATGCAGATTGACTTGCTAGAGAGGGTATTATCTTAGATATCCACACGAAAACTAGCAATCTGAGTGCACCTCTAGCTATCTGTAAAAAACTGCTTCGTAAAGATGCAATAAAAGCTGCAAACGTTAAATGGTCAGGTATACCAGACTGCAACATCACCAAGCAAATGTGGCCTATATGCTGAACCTGAACTCCCTTAATCTACTATTTTTAAAAAAATGTGACATCTGCACTATGGTAGGAGGGTCATTAAGGGGTCATTAATTTATTGGTAAACATGCCAGAAGACTTGGCCTATGCTAAACTTCAACTTCCTTAACCTACTTTTTTTCAAAGAATGTGAAATCTGTACTATGGTAGGGTTATTAAGGGTCATTGTTTTATTGCTAAACATGCCAGAAGATTTGAACTTCCCTCAAACGACTTTTGCAGAATTTGTATAGAGGAGGAAAAAGATGAAACTGTCCAACACCTACTCTGCCCCTGCCCTGGTTTTTATCATAAAAGGAAACCCCATCTAGAAGCTTTCTTTCTGAACTCGCTGGGTGACCTTACTTACTTACTGACCAACAGACCATGTAAGTCCTGGGCCTGACTCATCAACATCCTCCATTTTTGCCGGTCACGGGCGGATTCTCTCCAGTTGAAGATTCGAAATTGCTTTAAATCCGCCGATATTTCGTCTCTCCAACGAAGGTTTGGACTGCCCCGACGTCTTGTACCTTCGGGTCTGGATTCGAAGATTCTCTTGGCTGGAACATTTTCGTCCATCCGCTCTAGGTGTCCGAGTCACTGTAGTCTCTTGACTTTAATTTTTGAGACTACGTCCACCTCATTTTACAGCTCATAGAGTTCGGCATTATATCTTCTTCTCCAGACCCCATCGTCATTTTCAGGACCATATATCCGACGAAGAATTTTCTTCTCGAAGACACCAAGTGCATGCTCACTTGCCTTAGGCAGTGCCCATGATTCTGATCCGTAAAGCAAAACCGGGAATATGAGCGTTTTGTAGATTTGTATTTTGGTGTTTCGAGAGAGGAGCTTTGACCCGAGATGTTTTGACAAACCGAAGCAACAACGGTTTGCAAGGGTTATTCTTCGCCGTACCTCCACATTGATGTCGTTTGTGGGATTAGCACTGGTTCCAAGGTAGGTAAACTTCTGAACTACCTCGAAATTATATGTGCCGACAGTGATGTTTTGACCAATATGATGTTGAGAGGTCTTTTTATTTGTCGACAACATATATTTTGTCTTATCCTCATTTACTTTGCTGGGTGACCTTGAGGACATTAAAATCAAAGGCCGATTTGTAAAAAGCTCGAAATGGTTCAACGAATAAAATCTTATTCTCGAGGAGCATGTTTCCGTGCTATCACAATGGACCCTACTGGTCGGCTAAGTATATTGGCATACTGTCGGCAGCCACTACTACCAACCTACCTACCTACTTAGTGTAATATTATATTTCATCTCACAATTGGTTTGAATTCATGCTTGTCACACATCGTTAGACTATATTTTTCTGCCACAGTTTGTACCGATTATATGATAATTATGAAAAGTTATCTCATTTCAATTAATTTCTCCATTCTCACAAGATTCTCCACCCACTATATATTTCTCACCATCTCATAACGACGATTAAATTTTTTCCCACATTACAAAATCTCCGAAAATGTAATTTAGGTCAACTGGAACGAAAGGATCATGTATTGTTCAACTAATTTTAATGTACATTACATATGTATGTTCTTTTAAATAGAACATTTAATATTGTTAATCTTTATAGCATTAGTTTGATATGTTTTTTCAAATAATATATATATATATATACAGTTATGTAATTCAATAATTCCAAACTCCTACTCAATTCTTTGGATAATGTTTCCATTGTAAATACGTATATGCACGACTAGATTTATTATATATAATGTACTTGTATTATATTATTTGTAAATTTTTAACTTATAAGTATAGATTTTTATCAAATTATCATTTAACTATTATAACTGTTTTGTTGTATACGTATATACAATTTCGGACACTTAATTAGAATCACTTTTAAAATGGATATTTTTTATTTTAAAAAAATCAGTAGTATTTACTTAAAAAATTAAATTTTTTTCTTTGTTAGATTTAGATTAAGTAATTTGCAACTTTTTGAATTGCAAAAAATAATATTTTCAAAGTTGCATTCTCGAAAATAACAAATTTTTGTCAAATATGTAAATAATATAATGTATACCCCAAGCAAAAAAAAATCTTCTGAAAAGTACAGATAACTGTACATGCAATTAAAGCAGTCACTCACATGGCGTAACCAAGGCGATAGCGAAAGATAAAAAACTTTGGAAGGCAAAAACGTTCCCGGGGATATGCTGAGACCGCCATATACAGAACAATCCAAGCCACCGAAACACATAGTCTAAATTATCTAATAATATAACTGATAACTGATCAGTTCAATCAAATCTATCAAAAATCTTAACAACAATGAATATATGTCAACATACATCAGAAATGTTAAGTTCCAAAACAATTACAAAATTCGATTGGCTTGGGTACTAGGCCAGATCGGTATAGATATAAATGGCAGATTTTGAGGCAACTATTGCGGCCAAAAGCCCTCTGATGCTAAAAAAATAATAGCTACATACACGGCGTACATCTGCTAAACAATATGAAATTCTTCCAAATGATTTGCCAGAACCCACAATTCTAATGCAAATTGTCCCGGACCCATCAAAATTAAATCCTGAGCATTAAGGTAGAAATTCTGTGCAACCAACGTGTATTCATTGTCCTGAAATCCTAACCACAAAACACATCTTCACAGAATGCGCATTCAACATTCCAATCATAATCCAATACAGCATCACGCCTAAATTTGCGTAATTAAATCCTTATTGTATAGTCAAATTGCAATAGAATGAAAGTTGAGCAAGTTTTCCTGACATATTATTGCTGTGAAATTAATTGCCTACAGTACAGTGTGGGCCATTTGTTTTCCTTTTTACTGATTTATTTTTCCTTTTCTTGTTCCATAATATCTGGTGGTTCTTATTAGGTCTGTACTGTATTATTACTTTCATTTACAAAATTTTGAGAGGAAAAATCACGTGATCATAAAACACTGTCAGAACAGTGAAAATAATCTCATTTGCAAAAAAAAGTAAACATACGCAAAATTTGCATAAGCTTTTAAAAAAAATTTTATGTCAAAAATTAACTGATTTTGTTACAAATAGAAATTTCATTTGCAAAAACTTATTTAAAAGAGAGCTCTGACGTCACGTTTTAAACTCTAAATTCTCTTAAATTTCTCAAAAATGTGTAAAGAGCATGCAAATAAAGAAGTAAACATACAGGAATTTGGATAAATTTGCGAGTTAACATACAGACCTATTGTTAGTATTTCAATTGTCTAACTATGGGTGACATCGGTAAATGCCTTTAAATCTACAATATTAACGGAATATACCGGGTGTTTGAGAGCATGCGTATTAGCTTTTTAAGAGGGGAAGGAACCGTTGTTTTAAAATTAAAAAAAAAGGTGGTTAACTAAATCGAGGGTGCTCTATCGATTGGTGGCATTTTCAACTTCCAGAAAGGACAGAAAATCGGTTTTTTAAGACCAAAAATCGCCGAAACTGGCCTAATTCGAGATTTTAAAATGGGAAGGGGTACTTTTTAATGCAAATTCAGATTTTACGACAAAAAATAAGGAAATTAAAAAGTTGATACGCATGCTCTAGAACACCCGGTATATAAAATTTTTAAAACCAATCAAAGATAGTGTGAGGTATTACAATTGTAAGGGTTTCCACTTAGTAAATGTCCTAGTAAATTTATTTCTACTTTATTTTGTAATATTTGTTATATAATTTAAATTTTTTCAGCCATGTTAGAGCTAAAGTTTACAGAAGTCTGTATAGAGTATCCATCAGGGAGCTATCACGAAGGTGTGCGGTGTGGAATGGTAGTTGTTTGTGCAAAGCTATTATAGAGAATAAATTAAAATGTTTTCATAATAGATCCCATATAATTGGGGATTCAGCTTACCCCAATGAAAATTATCTAATGCGATGCCCTACAAAAATAATGGCTTTCTTTCATCAGAAGAATACCATCCTAAGTTCATAACATATACATATAGAACAAACTTTTGGACTTCTAAAACAAAAATGTACAATTGTATACCATGTAGATCTCCAGATTATTAAATTTGATAAATATAAGTATAATAATGGTTTGAATTATTTTAAATATTATTATAATTGGCGATGAACATTATGAATTATCAAACCTCGAATACAATTTTAATGTTTGTTTTAATTTGTTTTTATTCATGTTTCTCTTATACAGATAAAAACTTAAAAAAAACTTCCCTAACTATTATAAAAAAAACATTGGATTTTTAAAAAATTGTATATACCGAAATACCTGTCGAAAAACTGGTCGAGAAGGCATCGTCAATAACAATTTTGATGATGAAATAATGTTTCAAGTTCTTGTGAGCTTATGTTGACATTTTATATCATGCAGATGTTGTATTCAACTTTGTAAGAGGTTCAATATTATGCTATGTTAAAAAGATAATACACGGCTCATATCCGCCAAACAGTTTGAAATTGACATTTACGATGTCAAGGTATACCAGAGTTAATAAACTTAGCATTACGCAGGTTAAAGCACAATCTTTGTATATACTTACCCAATGCTATATTGTAATAACTTTTTATATTGTACTATAATATCTGTTAATATATTATGTTGTGTTCTATTTTTAACCACACAATTGTACATAATTTAATGAATCAGCACGAATAGCTTTGGAAATTTTATATAATTAACGGAAAAAAAGTCATATGTTCATAACTGATTGGTACGAGCATGTAATTTAATAAAAAAAATATTTGTTTTCCTTGAAAATTTTTATATTAGTGGGATTACAATTTGAAAAGTCAGTAACAACAGTTTAATATTAAGAATTCGTTTTTTTCTGCAAACTGCAAAATATTTAATTTTACTTATTTTATTTTTTTAATTATTTTGTAATGTTAAATTAATAGATATAAATTACTCAATATGGATACGTACTTAAATTAAAATCTCTTTTATTATATAATATATCTACTTACCAATATATATATGTACATATATACATACTTATTTGTGTGAATACCCTTGGCCAAGAAAACAATAATTTCAATTTTGCAATAAGAGGTAAAAAATGTATTTTTCATTCGTAAATTAAAATCTAAAACGTTGCATAATAATCTTAAATTGAATTTATTTCTTTGGTATTTAACATGAAATCCTTAAGGTATTATAAATACACATTTCTATATATACATAATTGTATATATATACATAGTACATACATACATATAAATATGTTCAGATGAAAAATTTAAAATCTTTAACTTTCTAATTTTTATTTTGAATTTCTGCTCTCAAACTAAGTATTATGTATCTCAAGGATATTTGAAAAAAAATCAAAAGAAAAATTGGCTTAGAATCAAATTTTGATATAGAAAAACATATTTGAAAAAGGAAAGAAAAAAAAAAAAACAATTTACACACTCAAAATGTCATTTGAGTGTGAGTTTAATTGTGAATTTTTTAAGGATTGATTGTGAATTGGTGTTTTTTTTTCAAAAGGATAAAAATTTGCACTAGACATTTTATTTTTTTTTTTTTTTTTTTTTCAAAGTATTTTGTGGTAAATAGTTATAAAATTATATTACATAATTAATTAGTAGAATTACATAGAAATAAATTAACGGATATTTTAAAGTGATGTTTATGCAATTGTTAACATTGGTTGTAATGGTTTTGTTAATTATTATTATTTTAGTAAAAATTATTTACTAATTATTTTATTTCTTTATGTTTTATACAAGTTATGGCTTTTTTTTTTGTTTAAAATCTTTTTAGGTTGCAATTTGCAATAGAAAAATGCTAATTGTGAGAATTGTTTGCTCATTAAAAACTCAACATAATTTGAGGCGAAAACTTGAAGAAAAAAATATAATTATTTAAAGTATTTCAAATTGGTTTGGAAAATTAGAATCCGTATAGAGATTCGTGATTCTGTGAATTTAGACATACTTGGTCTAAATGTGCTGACTTAGGCAACCGGTCGTACACCTACATTTTTATTTTGTATTACTGGGGAGTTCAATATAAGCGCGACCTCTTCAGATCTATTGTACTTCCCGTCTATTGGAATAGAAGGTCCTTGATGAACGCTATTATTGCTATACTCGTACCTAGGGATGGCAACCCGGATAATATTCGGTTTGAACTATCCGGATATTTTCTGATTTACGAATAATTCGAAATCAGGATATTTTGTATCAATGATCCGGATATTTGATTTTCGAGAAAGTAAATTTTTATTATTTCAAAAATTTGAATTTTTATACCGTAATTAGAATTGGTTGTGCACTAACATTACATTTAGAAATTTTTGTTTTGTTCTTAATTCAAATATAATAAACCCTATTCAATTATTTTTTGTGATCAGACTTTAGTTTACTTTAAATCAAATCAAAGATATGTAATTATGAATATATTTAAAATTTTAAAAATTTATATATTAGTTTGTATTTTGAAGGGTTATAATAATGTCTTCAAAAAAATCCGAGGTTTAGATTCACTTTGAAAAACATAGTTCTGAGGAGGTAATAATATCAAATGAAAAGGATTTTTCTTGAATGAATATCGAATAAAACAAACTTAAAAACACAAATATTTTGAATTTTTTTCTAAATTTCAGAATTAACAAATATCCGAATAGTACCCGAATATCCGGATATTTCATGTTTAAGCTATTTGGTATCCGCATACCAAAAAGTCCGGATAATTGACATCTCTACTCGTACCTACCTACTTAAAGTATTATATTTTGAATATTTGTCTCAAAGAATGAAAATTAAGTATTTCTTCACTATTAATCATATTTAAAACTTTATATAATTTGATCACCCATACTCAATTACGTTAATACAATCAAATGTATTTCAGTAATACTTAATGATACTGATTGAAAACAATAAATTTTGAAAATTGTTTTCTTCAACAAATCTTTTTTTTTTGTACCCCTATTTTGAAATGTTGGGTGATATTTTTTGTGGCGAATCGGATCTCTGGTATGTGCAATATTTTTTCGGATTTAATTTAAGAAATTTAATTTCAAAACTATTGACTATTTTGTTAATGGCGACTGCAATCGTGATGGGTATTTCACCGGATACTCCTTTTCAGTCATACTATTCACGGTATACTCAGAGCATTGATTCCTAGATAAAAAAAAAAAAATGGTACACGAAATATTGTCTGTTAACAATAATTTAGGAGTTATGAGGTTTTAAATATTTGTTTACTGTCGAAATATTTTTGTTCAGCTTTGTGTCTATCAAATTACAACCAAATAAAAATTAGCCAAGTTTATTCTGATCAAAGTTTTGTTCTAATTCATTATCTAGGATTCCGCCTTAAACTTCTGAAGCGCAAATAGTCGTATAAAATATATTGCATATATATCGGCGTTTAATCGTTACAAAAACATTCACTTCTCGTCAAACTACGTTAAATAGGTACTTCGTCCTTGTCCATCATTATTTCAATTACAATCTACTACGTTGTAGACTACCATAAACTGATGCTGAGAATTTGGTGATTAAATTATGGCTTTATGCAAATGTAAATAATCTAAAATTAAATAAAAATTAAAATTCTAGGTTCTATGTTTCACAATTTTTATTAATTATCTTAATTGATTTCGGTTATTACACCACCATCAGAAGACTGATAAAGTAATTAATTGCACATGTGTTAATATTTATAGTGTTTTGCATAATACCTGTAATAATATTTATTTGTTACACAGGTTTAATAAATTTTCAGAGATTTGATTTTATTATTCTGGTCGTTGCCGTTCATCAGATTTTTGTGTTGTTTTTGAGTTGATTAAATTTTATATGCTTCCAAATTTTTGCTTTAAAATTTTCAAATTATTTATTGAGCAATCATAATTGCACATTTGCTAAATTTGAACCATTTTTCCATTAAACGCAGTTCTTAAATGTTCCCTAAATCTGATTTGAATCAGCTCATCTAATATATGTAGGTATACTTATATCACAAATAAATAACATAGAGATGTCGCATGGCCATATAACAAAATGATTGAATTATTTTCTCTAGCCAACATATTTCTTGCTGACAAAAAGCTTTAATAAGAACAACATCATAAAAAAACAACGTAAAAAAAATAAGAATAGTAGACGAGAAGAACCATCGTATGGTACAAATAGTGGTGCAAGCAATAAATTATATATGTATATTATAATATATGTATAGATAATATTATGCTAATATGTGCTTATATGTTATCAAAATCATTACATTTTATTTGATAAACAGCCGATTTACTTATATTGTTATTTGTAACGATTTTAATTATGCTTGATGGTATTTTTATTATAGAAAACAGATAATCTACTTTCTTTTAGTCTAAGTTAACGAAACATATACGATTGTTTGTATTATGGCTGTTTAAAAGCAGAATTCGTCTAAATAAAATTATAATATTTGAATTAATATACATACGAGTTTACTTAAGTTTAATTTTACAATTTCAAGACCATGAGATCAATTTTACGCAGAGATATTTTTAGGAGTAAAGTAATCTATATATATATATATCTATAAAAATATCTATATCAACTCAAATTCAAATGTTGGAAACTATTTATGTAGTAGAGTACTTTGCCTTCATAATAGTGTAGTTCGCCATTTGTATTTTTGATAATATACAAATTGGGGTTAGTCCCGAAATGCACAAAAAACAAAATCCATAATGGTTTTTGCCACAAAAAAAAAATCCACAAAAAACGATTACTTTATTATGTACGACACTTTATACGAAATTCTGAGTTAGGAGAGATTTTAGAGTTGGATTCAAAATCAAATTCTACGCCTTTTACATAATATTTATCTAAATTATTTTTATACATAGCTGCTGTATGATACAGTGAGGATATATCCTTTTTCCAGGATTAACTTGCCACAATTTTATGGATTTTGTATTTGCGGATTTTTTTTGTAGATTTCGGGTTGTGGATTTGCTCACTAATACAAATTGACTACAAAAAAACTACAAATTGTATTCCCAAGCAATTTGATAGAAAAATTGATTAAAACTTTTTACTTCTTTCATGCCGTGAGTAGGATTCGAACCGGGGACCTTTTGATCAGTTTGTCAGATTGCATGATAGATAGATAGATAGATTGTGAATTGAGGGAGGGAATCTGTCCCCTATATTACCGCAGCTGCAAATGGGCTTATTTTTATAACCTGAATTAGTCTCTAATTTAGATCTTGTTAGTTAGTCTCTGATCTCAGCGTTTAAGGATACTTGATTTTGTGATAACATTCAGGATATTATTTAAAGATATGCTGAATAGCTCGCATTTTTCAAGTAACGCTGTTCCCAAGTGGCTAAATTCGCTACGAGTCAGCCCTTTGCATTTACAGAGTAGATGTTCAATAGGTTCTTCCTTTAATTCACATATTCTGCACAAGTTTTTTTTGGGTTAGACGCATTTCATAAAAGTTTTTCTTTATTAGTCAGTGGCCTGTTATTATCCCTACCAAGATACGTACTTCTGTTTCCAATTGAGATCTAGAAGAGAGTCTTGAGTGATATCAGTATTTTAGTTTGACGATTTCCATGAACTTAATGATATAAGCTTTTTGTTCTAACCAGGCTTTTAATTGCATCTCAAAGGAATCCCACAGAACGGACTTGTCCCCATAAAGAGCGTATCCGATGCTTTTCTTGCTAGATAAGCTGCAGCTTCATTTCCTGCTACGCTAGAATGTCCTGGTACCCACATTATTTTGATTTTATTTGTTTTTGTAAAGGTTTTTGAGTATTTCTAAACAATCCCATACTAGCTTTGATGTGATGATGTATAAATTAATGGCTATAGTATGGCTGCTTGACTATCCGAGAGAATGTAGACTTTACGTTTTTTGCAATTTCTTCTAAAATTCTTTCGCACACAGAGTTCTATAGGATGTACTTTGGTTTGGAATATTTGTAGAATCTAGGATTGAATAAATATGAACCTTAAGGGTTTTTTTAAATACTTCCATTTTCTTGGAGCCGTCAGTATAACATATATCAATGATTCTTTTGTCGAAAAAGGGTGGGCAGATTTCCCACGTCTCTCTTCTTGGCATGATTATATTGAAAGGTTTCTTAAAATTGTCAGATTATATAATCACTATGACTATATCGATCGACAAGTACAAACACGGGTTTTTTCCCTATTTATATAAACATCCTAACTACCTTTACGGCAGAGACATGGCTTGTACAATCACATATAATAGTTTATTTTCAATATACCAACTAATTTACATCTATGGAAAACTACATCTATTGTAGGGTAACTTCACCTTGTTTTAGTAACATAGTTTCATTTTATTTTGAGTGATAACCAAATTGTTTTAAAAAATTAATTTTAAAAAATAAAAGTTTTTACAACATTCATGCCAGGACATTCAAAGGTATTCAAAAACCGGGTACCTTCTGATTAAAAATCAGATGACATAACCACTACACCATATAAGTCGGCATATGTCGGCAAACAAATATTAAAAAAATTTAAAAAATTTCCTGAAACTGATGTCGTCTGTGGTGTGAAGTGACTAATTTCAATCAAGGAAGGATAAATTCCTTTCTTTTTTATTTTTCATTCATTGCAGCATTGTCTATTTAAAATCAAACAAAGTATGTGTATACAACATTTTTTTTTTTCGTATATACTGATGAATTTAGATTTTTTTTTTAGAAATTACACTGACCATAATAACCTTCAAAAATGTACATAAAATAACAACACTTCCATATAAATGAGAATTAAATTCAATCAAAAAAATATAAAAATGCACATTGAAAACTTTTTTCATTTCTTTTAAGAATTGTTTTTTTTTTCTATTCTTATTATTTTTTATAATAAATTTCTTTTATCAGTATTCCTATATTATACTCATTTATATTTTTTATTCTAAGTGTACGGGTTCACCGAGACATAATCTTAATTTTCAATTCAATACTGGTAATAAAAGATCAAAACGTGTGAGAATTTTTTTTTTTTAGCTTTTTTTTTTTTTTTTTTTTTTTTTTATTTTATTACCTTGATAATAGTATTTTTTCGATTTTTAATTAAAAACTTTGGAATTTCAATTGAAACATTGTGTTTTATTTATTCTTATCATCCACTTCCTTTTCCTTACCATCTTGAGATACAGATGATGTGATGAGGAGAACAGGTGAGAATGAAAGTTTATAAGCTTATAAAAAAATCATTGTTGTATTTTGAAATTACCCAACATCAGGAATACTTAAAAAAGAATTGAGATAAATAAGAAAAATCTTTATGGAATAGATAGAAAGAAAAAAGAAAATAACAACAATGGATATGGATAGATAATGTAGATTAAAAAATGCTTCAATCCGGTGGTCAAGGAGTTTTCGTTTATTTACAAAAAAAATTATAATGAAAAATTAATGCATTGCAATTCAATCAAAGCAAAAAAAAAATCATTGTTCGATTGTAGTCATAATAAAATACATTTCTATGTAATTTAATTGGATTGAA
This sequence comes from Argyra leucocephala, assembly GCA_963942445.1. NCBI lineage: Eukaryota > Metazoa > Arthropoda > Insecta > Diptera > Dolichopodidae > Argyra > Argyra leucocephala. Next base: position 151,175,887 of record OZ012679.1, read on the forward strand.
TTAAATATTGATAGATTTTTTTTATTTTATTATTACAGAAAAAAATATTTGATATGATTATGCTGAATTTGAATCTTGTAACAATGGAATTTTTTTGTTAGTAAATCGTTAATTAAAAAAATTGGTTATGCATTTTAAAATAATATCAATTTTCGTCTTTGATTATTACATTTGACATCTATTTTATTATTAAATTATTATTAATACTAGGGGCCCCTGCTGAGTAACTATAATTTAAGTTGAAGCCAAATTTAAAGTTTTTAACAGAACAGCAATTTACGTACTGACATCCACTTCTCACGTTATAGTAGAAACCACTCATGTTTTCATAAAAATTTAGAGGTTAGTAAGTTTTATGTAGGAAACATAAATACTGCTCTCTCATATACTGTTTCGTTTTGACATATTCCTATACTAAGTGGCATTTAATGGATAAAATCACTAAAAATAAAATATTTTTGTAACTAAAGAGGGTATATATACATCATATACATATTTTTAAGCAAAACTATATGATTACTACAAATGACCAAAATATAGAAAACAATAATTTGAGACAGTATAGTAGTATAGAATAAATTTTCTTTAATCTATATTTATAAAAGGGAAAGTGTGTTTGTTTGTTTGTTCGCTATACACGCCCACAGTTTTAAAGATAGAGTTCTGATATTTTGCACAGTTATTCATGGTCAAATAAGGTACCGGACGTGGTACTTTACAAAGCCATCAGATGACAGGTTCGGGTTGCTGCCGTACAACTCCTAGCACGTACGTCTCAGAATATTTCGAAAACCAATAGCGTTACAAGCATGGAAATTTACGCTGAGATACTCTTTAACAAATAAAAAATCCCGACTGTGACCGATTTCGAAAATTTGGTTTCGTTCGGGTTGCTAACCTACAACTGCTAGCACGTCTCAGGAGTATTTAAAAAACCAATTGTGTTACAGGCATAAAAATTTACATTTACATACTCTATCAGAAATGTTTCAAAAAAAAAATTGTGTTACAGACTTGAAAATTTTATTCATAGGTACTCTATGAAAAATAAAAAAACATGTATTGTCCTGAAAAAGTATTTTCGAATTTAGGAATCAGTATAAAATTTTTACATGACTATGTGAAGTGGCTACGTAAATTAACCACAAAAATGTGAAGATTCGTTTTATTAATCAGAAAATACTGCAGAGTGTTCCAGGGGGTCCATGTGTACAAATCGATAGATACAGTTATAGATGAAAATGAAGTTGTTGTTCCTCATCAATTGAAATTAAAAGTAATAGCCTCAATATTGCCTCTACGAAACTTGAAGAAGCCAAAACTACGGTACTAGATTAAGAATAAGAATTTGGCATCCTCATTTCATTTAAGTACAAATTCCAATAGATTGTGGAAAAGGCGAACATATCTTTATTTCAAGAATACCTCAACAGCAAGGAACGTATTTGCTTATATTTCATCAGAAAAGACCACCGAAATATTGTTTACAAAGAAATAATTTTAATATAAGTATAGTTTAAGTTGTAGTATTGTTGATTTTTTTATCGTGGTGAAAAAAAATATTAGAATATTTTTAATAAACCAATTTTTTTCAATTCGATTCATAAAACAAACTTCATTGAAGTAAATTCGATATATTTTGTGGTCGACCCGGACAACGTCGGGTAACTTTGCTAGTTATGTATAAAAATAATAAGATGTTGAATGACACAAAATGGCTATATTTTTAATTGAAAAGTTTGAATATTATAAAACCAAATAGAATTTTTTTTTGACCCGTATGCGCATTTCGGTCGTAAATACAACTTATTAGCATATTAAGAGTTCATTAAGAAGAAGCAGAATAAAATGAAAAGGTGTCTACTGCGCAGGTTCTTAAATGCTTGTCAATTATAATTATAGATTAAAATAGATATAAGAAATATCGGAAGTAGTTATGGTCTGCAACGCGACCGCACTCACGGTATTAGATATCTCATATTACATTTTTCTGTTTTGAAAAACTCTTTTTCTTCAACACATCGTTTTTTCATCCTAACTTTGAAATATTTTGGGTGAAATTTTTTTGGAGCTAGTCGAGATGTGGTATGTGGAAGATTATTTCGGAATTAATTTCAGAAATTTAGTTTTTTTTTTTTTTCTTTTCTTTATTCTTCTTAATAATTTTTAACATAACAATTTTTTTATACCTAACAATTTATACATACAATTCCAAATCATTGACATTTTTCTAATATGTAACGGGGATGTTTGATGTTATTTCACTGAACGCATCATCTAAATTCATTGGCAAGAAGGCTATTTAATATTCCAAGTAGCAACAGACTAAAAGAGAAAACTTTAGCTATCTAACAGAAGAAAAAAAAAATTGTCTTATCACAAAAGTAAGACAATTAGTACACCATCGTTTATTTTAATACAGCCTTAAAGGATTTTTATGTTTAGCTTACGAAACATTATTGTTAATTTCAAACAAAAATAAATATTTAGTAAGCAAGCTAAGATTTTATCGTGGACAAAGTCGTGTGAGGGTTTACATTTCAGATTTTATCTACGATTTTACACCAAATAATTTTTGTATTTTTTTTTTTTTTATTCATTTACTCAGTACTCAAAAGAGCTCACAAGCTCATATAGAGTTTTACATATTTCTAAAATTAAATAATATATTATAATTAAACTGTGTATCAGTGCAACAATATTTATCAATTCTATTAATTATTCTTATACTACTAATATCAATTAAAAAATCTTATACAATAATTAAACTATTCATCAAATTAAAAAAAAAAAAAATTAAATAAAAAGTAATAAACAATAATGAAGAAAGCAAAATTTATTTATTTATTTTACAGAGTGTTTTTTTATCAAATGTGTGATTTTTTATTAGTCAAAAAAATTTTATATTATAATTGAATATTGAAAGATATGTTATCAAAAATCTCTAATAAATATTTTAAAAATACATTTTAAAATATATTTTTATGAAATTTGTTACAGTAATATAAGACATTACTACAGACTTGAAATACTATGAGCAAAATATATTGATCATCGTTTTCACTTTCTATGGCGTAATTGTAAATTTTTGTGATATTTGGATATATGCCTCTTGTTATGATTATAGGCTTAGTCAAAAAAAAATTGCATCAATCAAGTTCAATAAAATATCCTTCGTATAACAATTTTAAACTTTATTTTATTCATAAATAGTAATTCGGTTATGTAATCACAAAATATACATATTTGTAATAAAGAACAGAAAAACACAATATATAAATCAGTTTTTTAATAAAATAATTCACTTTTGACTTATTTTTTTTTGTTTTATTGAAATGCGGTTATATTTTAATGTGACTTATAAATGATATCGATGTGAGTAGAGAGTAATGGGATTTTAATGCCTGAAATACATGTGCAGAACTATGCATGCATCGCAGCAAAAATAAATTAGAATGTATGGTTTTATATGGTACCAATTACATGTAATTCTGCACGCAGTGCGTTTTGATACAAGATATCTCTGTTTCAAATTTTTGCTGCGCACCGGCAGAGCTACCAACACGAAAGATTGTATAAATTGTCATTTTACTCATACTAATAAAAAAATAGTGACAAACGTCATAAAAATTAATTAATATTTACATATTTATTATTGTTTTTTTGTGGTAAATAGGTTATAACCAATTTTGTAAAAATTTATTTTAAATTAGTTAATGGAAGAAAAATTAATTAATTTGAAATGAATGAAAATTTCCCTAGTCCATAGTCTAGATTTTCTTTCTTTTTTGTTGCAATATTCATCATAAATTTTTAAAATATTTAGATATGATAAAATATATGCACAACAAACTAGCATTAATTTATTCATATAATTATATTTTGTTACAATCATGATAGTGACAGATAACAAAATATATGATTAAAATTTGTTCAAAAATTATTAAATTAAAACTTTTATTAAACACTTTTAATAACTTTTAACTTTAAAATTTTCCAAAAATTATTTTATTTTGTATTTTATTACTATACAAACAAATTGTATGTGTATATCTAATTGGCGGAAATTATCTACATTATTTCAAAACAAAACAATTTTTGACAGATAAAATATGCAGATGTGTCTGGTACGCAGATATGCATGCAGCGATGCATGAGAATTTTCCACATGTATTTCTCACTTAATGTGTTAATTTGTATTGAAATTAGTATTAATTTCGTCATAAAGTATTAGTATTCAAGTAAAGTATACAACTACAATTATACCAAAACAAATATTTCTTTTTATATAAAATCGTAATTGAAAGAACTGCTTCTCTGCAATAGCACAGGGGATTCACTAGTATTATATGATATTATAAATTTCAATTTTTAAAGAAATAAGTTTAAAAAAAAAATGATTAACTCTCAGCAGACTCCTCTTCCGAGGTTATCCAGGCATTCTGGTTAGTAGTTTTTCCCCACTTTATCATATTAATTTTCATGGTTCGCATCCTACCAGTAATTCCTCAAGCTCCTTGTTTCTCCCACCTTCTTTTGCTAGATTGTCCACTTTAAGGTTTGCCTGTACGCCCCGTTCCCCGTTTTTTCGTTATTTATTATTTTGATGGCTCCCAGGCTGAAAATTATGTTTTCTATGTTTTTACATCTGGGTTTTTGCTCATTTTTGTTTTTGTTTCTGAAAAGGGATCTTCACAATAGATTCCTATTCCACAGTTTTCACCTTTCTTAGCAAATGCATATTTTTTTTTATTTTTTTTAATATAAATTTTATTTTTTCCCACTATTTTTACATTCTTACTAGTCTAGCCTACAATTTAATTTGCCTACAATTTTTATTAATAAAATTTGCCTACAAAAAAACTAGTCCAGCCTACGATTTAATTTGACTAAATTTACAAAAACAGCTATTTATTTCTAATTTTATTAACATCTAAGCAATGCTTTCGTTTTTATGTTAATTTTACGTAATAATACACAGTTTTAGGAATTTTTTATACTATGTACGAACTTTAAAAACTTTTTTTGTCTTCGAATTATTTTATTGGAAAAGTAGGGAGTAAAAAATAATAGTTATTTATTAAAAACATAGCCTAACTTAACCTATCTTAATCTAACTAAAACTGCTTAACGTAATTAAAAACAATAATGTATTATACTTCGGGCTAATTATAATTAGAGTTTTCCAACCACCAATAGTTTGCTTTAATTAATTTGTCCTTATCTGGTATGGACATTTCAAATTTTCTCCGTTAATATTGCCCGGGTTATAAACAATAACTTTACATGTAGCCCGTGTATTATAATGGTATAATAGAGGGACATGATTACATTTTGAATATAGCCTTTTTTATTTAAATAGCTAGCTAATACATATATTACTCGTGTTCTTAAATTTTGAGATTTGTATTTACAGAAGCTTAAACGGTTAGATTTTAACTCTACAAGTCCTGTTTAAATTATTTAAATAGTATGACTAACTATACTACTGTGATATCGTAAATGTATCGACAACGTCACCAACATATTAACGTATGATCTTAAATGTCAAGAAAAATTTTTTTGCATTGTTTCATGATCGGTAATTAATTTTACAGTGTATCCGCGACTCATTTTCACGATACGGATTGTTAAATTATATGTATACGAAAATTTGTTGATACACAAGATTTTTTTCCGAAATTGTCCATATTAAATCTCCATATATACATATAATCTTTCACGAATATATTCAATTCAAATATTTTAAAAATTTAACCACAAAATAGGTATCCACAAGAGTATAATATTTTGACATTTGATTTGACGTTTATTTCAGAAACATTGTGTTTAGAGTGATCGGAATCGTTCAGAAAATTTGACATATTCTATTTGTATGTACATTGTATCGGTTGAAATTTTTTGGAAAGATTTTCCCATGCCACCGTACTTAAATTTTTTCATCAAACAGATTGTTAAAATCAAATAGAAGATGATTAGGTAGGTATTATCATATAGAATATTAAATTTCCGCAGTTGACTGTTCTAGAACGTTCTAGAGTAAAAAATAACATTTTTTTTGTTGTTAATTAGTTTCCGTTATTAGAACTTTTTTGTCCAAAAGTGTTCTGATCAGTGTTCATTTGAATTTTGAAAACAATTCTAAATTAATCTTGAATTAGAAGCTGAATTTTATTAGGAACAGTTTTGAACAACTTTTTTTGTTGTTCTTCTTTCTTTAAATTTTGACAGTTAAACAAAAAAATTTGATAGTAATAAGAGTAAAGGAAAATTAGAACAAAAAAAGATAAAAAAACGTGTTCATTATATTTTTCTGCCCTAAGTGTTTCGAAAGTACTGGACAGTTAATTGTCATGGTACAAAACTGTTCTGACCAATTCTGTTCTAGATCTAATGAACAAACTTATATAATAACTGAAAAAAAAACACAGTTTTAACTGTTGTTTTTTTTGTGAATTATGAATTCAAATTTCGAAATAGAAGTCATATGAAGAAATTATTTATGTATGCACTTTAAGTGTCTGAGCTTGAGGTGTCATTTTACACTGTCTTAAAAGCTCTTAAAAACTATACTAAATTTTAAATATTTTGTAGTTCTACAAATCTTTTTTTTGTTTGTTTGTTTTGTTAGTCGTATATGTATAAAAATATACATGCTTATATAGCCGTAGGATGCTAACATGCTAACATTAAGCTTTTTTAAGAGAAATGTAAATTAATTTTCCATTTTTTCTTTTTCAATAAATAAATAATAAATAAATTGTATATCGTTAACTTCAGTCTCTATAAGTTATGAGCCTTTAAAAGTTATACAACATTGTATTGAAAAAATATAGGTAAACTTTTTACTTGCCATTTTTCTTTAAAAAATAAATATATTATTAATAGAAAAGTTCAGGTTAGTCTAAGTAAATTAAAAGTCATAGGTGTAAATACATTAGTATAAGCTCTTAATTATTAAAATTAGAAATATGGAAAATTGTAACATGAAATTAAGGCATAATAAAATATATATTATTCTGCATTTATCTGGATGTTTGTATGTTCGACGGAACGCTCCAACACATATACAAATTGCAATATGTATACAAATTACTTTGGTACTCTTTTTTTAACCCCTGTCTACCATGCTGAACCTTTGCAGGAAAAAATACCACTGCATGAAATATATTTTTTTAATTTAATGTTAGTCTTCTTCGCAAATAATAAGGAAAAATAAAAAATAATAATAATAATATAAATAAAACAAACAATTTTTTTGATTTATAATAAGAAGGACTAATAGAAATTTTATCAATAGTTTAATATGGTATAATAACCAAAAGGCAAACAGCATTTAACACAAAAAAAAAACATAATGCACTTAAAGGTTATTCTTATTATTTAAAATTACATATACACAATATGTGTCTACATATTTTTTTTTTTTTTTGGTTTTTTTGTTGTTATGATAATGATCATAGTTTTACTACCGTATATGGATAGCCTGTATTATAGTACTATAGGTATACCTATATATACACTCTAGCCAGAAATGTGATGCGATGAAGAGTTAAAATTGTTATTTATTTTTATTTATTTTGTTTTTTGTTGTTGTTATGATAACTTTGTTTTGCCATACTGTATGCATATCCTGTAAAGTACTATAGGTATATATATACTCAAGCCAGAAATGTGATGCACTGATGAGTTAAAATTGTTATTTATTTTTATTTTTTTTGTTTATTGTTTTTGTTTTAATATATATATATATATATTTATATGATATATGTATAAATTTATGATCGTATATAATATTTAGTATGTATTATGGGGTTAGGTTTTGGTTCTGCTGATTTACACATAAAAACAATAACACCCTATACATTTTTAAAGAAATTAAATGAATTTTTGTACTATTATTTTTTATTTCTTATCTTTGTAAATATATAATTTTTAGGTATATTTGTTTTCTTCAAGTGTATAGAAATGTATGTTGTAGAGACTTAGAGAGTGATGATTTTTTTTAATATAGCAAGTAGGTATATATATAGGTATCGGTTAAAACATATTGATTGTTTTTCTTCTTTTTAATGTAGGTTATAAATAATAATTATGTATGAATTTTAACATGAACAGTTCGATAATGAATTTTTTGAAATGAAATGAAATTTTAAATAACCGATCAATGGTTCAAAAGTTATGAACAGTTTTGTAAATACCTATTTATTTGCAGTAAATTTTTTTATTTTAATTTTTTCTCCAACACGAGTTTTTATTTTTTAAAATAAATATTATGTGTATCTACAATATTATTGTTTTTTTATATTAACAATTTTATTTATTTTTGTTTTTAAAATTGTTTTCGTTCAAAGTTGTGGCTCATTATAAAATATTATTTGTTCGTTATAAACTTTGACGCTAAACTTACGCAGCGAATATTATTGAATGTTAATAGGATTAATTTAATTCTGAATTATACGATAAATTTTCAATGTTGGCGAAAAGGATGTCGCTAAAATGATCGAGTAAATGACCCTTAGGGAATAGAAAATTTTGCACCTTACTACAAATATTCTATTTATATGGTAATTAAAAGCGTTATAATACAAAAATAAAGGTACGATAAATTAGTAAGCAAATACGTATATTTTTCTTAAACTTGAAATGAAAACTCTAATGAAGGAAATAAATACTAGAATTTATTTTGCTTCCGTCATTTATGGCGGGTTACCAAGCTAGTAAAATAATAATAATAATAATAATATATATAGGTAAAATAGGGCAACACAATTAATAATATTACAATTACTGAAAAACTAATGTAGTAATTCATTTACATTATACTTTTAATAACATATTTTTTATCAATTATTTGTTTTTATAATTTATTCTATATACATCATCATCAGGTTCATAAACGAAATCAACAAAATACAAGTATGTCTGACGACTTCTTTTTTTTTACCTTTTATAAGATTATGTAATTTCTTATGTAATTAGAGCTTATAAAATAGAAAAGTATACAATTAAATGTGATCATTAAAAGAATTAATTGACATTTCGTCCATTCATCTGCATTCTATTCTATATTTTTATTTTTATTCATTTTATTTGCTTTACAGTTTTTAGCTTTTCAACACATAACCCATACTTAATACAAAAATTATATTTTCTTTGAAGTTTTCTTTTTTACAAACAAAAATTAATACAAGAAATTAAAATTAAGGTTGACTTCAAACACAGAAAAGTATTATGACATTGATATAACAACGACATAATATATAATGGCTCTGTTCATAAAAATTATAATTAATGATGATAATGAAATACTAGGTTGAATTCTTGTTCTTGGTAATATTTATACGTGTCTGTATTTCAGCAATGAAAAAAGTAAAACAAAGAGTTTAAAATTCTTATACATTTAAATAATACTATCGGTTTAGCTTTTAAATTTGACTTTATAATTTTATATTTTCTATCAGATAGTTTCATTAACCATTTATATCTAAATTTTATACAAACATTTACGTGGAAGTAAGCATCTCACAAACACAACTTACCAGATTAAAGAATTTAGAATAGTTTTGGGAACAGAATAGGTTGTGTTGGGAAAGGTATATAGCACTAGCCGATTTAGGTAAGAATTAATTCTAAACGACCTAATTTATTTAACAAAGTGATAACAGAACATTTAATTTCATTTTTTGCTTTCCTAATTATTATTCAAAGACATAATATTATGTAGATAGAGTCAGTTGAATAATAAAAGAAACATTTGATCATGGTTTTGTTTGTAATTTTCATTATTTATATATTCATATTCATAATTATTATGAATTTATATTCATTTGTATACATTTAGTATTGCTTTAAGATATACATATGTATTTAATTGCAATTATCTTGCACCAAATTAGTATTACATAAATTAGAAAAATATATTTTAGAAGACGTATGTTTGATATAAAATGATGCGTAGAAGAAAATGTTTAAATTAAATCATTAAATTTAATTGCATAACTTTAGGCAAACTAGCTTAGAAACTAATGTTGTCCTTGGTATGGAAAATAATTATTATGAGTTAACATTTATTAATAATACAGGATTATATTACATACTAATTATAAAAATCAAAGAAAATGCTGAAAAGTATGTAGTTGTAACCACTATTTGAAAATAAAAGCAAGCAAAAGTCTTATTTATAGGTACAAAAATTATAATGAACGTGATTAACCTCTTCGGTCGGATCGGTGAAAAAATCAGATATTCTGTTTCGTTATTTTTAATATTGCAAAAAAGGTTTGTAATTTTTAGTTATGTATTGAATACATATTTCGAAAACTGTATCTATTTAATATGTTTCATTGATGACATCAGTTTCAAGTCGTATCAAGTTGAAATATAAACATATACACGTATGCCCTTTTCACCAATATTTGTGATCTATAACCCGTTGTAGGATTTTAATTTAAAAAATGTAAATGTTAACATGTATTTATATTTCATAGATAAATGTAAGATCGGTTTTACGTCGTAGCAAATTGAAATATAAACATATAAACGTGTAGGAATATGCACGTGAAAGGCCATTTCGCTCCAACATTTGTAATTGATAAACCGTTGCAGGATGTTAATTTAAAAAATTTAAATTTTAAATAAACTTTTAAAGGCAAATAAATGCTTTTCGTTACGACTGAAAAACAAAAGAAAGCCATGTGAACTTCTTTCTGGGCCATATTTAGTAAGGCTTTATTAACAATATATATTAAATCATGCACCCAAATAGAGATATTTTATTCAATACAAACTGACACAGTAGTTAGAAAATAACTCTCAAACATTTATTTTAGAAGCTACAATATGAAATATACTGAAATTAATTTAATTTCCTAACCTTATAAGAAGTTGGTTCTAGGATTAAGTTTATATATGTGTGTCCATTACCAGAAGAAGCCTGTCACAGCTTAATTTATTTATTTATTTATACTGCTTAGCACAAACAGTTTACAAAAAAAAGTTATTACATATTTGCTACAAATCACATTAAAAATTGAGAATTAAAGCTAAAATTAAAATTGAATAAGCAAAATTACATACACTCTAATAAAACAACAAAACATAAAAAAAGAATAGCAATATCCTAACAATAGCGATTGTACAATTTTTGTTTTTGGCAATGTTTTGATAGTGTAAAGTCAATGTTAAATTTATGTTTGTTACCTAATAATAAGCATGCTATTAATAGGTTCATATTTGCCATAATTAGTCCTATGATTATTGATATTAAATAAATTGAATGAGCGAAGACGGTGCAGATTTCTAATAGTGATATTGCTGGAAATGAAAGTTAATTTGACATTGCCCTTTAAAATATCTGTAATAAAAATAACATCAGAAAATGTCTAATAACATGCCTAACGTCTAAAGTTCAATGTACACAGATCAATTAATTTTAACCTTTGCTCATATGGTGGTAAGATAATAGGATTAGACCATGACAAGTGGCGTAAAGCGAATCTAAGAAAGTTTTTTTGTATTGCCTCAATCCTATCAATGTGTACTATATAAAACGGTGACCAAACTTGACTTGCATATTTAAGATTCGGTCTTACAAGGCAGGTGTACAACGACTTAAGAACATATGGATCTGAAAATTCCTTTGACCAACGTTTAACAAAACCCAGTATATAATTAGCTTTATTTATAATGTTATTATAGTGAGTTTTAAAGCTAAGATGAGAATCAAAATACATTCCTAAATCTTTTATTGAGGTAACTTTAGGTAGACCAATACCATCTAAGGTATAGTTAAAAGAAATCGGACTTGAAAGACGTGTATGAGTGCGCATTTATTTACATTAAGTAAAAGGTTAACACACCAGTTGTTAAAATTGTGAAGGTCATTTTGTATAAGGATAGCGTCCTGGTTAGACGTAATCTTTTTAAAGATTTTCATATCGTCAGCATAAATTTGAAGCTTACAGTTAATATAAAATGGTTCAAAAAACACAAAATAGTGTTAATTATTTCCAAGAATATTTACTTCTATCTCAGAATATCAACTTATTTAACTAAAAAACAATAAAAATGTTAGTAACTTATATTATTCAGTTTCGTTATTGAATTTACTCATTTTTTTTTAATCTATTAAAAAAAAATACAGTAAAAATTTGTTTAATACTGAATATACTGATATTCATTCACTGAGTTGACAGTTGACACTATACTTCAAAAGCAAAGATCCAATCTTACCAAGTACATACTTATAACTTTTAGTTAAATGTGATAATTATTGGCATTTTACAAATTAGAGCCTGAAAATTAATTCAATAATTTAGTTAACTATATTCCACATTTTTATATTAAAATACAAATAAAAGATTTACAAAATGGTATGCAATTTAAAATAAATATTGGATGGTACAAACATTATAGATTGTGGGTTTGATTAATAATTTATTTTATTACATTCGTTTTAGACAGATTTTCTCCAGTATTATATATATATATCCAAAGTGCATAATTAAAGCTGATCTCTCGATTCTTGAATTCGTTTCTAAGTCATTATGTTACAGTTTTAGATCTGAATTGAAAATATTTTTATGTGAAGCTTTTCAATGATTACGGCGGTTCAGTTCGAGTAATGAATTTAACCATCTAGCATTAGGTAGAATCATATTTTTGTATTTTGATGAAGCCTTGCCTAACAATAGAGATTTTTTTTCTGTTTTATATAACCAGGTCTATGGGATAAACACTCTAACTATTTTTACATAGATATTTGGCATACACAATTACATACACAATAGTTTTGCTTTATAATTTTATGATATATCCACTAATTTAAATATGGAAAAATATAATTCTGTGGCAACAAGTCATAACCGCTTATGTCCAAAATTGATTTTTCGAGTAAAATCAGATTTAAAGCTTAAAATAAGAGGTTAAAAATATAGTAACAGGACTGAACAAGTTTTTGGTTTCTTAAAATCGCTTCTTAAATTATGTAAGCATTTAAAATTCAAATCTTTTACTTTGTAAAAAAAACGGTGAAGAAGTAAAAATCGGTTAAATAAAATAAACCGAGTGTTGTCGAAATGACTATAAAACATTTGAAAATTATATAGTCAAAATGCTTATCAATTTATTAGTTTTTATTGGGTCACCCCCGATATCTTGAAAAAAAAAATTTGGAACTAACAAAAATCTCGAAAAAAATAAACCTCGAAAAAAAAATTTCGAATGAAGAAAATCTTGAAAAAAAAAAATCTCGTACAAAAAAGTCTCGAATTAACTAAAATCTGGAAAAAAAAAATCTCGAATAAAAAAGTCTCGAATTAACTAAAATCTCAAAAAAAAAAAATTTAGAATAAAAAATATTGGGTATACATAGGGTATACATACGAAAAACTATCTCAATTGAATTTTTTGAAATTTTGCATGACGTCGAATTAAGTTCTGCAAAGTATCGGTTAGCGATTATGGCATTAAGGATTCATTACGTCACTTTACGACAATTTGGCGTCTAAATTCACTTAAGTAAATAAAGTCAATTTTTAATATTGAAAAACAAAATGTTGAAGAAAAAAATGTCGAATAAGGTAAAATATACTCGTATGTTAATTTAAAATAATTTTTGTTTTGTTTCAAAAATTATACTGCTTTCCGTTATTACTGACAGAAATTATGAAATTTCTAGATCTGTATGAAAAGCCAAATTTTAAAATCCAACTTTCAAAATCCAAATATTAAAATCCAAACTTTCAATTTCCAAACTTCCAAAATAATTATGGTAGATATTCTGGAAAAAAGAGATGTATCCCCTTTTTTGCATCCAACAGCGGCTACGCATAAAAATAATTAAGATAAATATTCTGGAAATAGAGAATATACTTATTTTGAGTCCCACTCTAAAGTCTTTTCTAGTTCAGAATCTAGCATATACACTTGCATAAATATTCTAGTGAAAGAAATACCCTGTAATATTTTGATTGGCTTATTTTTAGAATAAAATATAAAAAATTAAAAAATAAAAAATAAAAAATAAAGAGATTTCGGTTCGGATTCGGTTTTATAATGGAAATATTTTTGTGTGTGATAAAAAGTGATAAGAAAAGTATTAAAAATATGATATTTTTGCAATAATATGTGTGCATGTAAAATATCTTATAAAAATTTTGATATTTATAAAAGTAATATGCATAAGAAAAAGAAAAAAAAATTAAAAATTTCAATATTAGAAAATATAAAATAATATAAAAATATTTAAAAACAATGCAAGGTGTAAATTTTAAGATATAAAAAGAAAAAAAAAAGCTTTATCATAAATATAAATAAAAATATTATAATTTTAAATGTTTGAGTGTTAGTGATTTGAAAGAAGAAAAAGAAAGAAATATATAATAATAATAAAAATGAAAGTGGATAATTAAAAAATACAAAACTATGTAATATTAAAGATGGCATTAATTTTAATAATGTCATTAAATCCAGTAATATTGAAAATTCTGCTGGTGTTATTTTCGCGTAATTTAATAGTGTTGTTTTTGATCCATAGAAATTGAAAGTTTTTTTTTGCCTTAAATTCTTTCGCCTCAAAATATAATTTTTTCTGAAGTGGAGACAAGTGGTGACGAAAGTATATCTCTTTGTTTCCTTCTTTCAATAAACCAAACTCTGAAGTAAAAAGATGACACTTTCCTTTTTTCGCCATTAATTCATCCTTAAGTTTTTCTGTTTTCAAATGCACAACATAGAGATTATTTTCATCTTCTTTGAATGTTTTTTTAATGTTTGATATGTTCGTTATATCAGCTTTACACATTTTAACATCCAATTTAGTTGCCATTTTAATAAACAAATCATCAAAATTATTGATTTCAGAAGGCAGACCAGCGACCACAATGTTATTGGCATTTTCTTTTTGTAGAGGCCGATCTACCTGTGCTTCTAGATAATGGAATTTGCTTCTCAGATCCGTACAATTTTCTTTTATTAATTTTATTTCAGATTTGAGTGCAGTATTTTCTTGAATAATTGATGTAAATTTTTTTGTTACATCGTCGATTTTATTAGATAAAAATATTTGTGATTTGTGTATATCTAATACTAAGGAGCCTAGAGTTTTCAAATATGCACCTACTGTATTCAGTGTGCATCCTGCTGAGTTGAATTCCGGCAGATCAAATGAGGAGAATGATATAATGTCTACATTTTTGGAATAATCTTCCTCATCAATAAATATCGAGTCATTTATGGCAGGAGTACACTTATTACATCTCCACGAGATATTACCTGCTTTTATCGAATTGTATAATTCCTCAGAAACTCCAGCACATTTTATATGAAAGAGACCCTTGCATTGACCAACACAAACCACTCCTTTTGATTTTCCCATTAAGCTTTTTTTGCATGATTTTTCACTACATTGTTTGGACATTTTGTTATTTTTAGATTTTAATTTGATTTTTCTTATTGAGAACTTAGTTTGTTTTATTTTTTAATTTTTGTTTTTATATTTTTCTTTTTTTTTATAATTTGTTTTGTTTTAATATTTTTTTGTGGTAAGTTCAATTCAGATTTATTTATTTATTATTTGTTTTATATTATTTTTTTTTTTTTTAAATATTATATTGCAACAAAGAAAGAAAATAAATAAAAAAAAAAAAACACAAATAATTTATTTTGAAATTATTACAATTATTGTATTAATTATTTTGAGTTATTCTTTTTTTATGAATTTGAAATAAATTTTTTTTTAATTTACACAAGCGCGCAAAAAAATACGTGTTGATACTTCAAACTTATAAGTCAAAAACAAAAAAAATTTGCTTATATTATAAATGAAAAACGATTTTGTTATTTAAATAAATGTTATTAAAAAATCTCGAATTCGAGATTTGAAATTCGTGATTTTTTTTTCAATATATTTTTTTTCAAGATTTTTGCTTTCCAGATTTTTTTTTTACCAGATTTTTTTTGTTGGAAAATTTTCTTTCGAGATATTTCTTTTTCCAGATTTTTGTTCTTTCGAGATTTTGTTTTTTCCAGATAATGGGGTGATCCCGTTTTTATTGCTAGTTGTAGGAATATATTTAAAATATTATTTTAAGCTTAATAACTGATTATGATAAAAACACATTTAGATCGTATTGACATAAGCGATTATTTGCAAAATTGCAAAAATGTGACTTGTAGTTGTCAGAATTAAAGTAAATTTTGACAGAAAATACTTTATGAAATTCTGAATATAGTGGTTATTTTATCTCGATTTTTTTCTTATAATGACATAAGTGGTTATGATTTGTTGGCACAGCACAGATATATATAAATTGTAGTAAAATTCGCCCTCATACTAGAATTGTTTCATTTTTTATTTATTTTTATTTATTTATTTCATTTTTGAACTCAAGAGAGCTAAAGCTCGTATAGAGTGTTTTACCTTCAAAATTAAATATGTGTACAATACAATATTATAGTATGTAATTCTAACTAAGACTAATCTAAAACTAAAATTAAACAAAATTATATAAAATGAACATTAAAAAATAAACTGAAAACTATAAAAATTGAAAATTTACTTAAATCATATTATTTTATTTTATATTATATACATATTTCTAAAAAATCTTAAATTTGTGTATTTTATTTTTAATCATTTATTTATTTATTTATTTATTCACCATTTAGTTCAAACGGTTTACAATATTGTAGTTTAATTAACAATTTAAATTAATAATATATTATAATTTAATTTTTAATTAGTTTTTTCTCTTTTTTTATTTAGATTTTCAATTAAACTTTAATTTTTAAATTATAATTATGATAAAAATGAAATTATTAGAATTGATAACAATTACTATATGAACTTAGAAATAAATTAATATAAACCAAAAAAAAAAAAAAAAAAAAAAATGATGAAAAGCTAACTCAATGAAATTAAATTCGATTAAAAAAAAGAAAAAGTCTGAGGAAAAACAATAAATTCATAGAAACCAATTAAGTATAATTAGTGAATTAGTGACTACATATACAGAATAAAAGAATTTGCTTTGTTGATTATGATATTAAAGTGGAGTTTAAATGAAAGTTTATCATCGAAAAGGATACCTAAATCTTTAAAGTGGGAAATTCTTTAAATAAGTTTAGCATCAAAAGTATAGTTGACTACTAAGGGGGAGTAACTACGGGAATAGGAAATTAGAGCACATTTGTCAATGTTTAGGAGTAGGTTGTTGCAGCTACACCAACTAAAAAAAGAGTCTAGATCTTCCTGAAGCAACGTGAAATCATCAGATGAGGAAATTTTTTTATAAATTTTCTTAACATCGGCATAATATAGCAACATTACTATTCTTGATGATTTTAGTTACATCATTAATAGAAATAATGAATAGTAATGGACCTAGATGGCTGCCTTGTGGTACACCTGAGGTGGCGCAAAAAGAGTCAGATATATTTGATCTAAATATCACACTATAAGTTCTCTTAGATAAAAATGATTTGATCCATTTTAAGAAGGTTTCGGGGAACCCTAGTTTTATGAGCTTTAGAAGAATAACGCTATGAGGTAATAAGTCAAAAGCCTTACTTAGGTCAGTATAAATAACATCAGTTTGAGAACCAGGTTCCATAGTATTCAAAAAGCTTGAACAGGATTCAACTAAATAAGTTACAGTAGATCTTTTTTTCATAAATCCGTGATGGTTAACTGCTAGAAGGAACTAGAGCAAATGCAATCATATATTGAATCAAATACTATCAGTTCAAATAGTTTGGGAATACATGAGAGCTTCGCAATTGGACAATAATTTGAGACATTATTTTTAGCATCTTTCTTATGAATTGGTCGGATAAATGAATTTTTCCAATATTCTGGAAAAATACCTGAAGTGAATGAACGGTTAAATAATAACGATAATGGTAAGGCAAGTGAATCAGAACAATTTTTTAAAATTAATCCTGGTACTTTGTCTGGTCCAGGGAAAGAGTCATTATTTAATTTGTTCAAATATTCCTTTATTTTTTGAACAGAAAAATCAATCGAAATATTGGGTAATTCAGATAAGGTTGCGACGTGATCGAATTTAGTATCGTCAACTTCAAAGAGATTCTCCGAGTAAGAACTAGAGAAAAATATTTTAAAAAGATCAGCAATAGATTGCGGAGAATTAGTAGAATCATTAATTAAAACTCTCAACTATTTTTTATTATTTATTTTATCCCAATGACTAAGGGTACTGGACCAGATTAAAAAGCCCATAAAGTATTATTTTTGTCTTCGTGGGGAATTTAACCAGGAACCTTTCGGTTGAAAAGCAGATGATCTACTTACTGCGCCACCCAGCATGCAGCTATTGAGGGAAGCGAAATTGGTCATCAGATCTTAATCGCACAAGGTGACTGTAGTACTGAGTTTCTTGTGAGAGTGATACTCTAAAACAGCGACCTAATATTGGGTCGCGAATCGTTTAAAATCGGTCGTTTCTTATACGTAAAAATAATACATGCTTTTGCAAAATTAAAAATGCATCGTTTTTTTTTTTACAAATAAAAATATAATGTTTTTATTTTTCCTAATTTATCTATCTATTCATATTTATAATATCAAGAGCATTTAATTGAAAGACAAATTTCTTATTTATTTTCCTTTTTCTATAATCTAATTTATCAGATTGGGTAATATGTGGATACAAAATCCGTTTTTAGAAACTAGAAAGCAATTTATTATCTTCATAATGAGGAAGAAAGCTTTATTAAACTGTCTTGCAATAAAACGCTTCAATTGAAGTTCAATAACCAAACAAATTTGAACAAATTTTGGATCTAAATACGAAATTAATATTCGATATTGAGTGAAATGCGATAAAAAACTTTCTTCCTTTTGCAACTACATATTTAACAGAAACTGGATTTTCTGCATTAGTCGGTACCAAAAATAAATACAGAAATCGATTTGAAGATGTGGATGTTACTTTAGATAGATGAATATACTGCTAAGTATAAAAATTCGTTAATTCTCGGTGATTTTAATATTGATTTGTTAAACCAAAATTCTAGTTATGTCAAAAATTACACAAGTACTCTGCTCAGTAATGGATTTGTCATATATAATAATATTAGTAAGGAATATTCTACTAGAATCGGGAAAACATCTAGATCTATAATTGACCACTTTATCAGTGACATGTTAAAGTATAAGTATTATTTTCATATACTGGATACCCCCTATCAGATCATACCTGTAGTAGATAATATTTTATGTCAAAAAACGATTCTAGATTATAATAAAGTAGATAGAGATAATATTTGGTAAACGGTCAATGATTATAATGATTTTGATCATATTATTCTTAGCCTTGCTAATTTAATAACAAAACATACAAAAGTTATACATAACAATAACAAAAAAAAAGAAAAAACATGAGTGGATAACGGATGAAATTCTGAATAAAATAAAAGTACGTGATTCTTATTATAGGTTTGAAAAAAAATTATTACAATGATTCACACATAGAAAAGTTGTTATATATTGCAAGCAAGAAAGAACTTAAATATTTAATCACTCAAGCAAAGGTCAAATATTGCTCAGAACAGATTGCCAAAACCCAAGGCAATAGTAAAAAACTGTGGGACCTCTACAGAAAACTAATGTACAATAAAGATGTTCAGGCATCTAAAAATAATATTAAATTACTAAAACTGGATAATGAAGTTATTTGAAAAGAAAGTGATATTGCTACTTGCATGAATGATTTTTTTATAAATGTAACAAAAAAACTTAATTGCTCAAGGGAACCAATTGATCACCAATACATGAACGTTATTTCACGTGAGCTTCACTATAATTTTGAACTCACTAAAACAAATATAAAAGAAGTCAAATTAGCAATTAGTACTCTTAAATCAACAGCGGCTACAGGTTATGACAACATTTCATTAAAATTTATTAAAAAATATTCCCTCAAATTATTACCCATACTAGTTAAATTTATTAATATCTCATTCGAAAATTACACTTTTCCACAGTCACTAAAAATGGCTATTGTTACACCAATTTTTAAAAGCAGAGATTCCACAAACCAATCTAACTACAGACCGATATCAGTTCTCAATAGTTTTTCAAAAATCTTCGAGATCATTATTAAAAATAGATTAGCTACATTTTTGACGAGAAATGAGTTCCTACATAATGAACAATTTGGTTTTGAGAAAAATTCCAACACAACTACGGTCTGCCTTACCCATTTTATTTCAAAATATATTGATGAAGGAAAATATATTGCATGTGTTTTCTTAGACTTTCAAAAAGCTTTTGATTGTGTGGACCACGAAATACTTTTACTAAAACTTAAAAATATGAGTTTCAATATAAAACAAATAGATTTTTTTAAATCTTATTTATATAATAGATCACAAAAAGTGAGCATAAACGGTAAAGTAAGTCAATCAAAAATAAATTTGAAAGGGATACTGCAAGGTTCAATCCTTGGACCGGACCTTTTCAAAATATACATTAACGATATTACTTTACTAAACTCAAAGGGCCAAATACAGCTTTATGCAGATGATGCTGTAGTAAAATATTGTTCAAGTAATGCACAGGATCTGAGGGAAAATATTCAGCACGACTTATTGAGAAATGGCTAAAAAAGAATCGTCTATTATTAAATATTAAAAAAACAAAAATAATGTTATTTGAAAACAAAAAAATGTCCAATATGAATTTTACTTTTAATAACGAAAATGTTGAAATTGTTAAGTACTTTAACTACCTAGGCTTAGTTATAGATAATAAGTTAAAGTGGAATGAATATGTTGACATTTTAATGAAATATAGAAATGTAGGTAATATAAGCCATTTTAAAAAGGAAATTAAAAAATATTTATTGACAAATGTCAGGAATTAAAATTACTAACTCTAAATAGATTTGAATTCGCTTATATATAAGTAATTAACAAAAAAAAATTTATAAACTATTATGTAAATATTATGTAAAAAAATAATTAGCCAGACAGCTACCGTTAAGGCTTTTAAATTAATAAATAAATGAATATAAAGAAAAAAAAAAAAAAAGAGTAGCATTAAGTAAATCTATTGAAGCAAGAATTAATAAGCTGATAAACAAATTACAGCAGCACAAATAAGCCATTAAAAATAAAAAAAAAATTTAAAATTAATACTTTTGTTTCATTAATTTTATATAAGACATCTTAGAATGGGTCGAGTAATTTTTTGCTCATATTTTATGGATCACAAGGTAAATAAGGTTGAGAAACACTGCTCCAAAAACATTCAACAACATTAAATTATTTACTCAAGTGATGGTATCAAAAGGTCATAATCAAATGCTAACTGATGTTCCAGAAGTAAATGGTCACTTCCATCAACCTACCAAATGTATACAAGACATAAAAGTTGTGATATAATGCACATGTTATCATCATTTTTCAACATTTAGAAACATTTTATGAAAATGAATATCTATGCTTGTATATTACAATTACATTAACTTTTATACAGTTACTATTATAATATTTATTTTTATTCAAACACAATCGATTCAAAGTAGAGTTGGGCAAAATGGTTCTTTTCAAGGACTCGAGTCAAACGAATCGTTAATTTTAAATGACTCATTCTAAATGACTAAATGATGAAATACAAAATGGTACTAGTACCAACGCGATAATTATAATATTTTGTATAATATTGTATTACAGAAGTTTGGTGAATTATTTGACAGTTAAATATTGTTAATTTATTACGAATCACTTAAATTGTAAAATAATGAGAATATTTAGTAGCAAATTAAAAATAATCATATATGATGTTCTATAATTTAGGGTTTTTTTTATTATAGCTTGAAAAAAATCATATTCCGTAAAAAAAAATTTGTTCACATTTTATATTTACATATTTTTAAATTGTTATACACAATTAAATTATATTAACATTAATATAATGGGAATGTTTATAAAAAAAATAAAGTTTTATGTTTTATAATAGTTAAAAAAAAAAGTATATTCTCTAAAAAAAAAAATAAATAAAATATAATCACATTTTATATTTAAAACCTTTTTATGTATAACATTTTTAATATGAAATTTTATTATGGCTAAAAAAAATTAAAATCACAATTCAAAAATTGAATTGAAAAAAATAATATCGCAATTCAATAATTGATTATTTCAATTATTTCTAATAACTTATACTAATAACTTAAACTTTACTAGGTAAATAAATAAAACTTAAATTTCACATACAACAATATTGGTAAATCAACTTAGAAAAATTGAAACGGTTTCAAATTTAAATAAATCATATACTCTGTATAATGACATCATTTTTTTTACGACGTATTTTACAACACACACATATTTTGTATATGTATACAAATTTTATATGATACATTCGTATCGTACTGGTGGTATCAATTCAAAATATTATCGTACCAGTACCAACCGTATCCTTTTGATACCAGTTCAAAATGAATAGTACGAAATGTTATATAGTACACCAGTATCAATCGTATCATACCAGTTCCTTTTTTGAACGAGTCATTTTTATTTTAGGGAACCGCATCTTTTTTTTTGAACAAGCAACTCGTTCTTTTTAAACGAATCGTACATGAACGACACACCTCTACTTCAAAGCAATACATGCTTCTGTACTATACCATCTAATAATAAAACCCATATTAATCTCAACAGGTTTAATATGGTTAATTTTATTCTTTTTAAGTTTTCATCGCAGGTGAATGCGTAAAATTCACAAAATATATTCATCTAATGTCAGAATTTAAAATACTTAAGATATATGATGACATATATATATAAACACTATTTGAATTTAAAATGTTTCTCTAATTATGGTTATAGGTCAAATAAATTATATATATATATAAAAAAAAAATATATTATTCTCCAATTAGTATACGATGTACCCCATATAAATTAGTATATTTCTATTATAGACAGTTACAAAAGTTTTTCCTATTAAAAATTTTTTTTTTTAATATTAATTCACAAAAACAATTAACATTAAAAAATAAAATAAAATAATATATTTTTACTATATGTACACTATTTTCTTAATTGCTTTAATTTGCAGTAAAACTCAATTACAAGTAGGTATATATCCTTTCCCATCATTCTTCTTTCATCATTAGATTGTATTCACCTTCTTGTTTTTTATTTTTTTTTTTTTACTTTATTTGTTTTTTGTTTTTTTTTTTGTTATTTATTGTTAGAAAAATATAACAGACTGATAGAGGTATATACCTAAATGCAAATAAAACATATGTTTCAAAACTCTTCAAAAATTCATAATTCTTTCGTCTCTTCAAAACAATGAAAAATCAGCTTATATGCAATTTTATATATACATATATATTTTTATTATATATATACACAACTTATGATGCACATATTATTTAATGATATATATACATGGGAGAGAAAATGTGCTTGTAAATGAAAAGAAGAAAAAAATGAAAAAAAAAAAAAATGCAAGGTCAAATTACTTTGAACAAAAGCAGATTGCATGGTACAAGGATTATAAAAACAAAAATATAGAAAAAAACAAACAAACAAAAACAAACAATTTACCCTTTTAGGGTATGGCCTAAAAACTCTACTTAAAGATAAAAAAAAAAAACAAAAAAAAAAAAAACACAAAAAAATCAAAATAAACTTTTTAAAAAGTTCATCATATCGCAATAAATTATACTCACGTACCTTAATTGATAGACATACATACACATAAACATTATACAATAATAAATTTCTCATACATTTTTCCACACTATTTTTCTATTTTGTGTTTTGATATCACGTGCGCCTGTAGTGTGAAAAACACGTGAGAATTCAAAATCACCTCACCCACAACAAACTCTTCAATACAAGAATATGGTGGTAACAAACAAACCCTATTATTTTTTTTGTGTTTTTTGTTTTTTTTTTTTACTGTTTTGTGTACTCAACAATACATTATAAATTCTCTTGAATTTTATTCTTCACTCTGTGTGGTTGGTATTGTAAAAAAATTTTGAATTTATATCCTACAAAACTATAGTATACATAATATATATATGTATATATATACAATATATATATATATATGCATTTACATTATACATAAGGACTTAATAAATGAAATTGTTTTTGGGGGTATTTATATAGTTTATCTCTTCCTAATTTGTCAAAAATTGCATTAAGTCACGAATTCTTTAAAAAATGTCTGTTTTTTTTTTGTTTTTGATATGAAAAGGTTAAAAAAATTTAACAAAAGAATAAAAATATAATTAAAACAATAATAAAAAAATATTTGAAAATTTTTCATATGTATATAAAATATTGATAATTTGAAATATTTTGTTCAAAATTGAAATTATTTTTGAATTGATGAAAATTATTTAAATTTTTTTTTTCTAAAATAGTTTCAATAGTTTTTTTTTCATTAATTAAAATTTTAATTTTAACTAACATGAGAATGTTTCAGATAATTTTCAATTAAAATTGCTGGGATTCGTAAATTTGAACAATTTCTATTTTGTAATTTTTGAAAATAAACTAATCATTAAAGTAAAATAATTAGACTACAATTTTTTTTTTTGTTTTTTTTTTTTTTTTTTGTTTTTTAGGTATACCTTATTGAAAGTATCAGTCACTGAAATAAACAGGAAATGATTAAACTAAAATTTATAAAATACAATAATTGTGGTTTTAATTATGTTCTTTACTTGTTTCTGTTACAATTTTTTGATCATTTTCTGTTAATTTTTCTGTTACCAACACCATAATTAACAACCGATATGATGTGGTTTTTATGTAGAACATCAAATTGCTAATCATCAATCAGTGTTTTAATATTGCTCATTGCATAAATGTTGGTTACATTATTATTTGGAATCATATTTGATTAGCACTAAAAGTGAAACTATGTTTTTACTAACCTTTAAATTATTTTCCGACTTTAATGCCCTTATCATGATTCTCGAATCGAACGTATAGGTAGGTGAGTTCGCTGTCATGAGGGAACTGTCGAACAAAAACTTTAAGTGACAACCGTAAAAAAAAAATAAAAAAAATATTTTTGTTGTTTATGAAAATGAAAATTTAAAAATGCATTTAAAAATATGTGAGAATATTATTTATAAAATTTATGAATATAATAATACTAGTGAATCCCATGTGCAATTGCACAGAAGCAGTTCTTTCAGGTACGATTTTATATAAAATTAAATATTTGTTTTGGTATAATTTAAAACAAGTATTCCTTTACTTGTTGTATATAACTTATTTATATTATTAAGAGTTCATTAAGGCGAAGCGAGATAAAATGAAAAGGTGTCTATTGCTCAGGTCCTTTAATGATTGTCTATTATAATTATAGATACTAACTCTACTATATAAAGATGAATTTGCAAGTGATATGAACATTTCAACTGAGTTTTTTTTGTTTTTGTTTTTTTTTATATTTTTTATTTCAGATGAATTTGTTTTTCTTTATTTTTTTTTTGACATAAATGTACAATGTACATAATGTTCACTGCAAGTAATTATAATAACTGATTAGATTGTTTTTGTTTTTTATTTTAATAAGAGCTCACATATATAATATGCAAAATATATATGTTGAACAATAAAACCATATGAGTAAAAAATTTTCAACTGTGTGCGCATTATTGTTTTATATACAACATATTTATATAAATTAGGAGTTCATTAAGTAGAAGCGAAATAAAATGAAGAGGTGTCTACTGCGCAGGTCCTTAAATGCTTGTCAATTATAATTATAGATATTATATTGATTGTATTATATATAATATATTATATATTATTTAATCCATAATCAACATGGTTTTATAAAAAGCAAATCCGTAGTAACAAACCTTGTTGAGTCAACATCAATTTTTATAAACAATATGGAGGAAGGTCTTCAAACAGATGTGATTTACACTGATTTAAGCAAAGCTTTTGATATTTTGCCTCACAGCAATATATTGCTTAAATTAAAAAAATTAGGTTTTCCTTTACTTTTTATAAAATGGATTAGTTTTTATTTAGCTGATAGATCATATAATGTTTTATTTAGGTCATCTCGATCGACTTCTTTTGTAGCAAACTCTGGTGTACTCCAAGGTAGTCACTTGGGACCTCTTCTATTTATTATTTCGGTAAATGATGTAGGCTCTATGATTAAGAACAGTGAATTACAAATATACGCAGACGATATGAAAATTTTTAATAAAATAAAGTCTGTTGGTGACTCTGCCCTACTTCAAAAAGACCTAGACAACTTCTTCCATTGAACCATTAACAACAATTTATTGTTAAATATTAATGAATGCGCTTTAATGTGCTTTACACGTCGCGCTCAACCAATTTCTTATAGTTATTCTTTTAATGAACAATTTCTATCAAAAGTTAACTTTTTTAAAGATCTCGGAGTGTATTTTGATGATAAGTTAACATTTAAATTACATTTTAATCATATAATATATAAATCCAATTCCTTACTTCGCTTTATTAAACGTTGTTCTAAAGAATTTCGCGATCCGTACATTATTAAAGCCCTTTATATTACATTACTTCGGCCTAACTTGGAATATGCTAGCCAGGTATGGTCCCCATACTATGATGTTCATATTCAGAGAATCGAAGCAATTCAAAGAAGATTCTTGAGGTTTGCCTTGCGTAATCTTCCTTGGGAAGACCCAATTCGTCTACCACTTCATGAACATCGACTCAATTTAATTCATCTTGATACCTTGCAAAAAATGAGAGACATTGCTAATAACATTGTTCAAACTGTCAAAGGTAATATATTATCTCCTTATATTTCTAATAAAATCAATATTAACACAAGTTCTCGACTTCGATCCGTAAACCTTTTCACTGTGTTTCATCATAGGACAGACTATGGAAGATATGAACCTATTAATAGAATGATTAACATTAATTGATCTCTCTCTTTCAAAGACCGATTTAAAAAAGCAACTCGATCAACGATTGAAATAACTTACATTCCCTCTCACACCATCTGAACACCTATACACATCTTTTAGTTCTTAAGATTTTATGTTAATGAATTTAATTGTATTTATTTTTAAATTTTTAAATAAATTATAATATTTTTTTTAACTTTATATTTAAGTAAATATTTTTGTAACTGCTTGATTTAAGCTTGAAATAAATAAATAAATAAATATAATGAAATTAAAATATAATATCTAATACTTTATAACGAATTTATTACTAATTTCAATATAACTTAACACAATAAAATCCCATTACTCTCAATGTAGTAGATCGATGTATTTTAATTCGTTTATATTCACAAAACGGTTATTGTCAGAAACATTACTGAAATTTAGTGAGTGACTATAACCGTGTTTTACTGTATATATATTTTGTTTTAATATTAGAAGAAGTAAATGAACTAATATTTATTATATAATTTTTGAAGAGTATGATCTGATCTGATTTTTGTTTTTCTGTTTTGCTTTCAATTTTTGTTTGTGTTTTTGTTTTTGTACTTTTTTCTATAAGTTTGTGTGTCTATTTAAAATGACAGAATTTTTATGAAGCCTTTTTAAAAACTGTCCGTGATTGAAATTTATTTTAGAGTATAGATGTCGCTCAACTTGGAAATAACCGTCATTTATTTGGTGCAACTATTTGAAATGTTTTAAGGTATTCAGCACCAAGAACTTGCTAAAATTTTAATATTTTTGTGGTGTAAATAATTTACTATTCAATTATTCTTGCTTTTTTACTCACCTCATCTTGTGTATTATATATAAGATGGTAATATTTGTAGCTATAAAAACAAAATAAAAAACAGTTTGATAAACGGAATTAACAAAATTTATTCACCCAAAATTTAAATCACGAAAATTTGCAACGAGCAATTATTGCACCCAAAGGATATTTATAAATTAGCTACAATTTGACGATGACTTAATGATGTTGAGTATTGTTTAACATCTCCATCTTTCATAATTCTGATTATTCGCTTTTGTAATTTGTCTGGGTAATGGGTATGTCTAAGTAGTGATGGGTATAATGTTGGGTGCATTGCTCATGCCAGTTATATTTATTTATTTTTTTATTTTATTTATTATTTTTCATTTCATATTTTTCGCTTACCAATAAAAATAAATTACATTATATTTAAAAATTACATACTTAAGAGAAAAATATAGGAAGACCCTTTATTTAATTCAAAAAATAGAATCGAGTTACCCTGTTATTTTGTTAATTTAAAAGTTAATTTTGCTTACAAATAAAATACTATACATATTTTCTATTATGTGGGCTAATCACAAATATATACTACATTAAAAAAATATAATTTAAATTTATATTACAAGAACAAATTAATTTTTTTATTCAAGTCGCTGTAGATGTATGTCGTCGTGTAATGGAAGGTTGAATGATGTGAAATATTTTTTTATTTCCGATTAAAAATCCCAAACATTTTGCAACATCTTTTGTAACTTGTCATTTACTTGTACTAGTCTATTGCAAAAAAGTTACTCCATACCTTGTTTATCACTCATATTCTCTTAGACCCATCGTTGACGAGAAGAAAAAATTTAACTCGTCTCGTCTCGCTGAATATGCATTTCTGTTAGACATTGTAAGCGGCGCGATAGAATATTTTATTTGTTGGTAGTACTGATCATTTTTTACTGTCAAAAAAAAATTATTGGTCTTATAAACAAAATATGGTTTATAAATTTTTTAGAAAGTATTAGTGAGGTTTAGTTTTAATATATATTTTAAATAAAAAATAAATATAAATATATTTATGTTTTAAATATTTTTTAGTTTAGTACATAATATAAAGATGTTTTTTTTTTTCAAAAACAAAAATACAATTTTAATAATAATGCAAAAAAATAACGAAAGATAGTTTATTAATCTTCACTTAACTATTTTATCTATTTAATTTATTTATTTAATTAAATTTTTTGATAAAAAAAAACACAAAATACTTTGGCGAGATACTCTATCGTTTACAATTTTTGACAAGATAAAAAATGGCTATCGCGTTTCGTCAAAGGTCTAACAGAAATTGCTCACGAGATTGTTTTGACATTTTTTGCCGTTGCGGCAATTTGCTATCGCATCTGTGATGTCTAACAGATTACAAAACTATCTCTTCAGAGATATTTTCATCGCGAGATGGGTCCAACAGAATATGGGTGTATATTTTAAATCCATTTCAGTACTGGTGTAATGATTTTTCATTTTTTTTCTCATCATTCTCATCAGCAGTAGATACGATATAAAATCAAATCTTTTATAGATAGTAATTAACACCTACACAAGATTGTTTATGGTGATAAGTTTAATAATGGGCCAAATTTTTTGCACTAGAATAGTATATGCTTGTCATGGTACTAATTTATTAAACAGAAAATAAGATCAGAATGCTATATATATTTATTGCTATATATATATATAATATTGATTGTTTGTTGCTGTTATTAATCATAAGGTGTAATCGAAAATGTCAAACAAAGATCAAATGCAAAAGCATTTGACGATCAAGCTATAGAAGTTTAATAATGTTGATGAAAATGATTTTGTTTCATTTGCATTGCAAGTGATTGTTGTAGTTTGAATTTTAACGTTTGATGTTTGTTGCAATTTTCTTAGCAAAAGAACTTGAAGAAATTTAATTTAATAAAATGAAAACACTTACATGTGCACATGTTTTCTAAAAAAAATTTAATAAAAAAACAAATAGAAATAAAACAATGGAAACACTATACAATTGTATAATATATATGTACATATGTGTATAAAAAAAATATTTTAATATCCAAACGCTAATTAATTTGAAAATTTAAAATAAAAAATTTGATTCCAATGTTGCTCTTCTAAGTCAATTTCACTAAAAATTGCAAAATAAATTTACCGTTTGTTAGTTTTTTTGTAATTAAAAATAAATTTAAACTAAAGTTCACATAAGTTATAACATTAAAAACAATTTTTTATTACTTAACATGATCCTGAACCCCCATTTTGCAATTTTAACAAAAAATTAAATTTAACGCATCTAAAAAATTTTTTTTGACTAAATTGCAGTTTCAAAACCTGCAAGTGACGTCCAAATGACATTTTCGATTAGATGATTCTTATCTCACTACATTATCGATTATACTGCAAAAGCAGTCATCTAAGTTTGACATTAAAAATTACATGACTAAAATCAAATTGCATAATCGATTAGACTGCAAATGCATTGCATTCTCTGCATGATCTCAGTGTGACATTTCCGATTACACCTATATAATGCAGTCCAGTAATTTTGCAGTATTTTCTTCGTGGATACTCTATATTATTTATTCTTATTATATTTCTGTAATTCGGATATACTTTAAATATATATATATATTGAATACTTATTGACGTCTAAACATCGTATGAGCATGGATCTATACACTTCTAGTCGATTATATAAGTAATTAAATAAGTAATTTGCGAGTAAGTTGCAAATGTTGTATCCTCAGTCTTGTAATTATATATAATCAATACTTTCCAATCTGATGCCGTTGACTCGTTAAAATATTTTAATTTGTTGTTCATCGGTTCATTATATTTAAATGTTAGTAACTATTCTATTCATATACTTTGTATACAATATTGTATAGACTTATCGTCTTATGTATATGTACAAATTAATAAATAAATAAATAAATTATTCCATTTGGTTTCATGTATATGCATCCTCTTTTTATCAGCTTTCTGTAATCTTCACTAACCATCAACTAATCTTCACTAACCATCAATTGCTGCGGGTCAGGATTAATGTTCGTAGTATAGAATATGTCTACTTCCATGTTTTCCTTCATACCAGTGTGGCTTGATAGTAAAAAAACAACACAATTGAACTGTCTGTTTCATCAAGTGGTTCGTAATTTTAAAAAGATTTCATTTCTGTAAAAGTATTTTTTATTACAGTTACAATAAAAATTTTGATTTTTAGCGGACTCACTTTTTTTTAATTTATCTATTTTTTAATAATCATCGAAAGTATTCTAATTTTATAATTTTTTTTTCGATCAAATTTCATAATATTTAAAATTAAAGTGTTTCCTACTACTGAATAATTCCAAGTAATTTTAAAAATGATTATATATAAATATAATATAATTTCTAAAATATTAGCGAAAGTATAAAAGTTTTATTTTACAAAAAAAAACAAAAAAAAAAACAGGAAAATAAAAATTATGAACTTCTACTAATTCGTATGCAATTTACGTTATAAAATTCTTTAATATGAAAAATATCTTTTTTTTAACTATGCTCATCTGTGTGAGTTTGTGCACAAAATTTAAATGAAGTAAGTATTTATACTATTTTAAAAATTAAGTTTATTTTACAAGTCTTATAAAAAAAAAAAAAAAATAGTTTCAAACCTCAAATATATTAAATTTTCGTGATTGTAATAAATTTGTTGATGGTAGCCAGACAATATGTCTCAACAAAGTTATATAACAATACAAAAATATAAAAAATTATTACTATTGTATTTAATTAGAGATTATATTATTATTATTATTATTAATATACGTATAATACATAAGTAGTTAATATATAAAATATTATTTACATAATGATATGGTAGGGTACTGTAGACAAGAAATATTTTCATTCAAATTTACATAAGTTCTATTAACAATAAAATGAGTGTCTCATATAATGCTTAATAATGTAATTTGAAAACATTTTAGTGTTTTAATATAGGCATATTATTATATGAATTTAAAAATTTATAAATTTTAATGTACCAATTTTATTTATAACACAATGAAAACAAAGGTATTACCAAAATAGTTAATGTATACAATATTTGCATATATTGTAAAAATTGCTAGTATTTTAAGTATCTCTAGTATTTTATAAACAAATTTAATTTATTTAAATTTTACATTTTTGTTACATTCTAATTAATAAGCACCAAAACCATTAATAAATATCCTTTTTACTTATGTGAAAAATATTAAATAAAATTAATTTAAGTTATAGACACAAAAAAAAGGAATAAATGCTAATTAATGCAAAGAATGCTAATATCTCGATAACATGAACATTTTTCACAGAAATTGCAACAATTATTGAATCAACCCTACTTTAAGAAGACATAAATACCTTCATACTAGTTCATGATAAAATTTACAACCTTTCATGACAAATGAAATGACAAATACAATATCATTTGTTTCACTCGTCGCCGCACACTCCATCTATTGCTAATTACACCTTTGATAACAAAGTCGTTAAACTCAATTCAAGGGCCTAGGTTAAATGCTATTTTAAATAAAGTAAATTTAATGTTATGATAGATGTTATCACAATAAGCCCATTTGCGGCTGCGGTGATGTAGGGACTGGATCCCTCTCGGAATAAATTAAATCTAAATCTAATCTAAAATGTTCAGATTCATTGAAAAATCGTCAAAAAAATTTAATAATCCATATATTTTTAAATCTCTTTACACCTCCGTTGTAAGACCCCCCCTTGAAATATGCTAGTCCCATTTGGTCTCTATATTACGCTACTCATAAAAATAGAATTGAGACAGTTAAAAAGAAATTTCTACGGTTTAATCTTCACCACTTACATTTGTGGAATTCACTAGTTTTACTACCATACACCCATCGCTTTAAGCTCTTGCATTTAAATACCTTAGAAACGAGAAGAACCGCGTGGCTGATATCCTATTCATTTTGCAAGTTTTCCATGATGATCTAATAGATTACAACCTCTTAGAATAACAGTTGATTTAGATTTTAATTCCATTACCCAATTCCGTTCAAATAATATTTTTAACCCTATACCTTCCGTCATAGAACAAATTACGGGAAATCAGAACCATTAACCAGAATGTTCGTTATCACCAATAATTTTCAACGCCTTATTAATTTTTCACTGACCGTTTATCCAGCTGAGAAATATTATTTTATTCCAGTTGCCATAGTTTCTTTTTTTTTCTCTTTTTCTTCTTTTCTTATTGTTCTATTTTTATTATTTAGTAGTTTTGGTGGTTGGTTGTAGTTTTAGTTTTAAATTTAGTTGATCTTATTTGCTTTCTGTGTTAACTTTCTTCTTTTTTTTTTGTCAATTTAATTGAAAATTATAAAAACAATTGTAGCGTTCAGTGAAATTAACCGGTTTATCTGAAATTCACAGATCCATGGATTTGGTCACTGAACGGTGTGGTAAATGTACCGGTTAATGTATCGCGGTTGATGAAAATGGATCTGGAAAAATTCTAGATACATTTCATAGATCTGACTTTTTATATGTAAAAACAACAACAACAATTTATTTTGTTGAATGTTGTGACATCTACTGTAAAAAAAATTAAATGGTTTATTTTTTTATGAAATAAGTTGGTAAATTTAAATCGCTATTATTTTTTGATTTAGTGTGAAAATTGAAATTTTTGAGGAAGATTTATGTAAATAAAACTCAAATTAAGAGTTATAAAAAATAAATTTTATGTATGATAACAAATATTATTTCATTAAATATTAATTGGTTTTTAAAAGTACTGTTATACTTTTCGATGATGGCGCAAGCATTGCGGTAAATGTTCGTGGTGAATTGCGTTCAGTGGCCAGATCAATATGGATCCTAAATTGATTTCAGATCCACCGGTTAATTCTTTTGAATCCACTCAATGTTTAATTTTATTTATTTGTTATTAAAATTTGAAGTTTGGAGTTTGTTGTATTGATAGGCCCTTTATACTTAAGTTACAAGTCTCAATATTTTTAAACGTGCTAATCTTTCCAATTCTGCACTTTTTACAGGACCAATTTTGTCAGAACCAATTTATTAGTCTTTTAAAATTCTAAATTATTATCTAAAATTTATTTTTTTTTTCCTGTTACTCCTCGTGGGAGCATAGGGCATCAACTTGCCTCCTCCATTGTTCTCTGTTGTACGCAAAAATCTTTATCTCTTCCCAAGTTCGTCCTTATCTTGTTATCTCAGAAGTCGCAGTTCGACGCCAGGTGTTGTTAGGTCTTGCTCGCCTTCTGCTCCCTTGGGGGTTCCATTCTAGGGCCATTCTCGTTATATTATTTGATGGATTTCTTAGAGTGTGCCCTATCCATCTCCATTTTCTGCGCTTAATTTGATGCATTATCGGTTCTTCACCTGTTATCTGCCATAAGTCCTTATTGCTGATGATGTTGGGCCAGAATATTCTGCATATTCTTCTTTGGCATTTGTTCGCAAATACTTGAAGTTTTTGACTGATGTTATTTGTCGTCATCCAAGTTTCACTGCCATACATAAGTGTTGACATTACACATGCTTTGAATATTCTAATCTTTGTTTTTCTAGTTATTTGGCCATTCTTCCATATTGGACTTAGTTCACCGAACGCAGCTCTGGCCTTACGTAGTCTGTTGTTGACATCTGCTTCTGTACCTCCGTTTGTTGTTAGAATGTTACCTAGGTAAGAGAAGCTTTCCACATATTCGACTGTTTGACCTTCTATGGTTATGGTGTTTGTGTTGGTGTTATTTATCCTCATGGCCTTGGTTTTTTCTATGTTAATTTCTAGCCCGACTCTGCGCGCTGCTTGCTGAAGTAGGTCTGCTTTATGTTGAATGTCGCAGAATCTATGCGCTAGCAGACATATATCATCCGCATAGTCAAGGTCCTCAAGTGTCCTTGAGAGATCCCACCTTATACCTTTTCCGGAAGAACCCGTTTCTTTCATTATCTCATCTATTACAAGCGTGAATAGAAGTGGTGAGAGTGGACATCCTTGCCTTACTCCAGAATTTGTGGTGAATGTGTCGCTTATTATCTAAAATAAATTTTTCAATTTCTGAAACCGAATTTAATTTTTGGAACAACTCGTTATTATAAATAATAAGAAGTTCATATTTTAAAAGCTCAAAATTAAAAAAAAAACAATTAATATTTCACCACAATTGTTACATGTTCAGAAAAGAAATTGTTACAATTAACGTACGGTCATTTTCAAAAAGTGCGCCTTTTATACTTATTTTTTATATTGAGAAAGCAATACATAACAAAAATTTTAGTATTACAAACTAATGAACCAAGCTGGACAGAAAAAATTATATTCGTGAAGTAAAAAGTGAAGAATAAATAAATTTACATTTCATATTTGCGGTCGAATATAACCCATTTAAACCCAATATGGTGTTAATTTAATTTAATTTAATTTTACAAGTTAATTTAAATAAATTAGATATCCTACACAAAAAGGCAATAAAAATTATACACCATTATTCGGTTATGTATCCAACTGCGCTTCTATATAATGAAAAATACGTGAGCCTTTCTGATATTTGTAGATATGAAGTATATATGATTGCGTTTAAAATTGTAAATAATTACATAAAACACAATTTTATCTTAAACCGATCTATAGATATTCATTAACACAACACTAGGAATAAGTCAAATTTTTATCTAATTTTATTTAGAACAAGTAGTCAAAAAAATAACTGCTTGTATAATTGTCTGAGAATTTTTAATGATTTGCCAATTGAATTAAGAAATGTAGGTAATATAAGCCATTTTAAAAAGGAAATTAAAAAATATTTATTGACAAATGTCAGGAATTAAAATTACTAACTCTAAATAAATTTGAATTCGCTTATATATAAGTAATTAACAAAAAAATATTTATAAACTATATATAAGAAATGCACTAAAATTGAATTATAACTATAAATATTGTCACTTTAATATTATGTAAATATTATGTAAAAAATAATTAGCCAGTTAGCTACCGCTAAGGCTTTGAAATGAATAAATATATGAATATAAAGAAAAAAAAAAAAATAATAATAATAATATTATATTCATTTAATTTTGATGTGCAAGTTTGTACATTTATAGTGTAAAATTATATCTGAATTTATGAATAATTATTATACTAGTCTAAGTCTACATTAATATATGTAGACTTAGTACTATTAGAAATTTATCTTTATTTTTTTACTAAATATGAAAGTGACGATAATTTATAAATGAAATTTATATAGTCAGGATTTTTTGAAAGAAAGTTCAAGAATTTGAATTTTTTTTTGTATTTGATAATTAATAATTATTAAAAGTTTTTTAAAATATTTGTCAGTTTTACTGGGTGGGCAGTGCCCAAGTTGCCCCTTAGAACAAGCCGCCACTGAATATACTCTGTACGAGCTTGTAAGTTATTTTGGAGATAAAGTTAAATAAAACAAAAAATAAAAAAATTAGCACTTATAATTTCCAGCACGTACCATTTTCAATAATTCTGCAAATTATAACACCATTTTCTAATTATTATAAATATCTTATAACCAATTGGTATAAATTTATTGCTAACTTCAAGTTGAAATAAGTTTCGATTAATATTTATTATACACTATCAAACAGGGTAACAGATATAATATTATGGAGGTAATTTGTTGTATAATTAGCTTTGTTAACTTAGACAATTGGCTCAAGTTAGATGTTTTCCAATCTGAATAGGATATCGTAATGTATAAATAACAACCTATACAATATCAAAGCGCTCACTAGTGTTATAGTAAAATAAAATACATATAATTTAATAGTACATAATTATTTTTCCAACTGTCCTATAGTATTTTTCTATTCGATACAAACACAGATTTTCACGAATCACGAAATATTTGATTTTTATTGACTTTTTATTATTACGAAAATGATAACCTGTCAGCATTTATAATAGAAAAGCGTTTTCACTGTTATCACTCCTTTTTTTAAACTATTGTAAAACTCTCTTACAATGGCATCGCGTAAAAGAATTTTTTTTTAATAATTTTCCCAATCGTTTAAATTTTAATTCGTATGAATTGATAAAGAGTGAAAATTAAAAGATTAAAGTTTAATATTGAAAATTTATTATTAGAAATAAATTTACAAAATTTAAGTTTAAAAAAAAAAAAATTGAATTCAAAAAAATATTAAGCATCACTGGTGTTTTAACAAAAACTTTACCCCTACGATATTTAAAATGTAAGCAATGTAAAGGTTAGTATAAGTTAATTAAAAGTCATAGGTGTAAGATGCCTATTATACATCATTCTTTTCATCAATCTTTTCGTCCATATATTGACAATATATTGATGAAAAGAATGATGACCGATGACACATCAATCATGCACTCGTCAATCTTTTTATCCATATTTTGACATTTTGCAAGGACATATTGTGCAAGTGTTCTAAATATATTGATAATTTCGAAACATATATGAATATTGAAAATATAATTTCTGGAGGAATATTTTTGACTTCAGTTTAAATTGAATTTTTAAAGTAAATGTTTTCTATAAAAAACAACAAATTATTTTTTTGCACATTTGAATAATATATCAATTGTTTTTTTTTTACAATAATTGCTATTATTATTAAAATTAATATGAAAATTGTTCTTTTTAGAATTACATTACAAATTAATATTATAACCTTATCTGAATATTCCCCAAAAAGCCATTTTTTTACCTTCGTTGATTTTGACAGCATGATTGATGAGAATAGAACCACCATCAATCATTTCTCATCAATCAACGGTCAATCAACGGTCAATGATTGACAATATATTGACCAATGATTGACCATTGATTGATGTGTAATAGGGCCCTAAATTTAATGCTATATAACCTTTTAATTATTGAAATTAGAAAAATTGTACAGTGAAATTAAGGCATAATAAAAATAAAATATAATAATAATTGGTATTATTATCAAATTTCGGTTTGACATCTAGACCAAATTGTTTTCGTTATAGTTACTTTTTACTTTTTTTTAACTTATTTTCGCATAAATTTATAATAATTGATCTTCCTTAACATATTTTATACATTTATTTTCATGTTATTTTCATATAAATACACACATACATTGTACATACGTACATATATGTATATAAATAAAAAAAAAAATTAAATTCAAACTTTATTTTGCATTTCCTGCAAATTATTTAATTTATATTTCCATTAATTTGCTAGAATTTGGGAATTAATAATTATAAGGTCTTGATTTGGGTTAAGAAGAAAATTGCTAGACAACACATTTCTAATGTTTAAAATAAACATCAGTCTATCTACAATGCAATTTAAGGAAGCTAAAAGCAAATGAAATAAATAGCATCTATATATATATATATATATATATATATATATATATATATATATATATATATATATATATAAATATAGATATTATATAGATATATGTACAATCCTACAATTAATAATAGTGTAGTGTATACTCATCTTGGCACATTAATTATGATTTATACTCAAGTGTAAAAACAACAATGAAACCTTCTATAATTTTTTTAAAGAAGTTTCTTATTCAATTGTTGGTTGAATTTAATAAAAGTAATGAAAAAGAAAAACTGTATACACAAAATTTGAAAATTGAAAAAGAGAATTTAAATTGGTATTAATTATAACCATAAATGTTCATTCATTGTGTAATAATATTTAATGATTGAGTTAGATTTCCAAACCACAACAAAAATTTACAAATTTCAGTATTCTAAAATAATAATCTAATTTTCTTTAACTTGATCTGAGTTGGCAGACTATATAATAGAATTGATATTAATCGTAACAGGATTCAATTTAAAAATTTAATTCAGATTGTCAAAATCAAATCATTTTGGCTCAAATAGCATATATAGAGAAAATATGATACAAAAATATATCAATAAATAAATTAATTAATTAATTTTTTTTTTGTAAATCAATTTTCATACTGGTTAAAATGGATTTATAACTAATTAATTAATTGCTTTTGTTTAGTATTTAAATTTTATCTTCTTATATATTATTTTAAAATTAATTTTTTTAT
This sequence comes from Argyra leucocephala, assembly GCA_963942445.1. NCBI lineage: Eukaryota > Metazoa > Arthropoda > Insecta > Diptera > Dolichopodidae > Argyra > Argyra leucocephala. Next base: position 151,214,749 of record OZ012679.1, read on the forward strand.
ATTTCTTTACCTTTCCCTTTTTTCTTATTTTAATTTTGAAGGATAGGAAAAAAAAATGTCCATCGAATTAATTCAATTTACAATTTAATATTTATATTATAAATTATACAATAATTTAAAAATTTTGATTTATTAAAATGTATTTAGTATATTTAATGTTAATTAAATTAAAATAAAATAACGTTTTTATTTTTTAAATTATTCAAAATCCAAAAATTCAAAACTTCAAATTTTCCCACAAAGATCATAATTTTTCCACATACAAACATTTCATATATGCATATATATATACATACATACATACGTGCATTTATATCTGCATATTAATCACATATTACTTTTATATAAAAAAAAAAATTTTTTACTCATCATATGAGTATTATTTTTATTTCTCTTCTTTTATTCATTTCCAAAATAATCACTAACATTTTCCGAAAATCTAACATTATAATTATTAATACTAATATAATCGACTATTTATAGTATGCCATAATATAGTTCTACACCGCACATAAATATTATTATACACCTTTATAATATATTTTTTGTTTTTATACTTTGCATAAATATATGTATGTATATACAATTATTATTAATACAATAAATTTTTACTCAATATTTTACTTTCGCACACTTTCATAAAAGAAAATTATATATTCAAATAGCACATTTTCACTCAAAGTAAAAAAAAACTCAAGTCAAAAACAAATGAGATAATAACAAATATCAAAAAAACCAAATAGAATGTAAATTGTAGAAAGAAAATACTAAAAATAATCAAAATTAAAAATAAAAAACAAAAACAAAATAAAGAAAAACTTTAGAATTTCATTTTCATTTCACAATCACAATACAAACAACCCCAACAACATATACTTGTATATACATATATATTAAACGAACGACGAATATATATTAATATATATATATATGCATATGTATGTATGTGCAAAGAAAATATAAATCATACGGTAAGGCAAGAAAGACACAACAAAAAACACAACAATTTTCAGTCAGTTTTGTTTAGTTGCAGTTGAAACTTTGATGAATAAAGTCCAAGTGTCGCCTATTACAAAACTAAAAATAGTATAATATAAAATAAAAACAAAAGTACCGTATTTTTTTAGTTTTTCATTTATACGCGGTTATTTTACCCGTCTGTTTATGGTGCCTACGGTATTACACAGTGTGTTTAATTAATTTGTGTTCGTTTTTACAGTAATTTTATATTACTAAAAATACATAAATATATATATATATATACAGTTATAATAAAATTTTAAAAATAAGTAAAATTAAAAAAATTATTAAAAATAGGTAATTTGAAAAATAAATAACTTTGATAGTGAAATAGTAAAATTAATGTTATTAAAAGCAAAAAATTGAAACAAAAAATAAAATATTAATTAATTAAATAAATTTTAAAAATATGAAAATAAATTGTTTTAATAACAAAAAATTAAATTAATTGAAGAAGAAAAAAAATAATATTTTTGTTTGTTAATAATTCTTTTGAATTTTTAACAAACAATTTTGAATTGTTAATAATTCTTTTGAATCAAAAATATACTGTGAATAATTTTTTAGACATTATTACTTTTATTCAAAATGTTTATATATTTTTTAGTGAAAATGTAAATTCATAAATAGATATTATGAAGAATTAAATACAAAAAAAAAAAAAACTGATATAATAAAATTTATTAATTAATATGAAATTAAAACAAAAAACATCAGTTAACATTTAAATTATTTTTAAAATCAAAATAGAGAAGGTGTTCAAATATTGAGTGTTTTTTAAAATCATATTCGAAGTTCTTCAATCTAAATTTTATTATTTTTTTGGTTATGTATATAGTAATGTAAGCTATATTACTATAATATTAATAAATTTATGAGCTGCAATAATATTTTCAAATATTATTAAATTTGTAAGATAATTAATATAGTTAATATATAAAATTTAAGATAACTACAATTTAATAGTACTAAATGTAGGAAATGTGATTGAAATATAATATAATTTATGGATTTCTTAATTAATTATTTTGTTTATTCATTTATATTTACTTTAATTCAATTTTTAAAATTTATAAATTAATTCAAATTAGCATTTTGTTCCATATTGGTATTTTATAGATCCAATCTTACTTAATTAAAAATTATACTATGAATTTTTTTTTAAATTTATTTTTATTCACGACCCAAAGTTTCGAGACAATTTGATCCCATCCATATTTACTCCATTACATATATACCATATATATTTATTTATTTCAATTTACTGATGAGTAGTCCCTTACAAATTTTGCTTATTTTATATGTATTTTGATTTTGTTAATTAGATATATCCATAATATAGTAACTTATAAAATTTACAAATTTATCACAGTTGTTCAAAAAATAAACAAAAAATAAAAATAATTTTTGATTAATACTTTGTCATATTGATGGAGATGAACTTCATGTTTGGCAGCATAACCCTTTTTATAATTAGTATAAAAATATATAAATTCATATATATATATATATATCTAGTGAAGTCATAAATATATATATAGTGAAGAGAATTTATACAATTTTTCATCTCTAAAAAATTAATTATAATTTGTCAAATTTAAACTACCACAGTATAACTACTTTTAATTTTTTTAGTAGAGTACTTTTAATTATTTTAGTAGAATAAAAAAAAAAAAACTTGACAGAACTCAAACACTTAAATGCAGACAATTATGAATAGTTTTATCTAATTAAATTAATTATTAAGGTTACTATAACTTTATATTTAAGTAAATTATCATATAAATTGTAAACTTTACTCTTATAACTATATATATATAATAATAATTTGTTAAGAAACGCACTTGCATTGGAATTCTTATTAAAATTTATTTTATAAAAAATATTATAAAAAAAAAAAAAATTATAAACAAAATTTATAAAAAATAATTTTTAAATTAATCTCCTTCTTCTTTTATAGTTTTACGTTTGCTTTATTTTAGTTTGAAATTTTTCTTTATTCGGTTTTGTCTTCACTATCTGTTAACACCAAATACAGAAGATTTTTTACTACACCTCACCCACCTACATTTTATACTATTATTTTTGTTCTTCTTTTGTGTTTGTCATTATACGTTACGTATAGTTTGTGCAGTTTATTTAAATTTTCTTTATTCTTAACTTAAACTTTTCATCGAATTTTTTTTTTTTTTATTAAAGTTTACTTGAAAGAAAAAAAAAATAAAACTGAAACTTTAATATTTCATCATCACTGCATATGCCATTTTCCATCATGTTTCAATAAAGATTTGAATTCTATTCTACTATATTTTTTTTTTTATAGTAATAATATTGAATTATTCGTTTTATATAGATTTTTAAGTTTATAAAACCTACTTAAAAATCAAATTTAGAAAATTTTGGTTGTGCAAATTGAATGTTATATATTTTGTCTTTTGTATGTGTATAAAATATAGTTAGTTGTATAAAATTATTATAATACTCATAACTAAATATACAAAATTTTATCAAAATGTCAATATTAAATAGGTTATAAATGGAAATAAAATTGGATCCAAATCCAAAAAATCGATATTTTTATCAATTTTAATTAGAGTTAAATTGCAAGTATTTAATTATTAAATAAAAAGATATATATATTATATACATATATATAAATTGACTTAACTATATTATGTACATGAATAGATTAAAACGTGATTTGAAGATTTAAAATTTCACTATGGAATTCAAAGCGAAAATTTAATTGGTATCTCTGAAATTAGTTCTTTTTTTTGTTTTCGAAGTAGGTACCACATCAAACACATATTTTGATAAATCAGCATATAAGCATAAGTATTCAAAAATTGTAATTATTTTGACCTAGTACTATTCACTAAATTTCAAAGAGTCATTATTCAGGTATAACAAAAAATCAAAAAAAAAAAAAAAAAATTGAAGTGCCATTTATATCACAGTTTTTACGTGCATTTAATTTATTATAGATAATGAGATATTTTATCACGTTTTTAACATCTAGGCAGAATTTCAATAACATTTTTTTTTTGATTTTTAATTTTGGTTGCATTTTAAAATTTTAGTAAATATTATATTAATAAATTGTTTTTTTAATTTTGTCTACTAATTAAATATCAAATTCAATTTAAAGTATATACCGACTATTTTGTGGAAATCCAAAATTTTAACATATATTAAAAATTGCTTTATGTAGGTTGCTTTATGGGATGTTCTCAGATTAATTATATAAATTTGAAAACCAATAATTTATTACATAATTATTTAAGTTAAATTGTTATTTTTTGATAGATATTGCTTGTTAATAAATTTATCATATTAGATGTTTTTTTTTTTTAATCGCCCATATTATGAACATCGTAGTTGGCCGATAAACGACTAAAAATATTTATCGGATATCGTTTATTTTCATATTACGAAACGGTATTCAATAAAATTAGTATGTACGATAGAAATAAAAGCTATATAGCTTTTTTGTTTTAAATATTGTTTGTTTTTAATTTAAAAAATTTTCTATATAAACAAAATGTCGAAGTATTTTTTTTATTTGGATGATGAAGATGAGGATTATGAACAAAATGAAGGAATTATACGGAGGCGCCTCGCATCAGAGATTCTTCTAATTCTTGAGAATCAGCAAATAAAATATAAATTAAAAAAAAAAGAAATCATTGCAATTTTGATATATTTTTTTTAGATTTCACCCAAAACTGCAAACAAGAGGTCCGGCGTCCAAAGTGTCGGGACCGAAGACCTTTATTTTTTTTTTTTGTTTTTTTTTCATCAGTACAATGGCTGAAGACAACAATTAAATGTGATGAAGACAATAGGTCGGGGGACCAAGGAGTTGGGGCCGAACCTCTATATCATGTGTTTAAATTGTATTTTTCTGAAAAAAGGTTATTAATAACTATTATAACCGACCCGGAACTATTTTTGCTGGAGGCTGCTCAATTTCTTGAACTTGGCACTTTTCAACGAAATGAAATAGAAAACGATGTGTGAGTAACACACACAAACATAAATAAATTACAAAGAAAGAAAAAGTTTTCAAATGGTAGCACGGTTTTTGTTTCGCTTTTCGTTTGATTCGCTTAAGTAGGATTCGCAGCGATCAAAGATCCTAAACTATTATTATGCTAATTTTCAAGTATGTTTTTAAATAGCTTCACAATTGTCTTTGAGCAATTTACTTTCCTTTTATTGCTTACCACTTTATTCCTGTGCTTATATAAGTATATTTGTAATAAACACTTAAATTTCTAAAAAAAATTCTTCTAAAATTTACTTATATTTTCTAAATTATTTTTTTATCGTCAACAAAATTGAATTCGATTAAAAAATTATAAAAAAACTGATAATTTATCATTTTCATAATACGGATTCAACGATTAGTAATATTAAAAAAAAACTTTTTTCGATTACGATAAAATTTAAAAATTTACGATGTTTGTAATACAAAGAAAATATTTTTACGAAATATTATCGTTTATCAGCCGACTACGATGTTCATATTAAGGGCGAATAATTTAATAATCAAATTTTGGTTCATAATTACATAAAAAATTATGATTTTTTTAAAATTATATATTATGTATACTATATAATCAGTGTTGCCATTTTAACCTTTTTCCAGTCAGATTTGATTGGATTCGATCTGATTTAACTGGTAAAAAGAAATTAATCCAGCCAGCTGTTTTTTTGACTGGGAATTGTTTTTATTTAACTGTTTTTAACTCTTTTTGTAATTAAACAATATTTTTAAATAATTTTATGTAAATTTGATTGACATTTAATATTTTTTAAATTGGTAAACGTATTTTTCGTATTTCGTAAACGCAAATGCGAAGAAAAATTATTTCAGCTTTAACTTTCTGATGAACAAGAAATAATTGCAAAATTTTCTTATTTAAATTAATTAAAGAAGTAAGAGCAACGAATGCCGAAATATTTAAAAATATTACAACAAATTCGATTTTTATCTGTTAACGAATACTTACATGTTTATAAAAATTATTTAACACCACTATTAGAAAATTTAAATTTTGATATTATTACTAGAGCTAAAATTTGTACTCAATTGGAAAAAATTTGACTGACCCAATGGAAAAATACTAAAGATGTTGAATATAATTTGGTGTGAGGTAATAAATTATTTAATCTGCATAAAATATGTGTTTTCTGACATATTTTTTTATAGGTATTTTATTATAAAGATTTAAATGTCAATTTGACAGTTATTTTAAATTATTTTATTAATTTATATTTGAAAACTTTATAATTAATATTTTGAAAGTATTGAAAGATTACGAATTTTTAAAATATTTGTAACTTTTGCTAAAATAATAATTTCCACTATTGTTTATTGAATAATCATTGAATATGATATTTTGTATACCTATCAGTGATGGGTCTAATGCATTACGTCTCCCTTATCATTATTTTTATATGAATTAAATTAATGCATTAATTTATTTAATAATGCATTAAAATAATTTTTTTGAATTATATTTTTAAAATGATTACTTTTGATTAACAATAATCCAATAGTAATTCAATAAATTATTTTTTTTAATAAAAAAAATATTGAACGAAAATATACAGGTCAGGTTATTATACTGATATAAAATAATTTTGAAAATATTTAAGTAAAAGAAAAAGTAATGCAAAAGTAATTCTATTAATTTGTATTATTTTTGGTAATGCATTTAAATTATGTAATGCATTATTTTCAAATATAATTCATTATTTTGAAAATATAATTCAAAATAATTATTTTAATGTATCTAATTAATAATTACGAAAAATAATGCATTATAATTATAATTAAAAATTTACATCTATGATACCAATAATATTGAAAGCACAATCACGACGAATGACGAGTGACGAATGACCAAAATTCGACCTTAGAGACACAATCACGACGAACTATTCGCGATGAACTATTTTGACTTTTTTGAAAATAAAACAAAAATAAAATAAATAAATTGTTGTTATTATTCAAATTGATATTATTTTTAAAAATGATTATTCAAACCAAATTATTTCTTTGCAAAAAGGATATCATCCCGAACATGATTGTTTCTATATAACTTGCTTTGCAAATTAAAAAAGACTTCATGAATTAATTTTAACCGCTTCAATCAATTTTTCGTCAAAACTCATTTTTATTGATGATAATTATTGTTGTTCTTGTTGATGTTGGATATATTATTATAATATAATTGATTTTAAGTTATATATATTAATTGTGCTGCTTGTTACACGCTTATTATTATACTTTGTCGCTTAGTTATCTACTATTCTTTCTCAAATAATAAATAAAAAGAATAAAATACTTAGAAAAGAAATAGAAGAGCCAATTGTTGATACAAATTATGTATTATTTATTTCATTACTAATTAATAAAAACTTAAAATTGAATTAAAAAGCTAAACAAATTATATATTAATCAATTAGCACTTTCTTATATAAATTTAAATCACTATTTTAAAAAGCTTATACTATTTAGTAATTATAATTAATTCAAATACATTAAATCTATAGTTTTATAATTGTATTTACTTCATAAAAACCGTCAGAACCGGTAGCAAATCAATGAATCTATTATCTATTGTAGATTCATTACAATCATTTAAAGTTTGCGATGCATAAAGTCTACCTTTATTATCGACTAATAATAACATGATTATTTTTAAATGTAATTTGTCCGGATGAATGAATAGTTTTTCATTACATTTAATTATATCGCCATTTACAATTGCAACACTCTAAAAGTAAACAATTTTGTATTATATGTATGTAATTATAAATTGATTTTAATTTCATATTTTACCATAAATCTTTTATAAGCATCTTTAATGATTTGATTATTAAATGGAAAACAAATAAAATGTGTTGGAAGTGTTTTTATTCTTGATGACAAAACAACTAAATCTAATTTTCAGCGTGCACATTTAACATTATTTCCGGTTTTTCCTATTGTAATCAAAACAAAACAAATTGGTTAAGAAATATAAATAGAACTAGGGGCCCCTGTTGAGTAATTATATTTCAAGTTGAAGTTAAATTTAAAGTTTTTAAAAAAACAGTAATTTACGTACTGACATAGACTTCGCAACGATATAGCAGAAACCACTCGTGTTTAATAAAAAGTTTTCTGGTTAGTAAGTTTTATTTTTTATTTAGGACACATAAATACACGTCCCTCATATACTGCTTCGTTTCCGATATATTCCCTATAGTAAGTGGCATTTAGTGGATAAAATTAAAATAAAAAATTTTATCATTAAAGAGGTGTATGTATATAATATATATACCTACATAATACATAATTCTAATAAAAACTATATTATTACTAAAAATAACCAAAATTTAGAACCAGTTACTTCTAATTTTCCAGTTAATTCAAGTGATTTGTTTTTTTGTTGTTTTTATATTTTTTATTTTAGATGAATTTGTTTTTTTGTTTTTTTTTTTTTTGGCATATGTACATAGATTCATTTGCAAGTATATAATGTAAATTATAAAAACTGATTTGTTTGCTTTTGTTTATTATTTTAATAAGTTCTCACTTATGCATAATCTATTTGCTAAATAATAAAATCATATGAGTACAAAATTTTCAACTGTGTGCGCATTTTTGTTTTATATACCTACAATCTTATATATTATATATATTAGAAGTTCATTAAGGAGTAGGAGAATCGAAATAAAATAAAAAGGTGTCTACTGCGCAGGACCTTAAATGATTGTCAATTATAATTATAGATTACCAATAACAGTAATATTTCCCTGTGATCCTTCTTTTAGTACGATTATGCGAGAGTTTGTTTCAGATTAAATTCTTATTTTTTGTCCTTTTGTTCCAATTATATGTGAAAAAAAAACATACAATTTTTCATGTATTCACCTTTTTCTACATAACCCTTGTGTTATTGGTTGCTTTTATTTTAGTTCAATTTTATAAAATTTGAAAACGGCAAGAAGTTAGTTTATAACATCGTTTGTTAATCCAAATCAACTCAGGTTTGAGCATATCCATCTTAATACTCTTATTCCAAACCAAAATGAAGAATGCAAATAAAAATACGTATCTAATCTAAATTTTATATACACCTATAATTTATTTATATTTTCAACTGACAACAACAAAAACAAGCAAATGACATCAAGTAAAACCAATTTATGTTGGTATTACTGAATATCATTCGCATTCGTCGACGAGTAAAATAGAAATAGATCTATTTTTTGAACGCGAAATTTTGGTTATTCGTCATTCGTCACGATTTACATATTATAATCTCATGTATTTTGAAAGCGAAAAATTCATCATTCGTCGTGATTATATTTTCGACATAATGATAATGAGATTTGAATTTTGTATTGTTATTTTGTTTACCAACCATAATTTATAATAATTTTAAATAGTATTAAATACAAAATAATGAACATACAATAACGGTACTTTCGAAATTTAATTTCGTATAATTTTCTACCAAATTTTACCAAACAAAAACGGCTTGTTTCAAAACCTTGTCTCACTTTGTTTTTTTTTTTTTTTTTTATCTCAGAACGTCCAGTAATTTTAAGTCAGTGAAATCAATGATTATATTTGATCAATCAAAATATAAAATTTTAAATTTTTATTCACTTTTTTTCCAAAATAATCGGACAAACATTCATGCTGCTTGTTGCAGTATTTTAACGTTGAGCATATTATATAGAGTAGAACGATAGTTTACTTAGTAGTTATGCTGTTAGATAACAGCGTATTATATAGAGTACAACGATACGATGAATACCCCCAAATGGTTTAAAAACAACCTTCCCATTCTATTCAACTTCATTTTTATGCAAAACAAATAAATATTATGCAATTTAATTTTACTTTATACTGAAACGTCTTCTTACGACGGTATTTCTATAAAGAAAGATACATGATTAAGTAGTCTTTTATTTAATAAAGTTTTGTTTCATTTTTTATATATATATTTTTTTTTTAATTTTACATTTTTCGTTGCTTATTTTCTTAAAACACTTAATGTGACATTATTGTTCTGTATTAACACACACTCATATTATTATATTCATGAATTACTCGTATATTAAAATGTACATGAAAGTGATAAAAGCAATTTAAGTCGGCGTTATGTATTCGTAAATTATAATAATAAAAAAAAAAAAGTGGAACAAAATAAAACATAATAATAATATGTAAGATAAACAAAACGTGTTAAGTTCTGAAGGTATTCTATGAAATAATACAAAAAAAAAAAAAACAAAAAAAAAAGTGTTCTTTATTTTATTTTTGAATAGAACAACCAAATTAAAAACCAAAAAAAAAACAAAAAGCAAAAAAAACCATGTATATACATTAATAATTTCTTTTATTTTATTCTCATAAAATTCTCAAGATCAAGAATCAAAATAAAAGCTTAATAACTATAAATATTTATATACAATACAATACAAATAGGTACATGTACATAATATTATTTATAATTTAGAAGTGTCAAATTATTGTTAATCTAGTTAATTGTTTTTGTTTTTGTTTTCTTTATTATTATATATAAATTACATTTTAAACGGAAGTTTTTAATCAAAAAAAAGAATGAACAGTTACTTACCGACATTAACTAACTAGTTAGTACGAATTGAAATTGGCAAATATGTAAATTGCTAAACCAAATTGAGTATTGTTCACTTTTGATTTATTAAAATCAATTGAAAAGTTTTCCAAAATGACTGATTGGCTACACAACAACAACATCAAGTGATTGTAAATTTAAAATTTAAAACAAATTTGCGCATTATTTGAATATAATTATAGTATATAGTCTAAATAGACGGTCACACTAAAAAATTATAACTATTCAGTTATCAGTAATTAGTCATTCTTCAATAGGTTTTATTTTTGTAGTTTAACTTTAACCCATTACTGCCTATTGGGTATTTATATACCCAAAAACCTTTGTGTATTAAAATAGCTATATCTTCCGTTGGGTAATAGATATTGAGCTAGTTTTGATTTTATTAGAGAGAAGTGAGCTAATCAAAATTCTATAGAACTGTCGTTGTTAGTAGAACTCAAAAACTAAGGATTTTTTAAGCCCCGAAAATTTCCATAAAAAGTGGTTTTTGGGATATTGGAAAATGGAAAAGTCGGGAAAATTTCTAAAGATCACTTAACCTAAAACTTTCTCAATCTAATAAAAAACAATTTTTTGGGATTGGAGTACTAACCTCGTCTCTAGAGATGATTTATCTTTATGGGTATTTAAATACCCAACCGTCTAAAGCTTGAAAAAATTCTTATAAAAATTAGTGAAAAAAAAATTTCTATTTTTATGAAAGTAAGGCACAATTCATAGTGTTTTTTTGAAGAAATCTAAAAAAGTAAATTATTTAAATTAAATTTTAAAAATTATTTCGTTTTCTTGCTTTCTAATTTTTTTTTTTTTTTTTCGTGGTACATCATTGTGATAGTCAAAAAAACATTTGGGATGCAAAGTAATCGAACACTTTTTGCAACCAAATTGTGTTTTAATACCGCATTGTCTACAACGACTGCGTTTAGGCATTTTTTCCACAATATGGTCGACAAAATCTGTGCGTTTTGCCATTTGTTGGGCATTAACAAGTACACGGCCACATGGACGGCTGACTACTTGTGGTAGTGTTACTAGTAATCAAATATACCCATAGAAGTCACACCTTCATATCTTGCGCAGAAAAAATTAAGCTTCCATGTATTCATCATTACGGCATCAAATGCATTTGTGAGCAATGGCCAATACCATTTTTTACCATGAACTTTGATTCGATAATTGTTCATGGCAATATCAAACAGATCAACAGCATCCATCCGTTTATTATACTCATGAATGACCAGTGGCTGGCTGCTCAATTGTTATCTTACGATTTTTTCGGTCATACCGCTTTGTATGGAACATTGGGCCATGTCTCAAAAAGTTGGACATTATAGTAATTTAAACAGAATTATATAAATCTTAGCCTACTAATTAGTTTTATGTAACAGTTACATTTAAAATTGCATAACTGTATCAATTCACTTTTGAATTTCTAAAACCTGAAAACAAAACGGTCAAACTTCAAACCATGAGATAATGTGAAAAATTTAAAAAAACATTTTAAACCTTACAGTACAGAACAATTATATATTTTGTCATATAATCCACTATCCTCAATAGATATCAGATGGATCTATTATTTCATGCAGATTATTTCTACTTAAAATAATAGATCCATGAAATTTTAATTTTTTTTTCAAAAAAAAACTAAAAAATTTATATAAAATGTAGTAGCGCTAACGCCGATTGAGTATTTAAATACCCATTCCAAATCTCAGGCGTGGCAAAAGCTAGAGGTCTAAATTTTTTCCAGGCAACTTCTATGACCTCTATGACCATCCTATGAAATTTTATAATGATTGTACGACGGGATCTATGAGCAGGCTTTAATGGGTTAATTTACAATGAGTAAAATCAATATGAAATACTTACTCAAACTATTGTGATATATATTCGAAAGATTTTCCCTATCATTTTATCACCTCTAATACTAATAATAATAATATCCCATTTCTTGATTATACTTATACTAAAAATTTTGATTGTTATATTTAATAAAACATTAGGTTGGTTCGATCACACTACTCGAATACCATATTACGTAAACTTTAGGAAATTTCCACTCTTAAACCTCCTAAGAATGAGGTACAAATTAGTTAAACCTCTAATCATGTCACACTTTTTGTATTACGATGTAATGTACGCTTCAATTAGTGCTTCACTATGTTCCTAAACTTTATAAAAAAACAAAATAAGGATAACATTGGATGCACGTTCATTGACACATATATAAATTATTTTTTAAAAACTGCTTTGTTAGTAGTAGGTTAATGTGGGAATTTATTTAATGGTTCACACTTGCCACAGTTAGTTCTATGATACTGTAGGTTAAGTATATTATAAGATCGCAATCTGGAATTGGAACAAAAATTAAGCTTAGCGAGTAATTGAGTAGAAAAAATGTTCCCTTTGATTAATTCAGTTAAAAATACTACATATATCAGCGACAGTTCTGCGTTTTACAAGCGTATTGAGATGTAGCATCTGTGCTCATATGAAGGTAATCTTAATGGATCTTCCCATGGGAGATTGCATAAAGCAAATCTTAGAAATTTTTTTTGGACCGATTCAATTCTGTTAATATGAATACTATAGAAAGGATTCCATATCTGGCTGGCGTATTCCAAATTAAAAGTTAAAGTCTTTTGCCCAACGTTTAAATAAAACCAAGCATAGAGTTGGCTTTATTCAGTATGTATGGGTATAATGGAGATGAAATTATAGCTTTTTTTTTTATATATTACAGCCAAAACTTAGATTTTGAACCTTTAAGTACTTGCGTACCCGTTGACTATTTGAAAAAGGAAAGGATAATTAGAGGAAAGGAAAGAAAAAGGAAGAAGAAAAGTTTTGTGGGAAAGAGCGAACAATGTTGTTAATATTCGTCTTAAACCTCTGAAAGTCATAAATAAAAAATCCTTCTCTCATTGGGAGTGCTTCGATTGGGACGCGGTTCGGGATGTTTTTACTATAAAAAAATTTCCATAATCGGACTTAAACCATCTCGGAATTTCCACTGTGAAAGGGTGGGCACTTGATGCCTCTCGTGTTGTGCGATTGAATTGCTTAAGAGGAGGAAGAAGTGATTTTAATTCCTCGTAACAAGTGCAAACACCAAGCAGATATCAATAAAATAGAGTAAGTGCTTCAACAATACGACGATGACCAAGTGGTATAAGGGATGAGGTCACATTTATGTCGCCTATAAGACGAATGGCGCGGTTTTGAACTTTATCCAAAAAATTTAAAGGAGTTTTTGGTGCACCTGCCCATAAATGTGAGTTATACTCAAGCTTGAGTCGTATATATGCTTTATAGATTTTTAAAAGCTCTCGAGATGAAAAATAAGAGCTTACCATCGAAGAGTACCCCCAAGTCCTTTATAAATGCAACTTTGGGAATGGTTTGGTTATTAAGAGAATAAATAAACGAAGTTGGCCAAGAGAGACGAGTAAATGTAATTAGTGCACATTTATTAACGTTTAACTGTAGATTGTTGTTGGTACACCACCTATATAAAATCGATTTAAATCTGCTTGTAGTGCTAAGGCATCTTCCAAGGTATTAATTTTTTTATAAATTTTCATATCATCAGCGTAAATTATAATGTGACTGTTATGGATTATAGAAGTAACATCATTAATGGAGATAATAAATACTAGAGGACCCAGATGACTACCTTGAGGAACACCTGTAAGAGCTTAAAATTCAGAAGAAGTATTCAATCTAAAATTGACAGTATATCTAGGATTTGAAAGGTAGAAAATCACCCAATTTATAAAAAGAGAAGGGAATCCATATTTTTTCAAGCTTTACAGTATGCTTTACGGCTTCGGTATATATTACATCCGTTTGAAATCCATTCTCCATATTATTGATTACGGTAGATGTGGTTTCAATTAGATTAGTAACTGTAGATTTAAGTTTAACAAAACCATGTTGATAAGGTGAAAGAAAATTAGTACAATGGTCATAAATAGAATCAAATACAATCAATTCAAAAAGTTTGGAAATAGATGATAATTTAGCAATTGGTCGATAATTAGTTACGTCATTTCTTAAGTCTTTTTTATAGACTGGTTTTAAGTTTTTTTTATGGTCTGGAAAGATACCTAAAGTTAACGAAGAACTAAATAGCGTTGAAAGATAGAGATATAACAGGATCTCTGATGTCTCTAAATGTATTGTAAACTGCACATTTAATAATTATTTAAATTTTAAATATAACTGTTTTTTTTTGTTTAATGTAATATCTACCGGACTTCATTCTTATATTTATAATAAACTCGACCTCCGTATATACCCGTGATCCCCTTCAATAAATATCTGTCGTATATAAATACAAAATGTATAATATACAAAAATATATGCCAAATAATTAATGCAATTTAATAAAAAGGGGCCCACCTTTCGAAAGGGAAAAGGACCTATAAAGTTGGCCTAATCAACTAAAATATCTCTGGTCATCAAAATAAGTAGATTAAGACATTTGTTTTTCATTGCTACAAGAAGGGGTGCTCTAATGTACCGATCATTTAAATTTGATGGATTTATTTCTCACTGATGTGGAATAAATTCCTATTTGTAGTTAATGTTTGTCAGCTATAAAAAAATTTTATTAATTATTTATTCATTTATTTACCATAACTTCTATTACTATTATTATTATTATTATTATATATTATTATTATTATTATTATTATTATCATTATTATTATTATTATTATTATTATTTTTATTATTATTATTATTATCATTATTATTATTATTATTATTATTATTATTATTATTATCATTATTATTATTATTATTATTATTATTATTATTATTATTATTATTATTATTATTATTATCATTAGTATTATTATTATTATTATTATTATCATTATTATTATTATTATTATTATTATCATTATTATTATTATTATTATTATTTTTATTATTATTATTATTATCATTATTATTATTATTATTATTATTATTATTATTATCATTATTATTATTATTATTATTATTATTATTATTATTATTATTATTATTATTATTATTATTATTATTATTATCATTAGTATTATTATTATTATTATTATTATTATTATTATTATTATTATTATTATTATCATTATTATTATTATTATTATTATTATTATTATTTTTTGTAATTTTTAATAAAATAGATTATCAATTCATTTTAAAAAATACTCAAAGAATGATATCATCGATTACATTTGAACAGATGAACGATTTTGAATAGAATACCATTTTATCCATTTTCCAAGTACATAAAGACTATTCGTAATGACAATACTTAGATTATTAAAGTATGTACGTATATATACATTAATTGATCGATAAATAAAAAACTTCACATTTTCACAATTGACTGATAGTGAGTCAAAATCAAATCAATGAAAAATTAACAATGAACCTAAATTTAATTCTACAATTTAACATTGGTATATTATGGTCAATATGTTATGTAATTTGATTAACACACCCAAAATTTTATTGTAACCTTACAGTTTTAAAGTTCTAGTTCATATATCAGAAATAAAAATAATAACATATATAAATAAAATTCCATATAATTCTGTTAACCTAGGTCAACAACATTCCAAAAGATAATTCCTGATAAAAAATCTCTTACTTTTTATTTGCAAAAAAAAACAAAATTATTTTCCCTAAACATTTTCTTTTTGTTGTTTTTTTTTTTTGTTTATTTGTTTGTTTATTTATGAAGTATTATCTTTTGACGGGACCACATCGTATTATCGTAATCTTTATTTTTCTTTTTAAAGTACACTATTTCAAAAAATTTAGTTTTATAAATTTTTTTTTTTTTTTGCAAAATCCCTGACAAATAAAATTAATTTCTTTTTAAAGTTTTGTTCTGTTAAAATTTTCCTGCTTTAAGTTTTACACAGTTATTTTTTATTGAAATTGATTTGAAAAAAAAAAAATATTATGTGCACTTTTTCTAAAATTGATATTTGTTTTATTTATTGATTTTCTTCACCCGAGGTAAATATAAATACATATAAATATGTACATAAGGTCCTGTTCTAACGTATTTCTATGAAAATAATTAAAAAATCAAAATATTTATTTTTTACTAGCCAAGTCTCCTGACGTTGTTCGGGGTTAAACACAAAAAGTATAAAATTCATTTTAATAAAGTTTTATTTATAAACCGAGTTAAAACGAATTGTTTTGAAAAATTATTGTTCTTGAAGAAGATAAGTAAAATGGACAATTCGAACACATCAAGTTGAAAATAATTTGATAATGATTGTAAATAGCAAAAATAGTTATAGTGAAATGATTTACTTTAATTAAAATCAAAACAAATCAATTTTTAAAAGTTACATTCAATAATTTTTAACATTTTAGAAAAAAAATAATCGTTGAAAGATTCTATATGTACATTGTGATTAAAAAAATTAGTAGAAGTAAAAGAAAGTTTGATGGCAGTTACCGTTTGTAACGCTTTAAGTTTTTGAAATATTGCTAATGGGGACTTGATTATTGTATGGAAGCTCCCTGAGCCAACAATGATAATAAATAAAAATAGTTAGCTATTAAATTAAATAAGTAGTTAACGTAAATGTACCAATTTCCGCCCCCTTAACGAAAAATTTAAAACCTAGTGTTTGGCTTAACTTAAAAAAAAAAAAAAAAAAAAAAAAAAAAAGTTGACAAAATACGCAAAATATAAGTTTTATTTTAATAAATAAATAAATAAATAATAAAATATTATAACTGCCAAAAAAAGTTTGATTGTACGTATTTCCGCTCGGCAATTTCAATCTGAACTAATTCCGGCCTTACATGAACTTAATTCCGCTTTTTGAACCTATTTGTGATTCACAGTACCTATTTACGATTTTATTTAAAAAATCTATTTAAAATATTTATTAAGAGTAAAATTAATAATTCATTTTTTAAGTAATTAACTAGTATTTACTTAGTTAAATTATAAAAAATATTTATTATAATAAAAAATTAATATTACTATAAGTAATTTGAAAAAAAATAAAAAAAAAAAAAATATTTATAATGAAAGTAAAATTATTTGTTACACATAAAAATATACATTTATTTTAATATGAAAATTAAAAAAAAATTAAACAATGCAACGATTTAGTATTTCAAACAAAATAAACTAATTCAATAAAACCATTGATTAAGAATACTATTAATAAGTATTATTAATCAATTATATAACATAATTAACTTAAATATTATAACAATGCACATTTAAAATAAATAAATAAAAATACAAAATATTTCATATGCATACAAAGTAAAAATCACATTTACTACTTCTTAGTTTTGGCATTTTTTATTAGTATGATTTCAGGTACATTATATTGTCCTCTGCTGTTCATTAAAACTGGAGGTTCAATTTTTTCAGACTATGTCACTGTCTGAATATATTAAATTATCTTCTTTTACAGGCCATCTCCAAAATGTGTCAGACATGGTCATGGTTTTCACTCCTATATTTAACTTATTGTGAAATGTATACAAAGAAATTATTTTCGTAATATATAATGGATGCCTTAATGAAATTTTTGTGGCAAGACAAGATAATTCTAGAGATTTTTTAACATATACAAAATATAATATAAGTAAAACATAGTTTTGGAAGAACTTATTCTTTAGGGTTGGCGTTAGAGTAAAATTTATCTAATTGTTAAAAATAGTCGAATATTTTCCATTTAATTTTACTAAATATGCTTATCATACAGGATACGCGTATTTCGTCTACTAATAAAAGGAAAATATTCACTTATTTCCAACAATAAAAATATAGTTTTTTCTTTAAATACAAGACTTGGTATAAATTTACTGAAAATAGTTTACACCGGCATATTTAATTCGGAATTAGAACATATTGCACGTATTATCGACCCGCTTTTTCATACAAATTTTAAAAAAAAACTCAAAATTTAGTTGTAACAAAAAACACATATGCGAAATTAAATTTGTAGGTCGCAATTAGATACAGCTTAGTTTGTTCAATTTCAATTTAAAATTGTCAAATTCCATCCTTATATAATCAAAAATAGATGGAGGACTTAATTAATTATTTCGATATATAATTTTCCTAATTCCGCCTGGTCGATCTTAAATACGTACAACATAAATTTACGTGTACCTAATTCCCGCTCAAAACTAATTAGCAATTTTAAATATTTTTTATTTACAAATTGAAGATCTATTTAATAATATATCTTTTACAATTATTTGAATAAAATAAGTAAGTGAACATCATAGTTATATCTTAACAAAATAAAAATAATGTTAAATGTTTTAACCAAATGTATTTTCACTAAAATGTCTACCTAGTTTAGTTTTCTATCAATAACTTTTTTATTAATATGAATACAAATGTGCATTATTTTGCATTACAACGAGGAAATAATATTCTTTTTTTATTTCAAAAATAAATTTGAAATATAAAGTGTTGTATTTAGAAAAAAGAGTTTGGGCGGCATAATGTGCTAGGGCGGTGATAGGTACATTTACGTTATAGTTTATATGAATTAAATTTTATTTTTTCAACTGCACATAAATGTACAGTAAAAATTTAAAACCCTTTCCGAGGTAGAATGTGGGCCATCTCTCTATTACAAATCTTATATACGCCCTTATTATGAACATCGTAGTTGGCCGATAAACGACTAAAAATATTTATCGGAAATCGTTTATTTTCATATTACGAAACGGTATTCGATCAAATTAATTCGTACGATAGAAATAAAAGCTATATAGCTTTTTTGTTTTAAATATTGTTTGTTTTTAATTTAAAAATTTTTCTATATAAACAAAATGTCGAGGTATTTTTTTAATTTGGATGATGAAGATGAAAATTATGAACAAAATGAAGGAATTAATGTACGCAGGAGTTAATAAAAGAAAATAAAATGTAAATTAAAAAAAAATAATAAATCATTGCAATTTTGACATATTTTTCTTAGATTCACACAAAACTTTAGGTTATCTAAAGAAGCATTTAGTTTCCAAACGATTTTCATTTAGGTTTCAGTTATATTTACTGAAGTTTTTAATATAATAGAGCGATTTGTGTGTTCAAAATGGATAAAATTTGAGTACAGTGAACAGGATGAACGAAGTGCTAAAATATGTTTTTTAGAAAAATCAGAGATACCTAACGATGTAGGATGTTTAGATGGTACCCATATTAAAATTAATATTTTTATAATTCTTTAGAAATTTGAATTTTTCCTTTTTAAGTTGTAGCTCTTCCTCTTTTATTTTGCACATTTTCTTAGTATAATTTCGAATTTTCTCTACACCTTTTCTTATATGTATTTCAAATCATTATTTACTTTACCAAAAAATTCGATTTTAGCTTCTACTTCTCTTTTTAGTAATTCTGTTCGTTCTGTTTCTACTACTATACGTTTTCGTGGCGTTCTCTAATTTTGTATGATTTCGTCACTAACATTTGCATTCAGTTCAACATCAGTACATATGTCTTTCGATAGGAACTTTTTCTAGTTCTGTGAAATTTGTTTCTGCATAAGATCCCTCAAAACCAAAAGCAGAACTAGAAGAATTAGTGGCAGGATCCAATTTCATTATTTTAATAACTGCTTCTTCTACATCCGTAAAGTTGTGGAACTTATTGGGATCACCGCCAGTTGCAAAAACTTCAGTTTTATTTTCAAGAACTTTTTTTTTATTTTTATATTTTAGATCATTCCAAACCTGCAATCGTACAATATCAATTTTCCTTTGATTTGGCTAAACAAATAAATTTTTACATTAATTACCCTTTGCCATTTGTCAAAATCTCGTTGAGTGGTCCTAAAATATTTAATTCTATCGCTAAAGCTTTCCATTTTTTGAAACTAACAACCTTAGAATATATATTTTTGGCCAGATTCATATCTTCTTCGAGAATCTCTACCATTCGAACAATTTGCCAATTTGCCTAATATAGAAATTAAATACAAACGATTTCAATTTAAATCTACTTAATATATACCTTGTTTTCATAAATGCAAATCTGCAGTCAATCTGCATATTCTGAATTTATGAACACAATTGTCAGATTTTCTGAATGCTGTTCATAAGTGCAGACTCAAAGTCTACTGGGTGTCAACTTGGCAGAATAAATTTTTAGTATGCATACAATTTTTTGAAGTAGTTTTCTTTATTGTTTTGAGTATTTTAGTTTTTGTTTTGTTATTTAAAAAAAAATGTTATTTTCAAAATGTCAGTATTAATGAATAGAAACTTTGCAGAATTGTCAAGTAAATGTAGAATATAGGTAGAATTTGTATTCATTATTGCAAAGTACGCCAACTGGTGGCAAACTTGTTGTCAGTTTGCAGCATTTATGAATACATCCATACATATATATATATACATATATACATATTATATACATAGTTATTAAATTTATTTATGATTTTCTTACTTTACTTTACTTATTTTTTTTTATTTTTAAGCCGTAATAAAGCATTGCGTTATTCTCTTCATATATTATTTTTCAATTTTATTGAGTAAATTTTTATATATTATTTATGAAATTCCATATGCCATTGGTTGTAAGTATAAGATTTGTAATAGAGAAATGGCCCACATCCTACCTCGGAAAGGGCATTAAATTTTTACTGTACATTTATGTGCAGTTGAAATAATAAAATTAAATTCATATAAACTAAATTATTTTCAACTTGATGTGTTCGAATTGTCCATTTTACTTATCTTACTAATCTGTAACTATGTCTTAGCTAAGGCTAAAGTCTGAATCTTTCTATATACTAATTTTTTCTCCAATAATGAATAATTCAATGGATAAAATTTTGTTACACAAATACATATGTATGTATATAATGTAAACATGATTTTTTGTTAATAAAGAAAAATAAAAAAAATTTCTTTTTCATTAGTTAATTTTAGTATTTCTATGGTCATTTGGTTATTATACGTGTGTTAGTAACAAAAATTTAGAGAAAAACATAAAAGAAAAATTGAGAAAAAAATAGAAAAAAAAAAACAAATCACTTAAACTTCACTGCAAACTTAGTTAATGACAATGGTTAACTGACTAATACGATCCATAGTTAATGATTGCTTTATGTGAGAGTATTTAACCTCCCGATACCATCATATTTACCCCTTGTATTTTTGTAGCACGCATAGACTTAAAAAATGTATGGACCATTGATTGGTCTTTGATCATCACAGGAACATGTAGATACATTTCTAGTCGATCCATCAAATAAATACTTATTATTTCTACATCGAGTACAACATCAAAAGTACGAAAATCGTTGTACAAATCATTGTTGATCTACACCTACTATACATTCATAATTAATTGTAAATACCCTTAATATATTGCTTGTATTTCAGATGGATACCTAATATAAAATTAGTTCAACTATATTGTGATCAATTCCGATGTAAATTTCTACAAATAAAATTATATTTAGTTTTTACCATCTAAAATTAATTGTTTTTTATTGTTTAAAACAAAACTAATGATAAACATTAAATAGACCTACAACACCTATTCTAAAATTAATAAATTAAATTAATTTTCTTCATCAAAATAAAAATAATTCATATAAATAATATAACCTCAATAGGAATTTATTTATAAACAATTTAATTTTAAATTAGATTTTCTATTTAATGTTATTTATTTATTTAACAGTGGACCTACAGATTAATCTGCAAAATGCTTACAATATGTTTATTTTCAAAATACAATCAAATGTGACATAATAGTATATCTTTGTATTTATTTGTCTAGACTGAGAACGGGTCTACTATAAAAATATTTTATTTTAATTTCCTGATTTAAAAAAGGATTTACACACATATCAGGCGCTATCTAGCGCTTAAGAAATAATATCTTGTATCTCCATTTTACTTAAAAACTAATTTTATAATCGAAATAAACAGAACGACTTGTATATAGTCGATTTTCTTGTAATTCCATATTCAATATACATAATTATATTTATTATATCATTTGAAATATTACTTAGTAACTAAAAATAATTGGCCATGAACTTACATAAATTATGGACATACGAGATTGGCAGAAAATTGATGTGTGTGGGTAGAATATAAAAACATAATATTCTAGTTTATTTAAAATCTCATTTTATTTAATTATATCAATAATAATTTTTATTTCATCCAGATTTGAAATAAGTAAAGATAATGCTCTCAAAATATATATATATATATAATATACTAGTCTATTGCAAAAGAGTTGACCAACCTTTGAGCTTATCATTACAATACAAAATGTTGTTTGTTAAATAAATACTCGAAATATTAGATGTAATGTAAAATTGCAGTACCGTACTTAATTAAGCACGAAAAGGTGATTCTACCTAAGTTACTGTCGAAAAGTTTTTTTTTTTGGACTAGTATATACGGACAATTTATATCTTAGCAGTTAAAAAACTGTCAAAAGTGTATAAAAGAAAAAAAAAGGTAATTACTATCTATAAAAGATTTGATTTTATATCGCGTCTACTTAGATTTTATGGGAAACATCATAAAAAATTAAAAATTATTATGCCACTACTAAAACGCATTTAAAATACAAACAACGTATGATGGGCCAACTTTTTTGCAATAGACTAGTATATTTCCTTGTTTAATTTATTATTTTCGTTTTTTTATAAAACTACAAATTTAGAGTTAAGAGATTTTATTTTCTTAATCTACAAAATATTATTATACACATAAATGCATATGGGTTAAAAACAAAAAATAACTGTTTTATTACCGGAAACAATTTTTTTATTTTCGTTTTTTTTATTTTCCTACGGAAACGAAAAATTAATATTTTAAATAAATTCGAGTAGTCAAATTTATAGATGAAAAAAAAATATTTAAACGCAACCAACCAGCATATTTAACTGAAGTTCTTATATATATATATATTAATAAATCAATTAACAAAATAAAAGACATTCAAGTTAAATTAAAAAAAAAAAACATTAATAAAACTGAAAGTAACACAAAAATTATTATGCTCTATTGTGAATCATTTTTGCAATTATTTAGACTCATTTGACATAAAATTTTATTTATTTGATCCATGTTACTTTGTTTTATGACAAAACAATAGTTTAAAAATATAAACAAGTTATAATTTTAAATATTTTTGGTTATTTTTAATTGGTTTTCTATCATAGATAGACTCTGACAAAACCTTGTCGATAAAAAAAATGTTTATAGCTATCGTTCAGGCATATCTAAAGTTTGGATTGTATTTATTTGGATATTACTAATGATCTCGTTTTAGTTATGAAAATGGTCAAATTAAAAATTTTCAAATAAAATACATTTAAAATTATCATTGCTAAAGCTAGTAGTAATAAGTTTTTTGAGTTTGTAAATTTATGCACCCATTTTCTGGTATTTCGATCTAAATATACTTACTACATACTATTTCGATCGCATATAATGCCAGGAAACGTTAAAAAAATGTACCGTGTATGAAATTCAGATTCGAACGATTTTCCGAATTTGCGATTCGAATGTAAAATTAATTGGTACGAAAGGAAATAAACGTCATTTAAGTTGGTAGCGTAAGTTTCCGAATTTCTAATTGTCAGTAATGTTTTTGCATATGTACTTTAAATTTATTTGAAAATGTGTGTTTATTATTTTGAAAAGTATTATTTATTTATTTATTTATTTATTAAACAGTGGACCTGCAGATGAATCTGTAGGCCAACTACAGACCCTTTTCCCCTACGGGATGTGGGCCTTTAAAATATAAAAGTAAATTTACAAAATAAAATATATAACATCTAAGAAATACAATAAATGGTATAAAAGAAAAGACTCAACAAATTAACAAAATAGAAATTACAATTTAAAACAAAATTATTAGTAAATTAACAATTCAGAAATAAAAATTTAAAATTCCAAATTTTAGCAAATTAACAAATTATCAATTTAGTAAAATAGAAACAAAGTTAATTGTACACTTATAAAAAATAAAGTAGTATTATTTTTTACTTTTTAAATTATATCAATTTCATTGTATTTGTATTTCGATTTGAAACTCCATCATTATTTTAAATTGAGATAGTGTTGTTTTTGTTTAGGCCTAATCTATAAAACATACAAATATGAAATAAAAATAATTTTTTTAAATACTATGTATTAAATATAAATGTAGTATTTTTTATATTATTAGTTATTATTGTAATATTAAGGGTCTTTCCGAACCTTTCCCACTTGCACTTGATACTCGCACTTGCACTTTCCAAAAATACTAATTTATCGCACTATTTTTCATATTAAATTTTTATACGGATTTAAAAATTTATCACAGTACTTTATTTTTCGAAGTAAAATTAGTATTACCTTAATACATGTTTTTTTAACTTTTTATGTCAAATTTATTTTGAAAACAGCAAAAAAGTGCTTTATTTCAACAATATTTAGCAGCATTTAGTAATATTTATTATTATCATGACTATGGCAATGATATATATTTTAAATTTTAATCAAATGTCATTATTGTCATTTTATTTCAGTTTGTTATGAATTATTGTTTGGTTAAAAGAAAAAAATGCAAAATTTTATTTTATATTAACTTTAAAAAGTAAAAAAAAATTATTTATATTTAAAATATGCATTTAGATAGAAAAAATAGAATTAATACTTAGATAGAATATAAATTTAGATAGAAATAATATTGTATGTAATTATTATTTCTTGTTTTATGAAATGAAATGTTTTTGTTTGAATGTTGAAGTTATTTTGGTTTTTCTTTTTGTATATAGCTACACATTTTTATAAATAAATTGTTTGATTAATATCTATTGTAAATTTTATGAATTGATATTATAATAAACTTCATTGATTAACTGTGTGCCATTTAACATATCCGTAATGTCACGGTTATTTATATTTCTTAAAAATATCCTTTCTGAAATCTGAAATTTTAGAAAATTTAGAGAACATTTTTCTTAGGCAGAAATTATTTAATACATTCGCCAAAAATGTGTTAACTCATCAAGTAACATGTCCATATTATTTTGTATGATTTTATGGATAATTTTTATCATAATTCGTTGGTTTCTTCTTTGAATGTAATTTTTTTTTTATTTTCACTTTTAATAAATTTCATTTTGCGATATCTAGTGTACTTCAGACTACACTAAAATTTTGACAACAAATCAAGTGCGGACGCACTAAAATTTATTCGAAATTTTTCGGAAAAAATTTTGTGCGATTTGACAGGTTTAGTGCGAGTATCAAGTGCAAGTGCGAGAGGTTCGGAAACACCCTTAGGTATAAATGTATAATTATATTTTTAGATAACTCCTTAATTTTAAAACAAACAAAGTTTTATCTCCATTCGATAACAAAAAAAACCATTCGAATAAAATATGTTAAAAAATATTCGAAAATAGTATTACATGGTACGAAAATTTAAATTCGAATTCGTATATACGATTTTCGAGTTGTCAAACTTATTTTAACTCGAATTTCGTATTATTACATTTACGAAATTCATTTTACGAAAATCGGAATATGCGGTAGACCCCCTGAATTGTGTACCATTATAGGTTTACGATATATTCGTTATTAAATATATTCATATTAATTTTTTCATATATAATTTCAAATCTATGAAATGAATATTGTAACTGCTTTTATATACAGAGATTTAGAATACACACTTACATACACAATAGCTTTTCTTTAGAATTGTTATGGCATTTAAATGGTACTTAATTAAATATTGGAAAACTATATCATAAGCATATAAAGAATATATTGAATATTATATTTGTTATTGAATATTTTTCTGTATTTTCCATTTTTTAATCTATTTCACACTTTTGGCTAATATTTTTATTTTCAACCCTTATTAGATTTATTTCTACTTCTATAATCTTACTTGAAAGAAATTATTTTTTATCTGAAAATATTTTTTCCAAAACAATATTTTAATATTCAGTGTCCAATTAATTTTTCTGGGCACAGTAAATGTAGTATTTCCGGTTACATAGCACTGCATAGAAAAATTTTTTTTTCATAATCTATCAAAAAAAAAAATTAAATTATGATAATCTCATAATTGTGTAATTCAAGCTCATAAAGATAAATTTAACATCCGTACCATCATATGTGCCATATTTATATAATTGATCAATTGAAATCAATACAAAATCTCGTATTAACCATGCAGTGTAATTATCTGAGTGTAGGTTTGTGCTATAAATATGAGTTTAATTTACGTTTAAATGACACCCAATAACACAAAAAAACAAAAAAAAACAAAATTATTAAATTAAATAGTCAAAATTTACTTTGAAAGATTATTACAATACACTTTACCTATACAATATACTAACCAGTATTGGGTATTAACAATAATGCCTATCGTGTAAAGAATTTCAGACAATAATGGAGAATATTTTAATAATAAACAATAAACAATTTCTTATCTTCAACTAGAGAAAATCCGCCCGAGGCCGAAGAAAATGTATGAAGTTGATGTGGTAGGCTCAATACCTACATGGTCTGTTAACCACCTAAGTAAGCAAGTGATGGGCAACATTAGCTTGCTGTTTAACAATCAATATTATCTAAAAATGTTATGACAAAAAATAATCTATAATAATTAAGAATAGTCTAATTTTTTATTCCATTTCGGTATCTCAAAAGAGCTCAGTCGCTCGTATAGAGTATTTTATTATTACTACTAGTATTAAGACTAAATAACAACAATATAATAAATCATTACACTAATTTAAAATTAAATATCAAAAGAGAAGAAGAATTTATATTTTTCTTTACAAGCACTTAACGACTAGTTAGAAGTTTACAAGTTATATTTTAATTTATATTATACGCGTCGTTGTGAAACAACCAATTTTAGTTAATTGTTTATTAAATTATTGTCTCAAAATATGTTCAAACCAATAACCATATTACTATATAGTCTAATCAGCAAGCATCAAAATGTAATCCAATTCGCGAACATTCCACCTAAACTACCGCAACCATGGTCTCAAATTACGTAAAAGAAAAAATTAGGCTGTTTTACTAAACAAAATTGTATGCAGACACATCACTATCAGTACATACATCAGTATCAGTACATAAAATGATGCCGCACATTAAAAGGCGATGGGGTCATTTCCCGGCATCAATTTGGTCTTCAACCTGAACATAGTACGATCGAACAGGTACATAGAATAGCTGCCGAAATAAAATAAGGATTTGAAAAGAAAAAAAATTCTTTTCAGCAGTGTTTTTGGATGTCAGCCAGGCATTTGATAAAGTGTAGCACGATAAATTAATCTATAAAATACAACAAAACCTACCAGTTTAGTCTCACGCACTATTAAATACTTATATATGTTGTGTCTCTGAGCACATGTATATATTACTTGATTAAAATTAGAGAGATGTTACATGGTCGACCTCTTATATTCAAGTGGTTTTTTATTTATTCTTCCATCATAATATGTACTTAATCTAATTATTAACTAATACCAATTATAATTATAATGCTCTTTATTCTAATTACAATACAACTATAACTATTATACTTAATATATACTATACTAATACGGATTATACTTATAACTTGCTTATAACTATAAAGTATATGCAAACATAATACATATACATGTATTAGTATAATATATAACAATATAGGTAACCAATAGACGCTTTAGAATTATATTCAAATCCTACAAGATAGTGTACTAGGAGCACTTTTATCTACCGTAAAACAGGATATTAATGGAAAACAGGATAATAACATTAATATCCACCTTCGCATACGATACTGCAATTTTAAGCTGCCATCATCAAATACAACATCTACAAATCTGCAGGAACATTTTTGCTGCAGATACAGGAATGGCTCTATTAGGGGAAAATTAAACTAAAATTGTATGCAATGAAAATTGTATGAAATTATGCTCACCAGTTGATATAAATGAAATAACTATTACGCAAGCTAACAACTTGAAATACCTGAGAGTATACCTATACAAAAAGTTAACTTCAGAAGAACTGTAAAAATATAAAAACAGATATGCAACCCAACTGATCTAACACCCTTACCCTTGGGCGAGAGATCTACAGAAAATTCCAATAACCAGCAGGTTAAAAAAATTAATATGAGTTATGCCAACTGATTTCTAAGAGAATAAAAAAACAATCATGACCATGAAATACCATTAAGCAGTAGTCACAACCTCTATTGGTTACAATTTATCTCTGCAATTCTATTTCAGTAGAAATTGATTCAACAAAATATTAAAATTACAAGTTTTCAAACCTTTGCATTCATTTTTATTCATTTTATTCAATATTAAAATTTATGCAATTAAAAATGGATATATCGCCGAATATATCACAAAAACAACTTTGCCTAAAATCATTTGACAAAAAACTCCATATCGCAAAAATATTAAATATCAAAATCTCAAGTTCAAAAAAATAATGTTTAAGCAATTCTTATACATAATATCAAAATATAACATTTTAAAAGTCTGATAAAATATTAAAAATTCAGAAAAGGCAGGAAAAGTTCGATCTTTAATTTATTTTTAAAATTACATCCAAAAACTATAGATTTGAACATAACCATGAATAATTATTGAGAGCACTTTTGAACACTTTAATATGTGCTTACAGGGATTTAACAATATACATCATAATGTTAAATTTTTTTTATGTATTAGAAGAAGTCAAGGCAGAAGTTGTTGAAATTTAACTTTAACGTTTTTAACCCCTACTCTTGGAACACTGAACCTCATTTTGGTACTGTATTAATTATACGTATATTTAAGGCCATGGGCTAAATTAAAATAATTGTAAGTTAAAAAACTCAACTGGTTCGACTTCTAGGATGCTGAAACTATATTTTACTAAGGCTTATATTTGTTTCCGACTATTCTCGTTAAGCCCCTTTTCTGAAGAAATCGCAAAAAGTTCGTCATGAACATCCTGGCGTTCGTTAGTAGTTGTTTGGTGTCAAGAATGCACAGCTCTCAATGGATTACAATTTGATATCAACAATAAAAAAATTTTTACGAAATAAGATATACTTTTTTATGTTTGTATTGGGAACATGTTTTATTGTTTTACATATGTATGTATTGTGAGAACAGTTTTACTTAGTTAATAATTTGGAGAGAATTTTTTTTACAAATAAACATTGGGTGCGTTCAGTAAAATCTAACGCTATATGTAATAATTAGCGCTGAAATTTAGCGCGAAATTTAAAATGACATTTGTTTTATGTGACATTTGACATAAGAATTTTTATTTTATTTTAAAATACGAATACAACACGTACATATATCAAATATCAAAATCAAAAATTTTTAATAAAACATATTTTTCAATATTATTATATAAAAATTAATAAATTACTAAATTATTTATTTTTGCTTATTTATTATTATTAATTTTATTATTATAAATTATGTTTAAATTCACACACCACTCACAACAAATTCTGTAAACAAATAATTTTTACATCAAAATACTAACACATAAACGTCATTAAAATGTCACTGCTCAATGTAGCATAGATTTTTTTCGCTGCAAAATTTATGCAGGGCTTTAATTTAGGTGTACATAAAATTACCGTTCAGTAGAAAATTTGCTCGAGCGCTACAGTAATTTTGCAGCGCTAGACTGTACTGAACGCACCCATTAACTCGTATTTGTTAAGTATTAATTTTTTGTTAAATGAAAAAATTGCTAAGTAATTTTTTGATAATCGTGATTTTTAGTAAATTGGATTTAGGCGAAATAAATATTTGTTTTTTTGAATTTTGTGAAGTGTTACACTCCCATTTAAAGCACACTTTCTTTCACAGCACGATATTTTATAATTGTTTAAAGTGTAATTATAATTTAAAATGTTTCTTCCCATTTGATTCAATTTTCAAAATTAAAGAATTGATTATATGCTTTAATACAACATAGTAGTTATTCAGTTTATATTTAAAGTCAAACATTCATTTTACATATACATATATATATTTTGTAATATGAAGTACATTTAAAAATAAAAAGATGGGTGAAAGTAATTTTGCTTATTTACCAGACAAATTATGTAATTAATTTAGATATTAAATAAATTTAATTTACTGTATGTGTTTTTGCTTCTCTAGCAGTAATCGACGTTTCAAGATAATTTTTTGACATCATTAGGTTGGAAATTAGGTTAGGTTGGTTGAGTAATAATAGTAAATAAACCCTTATGATGAGACGAAAACATTCGAAATGTCAAGTATTCATATAAAATCAAAATCAGCTTTCAAAATAATAAACATAATAAACCTTTATTTGATTTGATTGACAGCCAAGAACCAATTCAACCAATCAATCAAAACAAAACAATTCAAATTTATTTTAATTAAATGTAGTTATTAATTTAAGTAAATGTAATAAAAAACTGAAACTATTAATCCCAAAATATTTTTATAAAAAATTTATTTCTTAAATGTAAAACAATTTTTTTTAAACAATTCTAAATCATTTATCAATTAGTGTAATCAGTGAAATTTTTAAAATATAGGACGATTTCGGTTTTCGATTTTGATCGTGTTGAAAAGTATACAGTTTCATTGTTTTTCAGTTGACGCCAATTTTGCGATAACAAAATGATTTTCTTTCTAATCCAAATGATTCAGTAATTGTGAGCGCTTTTGTTGAAACTTAGAATAATAATTTTAGATTTCCTAGGGGAGCGCGATAGTATGAGCATTTTGGCTTGTTGATTGCCCGGTGTGTTGGCTAAAAAAATTGTCAATTTTCTACTCAAGTCAGGCTTTTATATGCGCTTTGGCTTTTATCGTATTGCGTATGCATCCTATATAAAAGGCAAATCCGAAGTTATATCAGCTTTGTTACCTATGGTTCCAAAATGCCTTGGTATCTATATTATTGTAGCTTTATTTATTTTCACCAGTGGTTTTTGTATTACTTACTATCTCATACCAGTTTAGATGCGATGGTGTATGAATCAAAATTTAATATAGCTGCTATTAGCCGATTTTTGTAATTTTTTAAATTCCCTTGCACACAAATTTAGATTGCATGCACTTAAGTGCGATCAATTAATAAATAAATATATTTAGTAATTTTTATGAACCACTGGTGCAAATTTAGTGATGTAAGGTTATTTTTAATGTTTATTTCTAATATAATTTGAATAAATAATTTATATAATATGGGAATGTTATTACATATGTGAATTACTTTCATTCTTTTTATGCCGAGCAGATAGTCCTCATAACATTTTCCATAAAATTGAATTTTAATATTCTTCGAAATAAAAACTGACTTAATATTTTTATCGTTTTTTAGTCAATAAAGGTTATTGAATTTGACAATATTTTAATTGTACAAATCAAGACATCTAAATAATATGTACTCCCTATTTGTCTTTATTATCTCATCTTCATCTTATATATGTATATAGCCACCTATCTTGGTATCGAATCAACTATGATTAATCTATTTACCTTATTCACAACTCCATACTATATCAATCTATACTTAATTACTACTTGTCACTACTTTGCATTGTATTTAAGAATTTATATAGTCACGGAATAGGATTACATACCTACTGCTGTTAATTGGATGTAATTTACGATTATTATTATTATTGTTATTATTATTGGTCTGTTCGGAAATTCATTTCTAAAACATATCTAACAAGCACCATGTTCGTTAATAAAAATTGTCATTCTACAAAACAGCAAGTTCGAAATTTCTAAACTGAATATTTTACAAAAGCAGAACGTTCTATAAATTATAAACCGCAAATTACATTTTTTTAAAATAGCGGTAAATTATGCGAAATGATTACTAATAAAATACTAATAAAATAAATTCATTAAAATTGAAAATACTTCTCATTTTTATTTTTATTCGTCAAAACTGTCAATAAACGTCAATTCAAACAGTTCAAACTAAAACGTCAATTTACAGCTGTATTTCAAACTAAAACGTCAATTTACAACTGTAAACGTCAATTTTACAATTCAAACTAAATTTTAAGCAATTCTTGCAGATTTGCGAACTTTTTGCAGTTATAGTTTGGTAAATTTTTGCAAGTTCTTAAAGTTTTTGCAGTATACAAAAAAAAACCTTTTTATATTAATTTAGATTTTGCAGTGCATTCTGCATTTCCGAACAGATCCTATTATTGTAATTATTATTACTATCACAATATTTATTGTTGTGACACAAATGTCTATTGAAAAACAGATAAAAAAATTTACCTTAAGACGGTCTTATTTAAAATCAATTATAGGTTAGTGCTACACAAAGTACAACACGAGTCCACGATAAAAACACAATATTTCACAAATAATGAGAGCAAATTATTTTATAACATTTGACAAAAAAGGTCTATTTTAATTGAACTATGTGTGAGTAATATAATTTTCATTCTGGAAATTGTCAATTCTCATCTCTTCTAGTATATCAAAAAAAAATTTGAATTTTATCTCTATTTTGTTAAAATAGAAAACACTATAATCAGACAACACTGTCATTCACATAATATTCAAATAATTTTCACGTGTTTTTATAGCACTCAATTACTATTATTGTCTTATCTTAATGTCGACATCTAAATTTGTTTTATTATTCTTTTGTTTTTTTTTTCTTTTTTTTTTTTTTGAAATGATCATTAAATTTAATTAAAATTTACAATTTTTCTAAAAAAAAAAAAGGAGATTTTTTTTTAGTATTTTTAAGTGGAAAAATTTTTGATTCATTTTATTATTCGATTAAAATTCATAAATGATTTGAAATACCAAAGATATACAGTGTGTGACAAAAGTAGGTGAAGACATGGTTTGCAAAAATAAATATTTAATTTGATTTTTTTTTTTTACATAGCCAAAACACTAGGTGGGAACCTTTTATACTGAATAGTACGTTTGGCTAGGGTGGGAAAGAAAAATTAGGAAAGGAGGACAATTACGAAGGAAGTCTTGAATTTATGTAGGTCATAAATATAGAATTTATCATGTTTGGGGAACACATAAGATGAAATTTGGTTTCATATTCGGGATGTTGACAGCTTGTATTCTGTCATCAAGGGATTTCAACGGTGTAGAGATAAGTACATGCTGCCCTTCGTATTTCACTTCTTTCCGCGTAAGTGGAGATAATACTGCGTATGTGCCTGTGCCCACGAAATACCTATAAAAAAGAGCTCCGACTAACGACGATGTTCAAAAGGAGCAAGATAAGCAGTGACTTTTGGGTCATTGATTAAACGAATAGTCCGTTTTTGGACTTTATCCAAATGTTTTAACACATTACTAGAAGCGCCAGCCCATATGTGAGAATTGTACTCCATTTTGGGTCGTATGAAAGTTTTATAGATTTTCAAGAGGTCACAGAAGGAGAAGTAAGCTTTACAGTGGCTCAGATAACCTAAACATTTGGCTGCGATTTTTGCCTACATCGAATATATGTTCATTCCAGATCCATTTTTGATTTAAGTGCATATACCTAATATATTTAATAAGATTTCAAACCGCTGAAGTTTATCTTCCTGCAACAAAAGAGTAGGATCGAAAATGAAAATTTTTCTGAAGATTATACAGTTCTGAATTTTAGAAATGTTAAGTTCGATTCTGTTTTTTAAGCCCCAATTAGCTATTGCACCAAATCATGACTGAGGGGACTGGTCATGACATCTCTTTTGATTGATACAACGATAGAATTTGTAACTTCGGATTTTTTATGAAAACCGTAGGAGTTTACTAATAGCTGTGTAATTTGATTTAATAGTTCAATATACATATTTCTAAAATTTAATAGATTAATTGATCTAAAGCACTGGTAATGTGGTAGTCATGCAAAATACAACTTTTTTTACTTATACAAGACGCTCTTTCAAGTGTATGAATTTCATGTTTAGATGAATGCATTCTTAAAAAATTTTTAAATTAATTTTTGTGCCCACATCACATTGGGGACCTAAAATTGCTTCAAATCCATTTGTTTAATATTTTTTCCATCTATGGTGTATTATACGATATAAACTTCTTACGATGGTAACTTTATAATTTAATCAAGTATTTACTACTTAGGTGGCCAACAGACTATGTTCACCTAACTATTTACTGTCCTCTTCTGTGCCTGACTATTTGTTCTGTGCCTGACTATTTGTCCTGTGCCTGACTATTTATAGCCATAGAATCAAGTATTTACTGCTATAGAATATTTTTTCATATCTTAAAAATACTACTTTTAAGTAGTCTGAACATTGTGACATACATAACAATTTATACAACAAATTATCAAGTTTAATTAAACAATCAGAAACTGTCATGTAGTTCCGCTAACTTCCCTTAATAATAATCAGTTATTTCAGTTCGATAAACTTCATACAAATTACAAATGCTAATTTTATTATTGTAAAAACGATTTTTTAATAGTGTGAACTATTTTTGACAGGGCTTGATGTAGTAATAC
Organism: Argyra leucocephala; assembly: GCA_963942445.1. Taxonomy (NCBI): domain Eukaryota; kingdom Metazoa; phylum Arthropoda; class Insecta; order Diptera; family Dolichopodidae; genus Argyra; species Argyra leucocephala. The sequence continues at coordinate 151,249,956 of OZ012679.1, forward strand.
CGTTACATCGAAAATAGAGTGAACAAGGTTTCGTTGCGGTTTTCTGTATCGAAGCATTGTTTAGATACATAACCACTGCAATGTAAAAATAATACAGAGTATAATTTTGTCATTTTTGATCTTAATTTTGACTTCTTTAACATTTTGTGTTTTAAACGGCTAATATATATTTTTTGTGTTTAGAAAGGTTGTGTGAATTATAAAAAATTAATTTAAATATTTTTCGTAATATTATTTTAAATACTATAATTTATTTGCAAATTTCATCTTTTGATGATAAAAATGTTTAAAAAAATAATAGCAGGTCATACATCACAAATTCTTACTCACGCGCGCAAACTTGTACGCGAAAGTGTAAGTTTTTCCTGCAATCTTGCGTGGCGTGTTGTTTGCCCATACACTGTACACTCTTGCCTGCGTGAATACTGTTCGTTTTAAAGCTTTAAGTTCATGTATGAAAATTGTTATTGTAATTAAAATTTTGGTGTGGCGTGTGGTAAAATTTGAACACTCCAAATTCAAATCGAACAGTTTTCTGGTTATTTTAATCATGAGTGCAAGTAAAAAACCTGTAGTTTTTGCTTTAATTTATTTAAAATATATGAAATTTAATAATTCAAAAAACAGTGGATAAAAAATAGAAAAAATAATAGTGACGAAATAGATTTAATTAAAGTAAAATTAAAAGAGAAAAAATTAAACATATGTACTTTTTAAAAAATTAAACATATGCTTACAAATATGAACTAACATATAAAAAACAAATTGCAAAAATTAACTGTAAAAACAAAAAAACGTAAACTCCACGCCTACGTGATTGAGCACAGTTAATCTTGCATGTGTATGGTAGTAAAACTGTATAGTTTTAAGTACAGAATACGCGCACGCAATCTTCTCCATATGTTTACTCATACACAAACGTTCTTTCGCGCAACCATTACTAATGTACACGATTTACTTTCGCGCAAGCATTTTTGTGTATGGCTTGCTAATGAATATGAATTTTTTTACTTTGTTTTTGTTTACTTTCTCACTGAATTACGCTTAACAACTGAATTTTATTGACATATAAAAATTGTTATAATAAAACTTTAATAAAAATTAATTTATCACCAAAATTTTAACTAAAAATTACTTAAATTTCTTGAAATATACACCTTTTGGCATTTTTTTTTAATTTCGCTGTATTGGAAACACCGATTTCAATAGCTTTTTAAAAAATGTATACTCAAAATTTTCTGCGTACTCTGCTGTTTAACTGCGGTATTAAAACCAATATCAAACATTTCTGATCTTAAAACATTGTCAATTTTTTTTTAAAACATTTTTTATCATATTATACATTGTAAGTTTGACGTTTCCACTGCATTTTTGATGATACACTACAACCCTACAACTATACAATTATCTACACAGTAAAAAAAAATGTAATTTTACATAAATTTAGTGTTGCAATTGTTTAAGAAAAACCAATATTCTTTACTATTATTACAAAAATCTTCGAAATATTTCTAATTGGAAGTAAAAACTAAATTAAGTAATTGTAAAAAGTATGTAAAATTCCGTTAAAAATTATATCAATGTTACTATACACTACTAAATATACATTAGTAAGACAAAATCTTTACAAAACACGTATTAATATTACACGCATTTTTATATTTACCTATATCATATGCCATTTTAAATACCAATACGATGATAAACAATAAAATTAATAAAAATATGATATGAGTTTTACTAAGTCGGTCTATCTATGGTACACATATAACATGTAATTTTTTTTTTATCTCTTTTACTCTTTTCTGCATGCAAAATTAAACAGAATTTACTTGTGTCAGTCAGCAGGCAGAATTAGGTATTCACACACTTTAAATGAATGTAGTATGTTTTAATGAATTCCTTTTTGTACCGACCATAATTGTGAAATGCGTAGCATAATGTGCAGTGAACTAGTGTAACACATATAATATTAATTTAATTAATTTTGCTAATAAAATAGCTTAGAAATAATATAAAATAAATTGAATACATGTTTAGTATATTCTTTTAAAACAATGTAAATTGAAATTTATGAAAAACATTCAAAATTTCATTGCTTCTAAAAAGTGCTAGTTTTAGATGTTATACCTATGTGTAACCTAAATTTTTCAAACTATAATACTTATATTTCCCATAAATATAGAAAACAATTAACAAAAACAAAAACTAATAAAAATAAAAAAAATTAAATGTAAAATGTGTTTTTTTAAGACAAAAATTCATAAAGCCGTTGAAACCATCCTGATATTTTTTTTTTAACTTCAACATGTGCTCTCCAAAAGAGTAATTAGTTTAACAATGCAAGCAGTACAAATGAATTCCAGATTCTTTTGGACGTTCAAATAAAAAATTATTTAAAAATAAGTCTAAAACCATCTAAAGCTAGTTTGGCAGTTAAAAGATTACTACGTTTCCAAGAATATTAAATCAAAATCATCAGTTCCAAAAATTTTTTTCACTTTTCAAAAATATTTAATAATAAATTTTTATTTAAAATTTAACGTACTAATAGCAACAACTTTGATTTTTTTCCGTTTTTGTTTTTGGTCTTGATTTAATATCCTGTTGTAAATAAACGTAGTAATTTTAAAACGTTGTATTGATAATAATGTGTTGCCTGCATGTATGAATATAATAATTTTGTTATTTTTTGTTTAAAAACATTTATTTAAAATAAATGAATTTGATTAAAAAATCTATATATTGTTTTTTTTACATCTTAGATGTGTACTGCATTACACATGCTCATAGCAGTTTTCCACTATTTTTTATCAAAATTAATTCTGTAGGTATTTTTACATTCCTGCACTGTAATTTTACAGTACAGTACTTTTAAATTTTACTAGAGTATTATTCTACACTTCACGTGTAATTTTGTATTCAATCTGGGTAATGGTTGCTAACTACACGTGTAACTTTTACTTATGCGGTATTGTAATTTTACATACGAAGGAAAAATTACTACGTATATCATTGGCAAATTTTGTGCCAACATTTATCATAGTAAAATTCACTAAATACAGTGTATTTTTCAATTAATTTCAGTAGATTAATTAATATATTGGGGCTTATTCTATAGAAGCGAATTTTTCGGTACGTACAGAAAAATATGATAAATTTAATTTTTGGTATTCTGTTAAGCGAAATAGCGATACTTGTCGGTTTTTATCGCAACGTGTCGATTTTCATGGTATTATCAGAATCGATTTTTTTTGTTCGCTGTCAAAAAAAACGATAAATATATCATTATAGAAAAAGGTAGTGAAAGATGGCGAATGAGAAAAAGTAAATATTTAATTAACGTAAAATTCAAGTAAATTAATTTTATTTATATATATATATATATATATATATATATATATATATAAATAATTATTAAATATTATTTTACATTTGTAATTATAGAAAAGTTACAAATAGGAGGCAGTTTGAATGTTTGTTGGTGCAATGATTTTTACATGTGTTCCAACAACATACAATAATTCCTGGGAATCGAAATTTATTATAAAATCCCAATTTGATGGATGATTTTTCTTCTTCGGTTTCATGAAATTTTATATACTCTCGACACAATTCCGTCTCTAATATTGACAATGTTTCAGCTAATATTTTAGAAATAGTTGATTTAGCTGAACCTACCAAAAACTCGTCCCCCACACTTTTTCGATAACTTCCTTCAGCAAGGAAGCGCAATGTTCCAACAAATTTTATAATGAGTTTTACTGAATGTGGACCAATTGCAGGACTTAAATTATTGTCTAATTTATCTATAATCATTGCAAAAGGCTTCTTTCGAGAGCCTAAAATACTTAATGAATTTAAAAAAAAAAAAAAACAAATATAATTAAACACATTTTTTTTATTATACTTTGTTTCGTAATATAAATGAAAAAACAGTTTTAATTTAACTTCACTTAATTTCACTTTTCAAACAAAAAAATAAAACAAAAAATGTCAAAACATAAAAAAAAAAATTGACAGTGTTAACGAGCAATGATGCCAGTTTTGCAACATATCGTATCATTCGCTTCTCAGAATACCAAATGTGATGCAATGTGATGCTCTACTGGTACGTAGCGAAAAAGTGATTCACTTCTCAGAATAAGGCCCATTATACAACTATATATTAATCTACTGAAAACTGACAAAAAAAAAATTAATATCTTTTAATTTTATCCGATATTTTTCCATAATTCAATATTCACTCAATTTCGGTACTCACTATATTATAAACTTAAGTCAACAGAACCTAATACTGATATCCTTTATAATAATAATTGAGAGTATATTTGAAATTTTAATTTTTTTGTTTTTATATGTCTTTAAAAGAAATTTAATTATACATAAAATATCCAAAAAAAAAAATCATTACAAGTTTTCACTTCATTATTTTACCATATTTTAATAATAATTTAAAAATACAAAGTGTAATGAAGTGTGATAATGAAGTGAAAGGGTACAAGGTTGAACGACAATTCTCATACTCATATCATTATTATTAAAAATTATAATTTTTCAATTTCTTATGTTAACTATATATATATATATATATATATATGTATTTTATATTTTTATACTAATCTATTTAATTTAATGCATATACCTCAAATCAAAAAAAAAAAAAAAGAGAAAAACGATGTTATTCTTATTATCCTTTTTTCCCCTTAATGCGAATTAAATTTTCAAGATTTTTTGATTATCCTATCCAAATTCATATCAAAATTAAGTGTTTCTCATAAAGATCTAAATGTAAAGATATTATTTTCAATTTCATTCATTATACTATGATTCTACATACACACACACATATATATAATATGTGCCTATGCCTCTAGCCATCTACTACTAGTATGATTGGAACTATACATATAGTATCTTGTTTGTACGTACATGTGTTATAATATATCTATAGATTATTTGATTGTAAAAAAGATTATTTTACATTATTATCTTAATTCAATTTTGTATTACATAAAACTAAAACAAAAGATTTATTATTGCCAAAAGAAGGAGAAAAATTTAAATTTTGAACTATGTTTTTGCTATCAAAAAAAAAAGGACAAATGATGAAGAAAATTCTAAAAATGATTTTAATTCATGAATATTGAATCCTTTACATAAATTGAATTCATTATTATGATATTCAAAAGTTAAAAAAAAATATCCTATTTTTTTTTATTTAAATTTAAATTACGAATTCAAAAGTTGTCAATGTTGACTACTTTTAACGTAAAATATTTTTAATTGTCATTTGAAATTGGTCTACAACATAAAACAAAGATAAATTCATCTTGTAATAATTGCTGTTAATTTCTAGTACATTTTTTCATACAGTTGAAAAATATCATAAGTCTTAAACATAATCTGAATAATCCACCCACTTATAGTAACTGAAAAATATTGATCAACAAATTATTAAAATTAATTCAAGATAAACTCCCAAATTTATAACACCCCTATCATAATAGACTAAGCGATGCGATTAACATGAGTACAATCTAAGTCACTTGAGTATGAAATTGGTATTATAATAAACTTAAGATACGATGAATAAATTGAACCGGCAGCACTTTTTTATTATGTAATACAATTTAGTACAAAATTTTTAAATTTTAATTTCTCTATTCGGTATTTGTTTATGCATTCTGGATTGCAATTTTTGAATTTTATAAACCAAGTTAAGAAAATTAAAGCATTAAAAAGTGAAATAAGATAAAATAATTAGGATAAAACATTGAACAATACCTACAAGGTTGAAAATTTAGGCTTAAAATTAATAAATTTTTCCTATTCATATAAATCCTGACTAAAATCATAATAAACTAATAAATAGAGAACGTATTAAAATCAATAAGTATTCTAGATTAATTTAATAACTTATAAAGATAAAATTATTTAATATTTAGCAATTATTATCCACATTAGATAATTTTATATCTTGGAATATCTTATATATTAATACGCTTAAACGTCTGTTAAACTTTTCGCATAGCTTTTACAACACAAAGCTTTTTTCAACTAGATTAAAGAACTTTATTAGAACTATTACGAATTACGATAGTGTGCAAAATTTTATTTAAATACATAAACCACAAAACAATAAAACCAAATAAAACCAAAAACAAATTAAAATTAACCTAAAAACAATTCACTTATTGAGCAATAGCATTGACTATATGATATGATTATATGAATTAATTTTAAAAAAAAAAACAAAGTAACAAAGACAAGAACCAAATTATCAGAATATAATTATTATATCGATAAAATAGCTTTGTTAAAATATTACGATATTACGATATTACAGCAAAAAAAACTTAACGGTAAAACAAATAGTAAATTTAGAAAATATATTTTTCACCTCACCCAGAACATATTCACAAATTCCACAAATTGAAATTTACTTATTTTATTAACAAATAATTCAAAAGTATAAATTCAAATGCGCAGTAGCATTGAGTAAATATTATATTGTACATGGAGAATCATAAACCGAAATTTACGATCTGCTAAGAACAAGAAAAGCAAAATATGTTATGACATTATTATCAAGTTCCAATTCAATACACGGCAAATTTAGAACACATAAAAATTAAAAAAAACCTTTAAAAAGAAAAATCACAGACTACCCTTACCTACATCAGAAACCCTAGCGGGATAACAATATAACAATAAAAACTGAAGAATAAGAGAAAAAAAAATAATTATTGGCTTTACCCCTATAATAGTCTATACTATAATAGTCATAAGGCGTCAATAAAAACTGAACAATAAGAGAAAAAGCATAATTATTGGCTTTACCCCTAACTATAATAGTCATAAGGCGTCATATGATGTCATATGATGCTTCGTTAAGTGGCCTATATAATTCGATATGATTTAACAAAATCATAACCAATCATAACCTTTACTATAATGGTCATACCTAATCATACCAAAACGTCAAAACCAAAATTTAAAAGAAGTGAAATAAAAATATAAATTCTATAAATAAATGTTTTTGTTTTTTATGTTGAGTATTGAAATAGTTAGGGCTATTATGATAATAAAAAAAACACAAAAAACGTATCTATGGCTATTTTAATGTGTTTTTAATGTGGGTGTGGTATGTATTTAGTTTAAATGCATTTAATTTCATATCTATATACTGCCAGCGACATCTCTGTTCGCCACATTTTGTTGAAATGTATACGTCTCTATTAATAGTATTTGTTAGGGAGCGTTTAGACATCAGATTTTGTTTCATGAAAGTTTTGTTTTACTTATTTTTATTACATTTACAAATTTTATTGCAATTACATCAAATTTTATTTCAAAAGTTTTAATTACATATCTCAAAGATAAACAAATATATTTGAATAAGTATTAAAATGTTAAACTATTTTTAAGGTATTAAATAACGTGAATTATAGTTTTAAGTTTTTCAAGGGTGAAGTGAATTATGTATATTAGAGCATTATAATCAGACGTAGCGGTGAATTCGATCGAATAAAAATCTAGAACTCGTTCGTTAATTTTCAACCGATTAATTCGATTTAAAAAAAATTCGAATATTTTTGATCGGAAATTTTCTCGTTCAAAATTTTATAATATTTTTTTTATTTTTTTTTGTTTTATACGTACATATGTATGTGTATTTTAATAATTTATTTCTAAAACAGCAATCTAAATTTATTTTTTTAATTTGAAATTTGAATTTATTTGACATATAAAAGTCATTACATTTCGTTATATATCTTATTTGATTACATTTTTTAAAACGAGTACAAAATTAGTCTTCTTCGATCGAATTCACCGTTAAGCATTTCTCATCGAATCGAATCGTGAATGTCGAATAATTTTATATCGAATCGAATTCATCGGTACGGTTGAATAATAAAATCAATAGCCGACTTTTAAATGAAAGTCCTACTAGTTAGTTTTTTATAACAATTGATATAAGCATATACAAGTTTTGTCAATAATACCTTGTTCAAATGCCTATAACCTACAAAGAATTGTTTTCAAGTGCGAAACTGAATTTAAAAGTAATTGATAAGACTAGATCCAATGTTAGAATAATAACATGGCTTATCATTGGTTAATGTCCATTCAACAGACATCTGTTCAAAATTGGTAAATGATAGATGCAGACTCCGCTTAGAAGAAGAGGAATCTTCCATCACATTGTATTTATCTACATCTAGAATGCGATGGGGGGATTACTCTATTTATATATTACTAGCTGTACCCGGTCCGTGTTGCTGGCCCAAAGCCCCTATAATTGAAACACCTAATTTAAAATAATAAAATTTAAAACTTAAAATACAAAATCTGCTTATTTCTTTTAAAATTACTCAAAATTTTAGAAAATGTATGTCATTATTTTATTATGATGGAGTACCTGAAATACAATTTTCAGTTACATAAAAACTTTAATTTTTTAAATATTCCTGATAGGCCATGGAAGTTGTAAGGCTGCTACCCGAACCATTCAGATTATTGGAAAACGGTAAAAGATATGTTTGCTCATTATATTTGTAATAGGTATTGGGAGTTGTATGGCAGCTGTCCCAACCACTAAAAATTTTGAAAAACGGTAATAGACGTATTTATTTCTTTTTGATGCAGTACCTAAGTACAAATTTTCAGCTCTGTAACACTTTTGGTTCTTAATATATTTGTGACAGGTGCTGAGAGTTGTATGGCAGCTGATCGAGCTGTTCTGTCGGAATTTTAAAAAGCTTGTAGACCTATAACAGTAATAGACTCTAACAATTTCATCCAAATGCAGTAGAGTTTTAGAGTCTATAAATAACATAAAGACAGACATAAAAAATTTCATTTTTATATATGTATATATAGATAATTTAATTCCCATTACTTTCTATATTTATTTGCGAAGGCATATCTAGCAAAATATTTATCTTATTCTATTTGCCTTATTCACTACTTGTCACAATTTACACCGCTTTGTTAGACTCGCTACTTAACAAATCTAACTAGTCTCAGAGCTCATTGCTGTTAAAATTTAAAATCAAATAATTTCAGATTATTATTATTATTGTTATTATGACCACCAATTTGAAAAGGTCCCGTCTACATAAAACTCATCATCGAAAAAAATAAAATAAAAAATTCCTAAATTAGATTGATTTTAAAATTTTGTCCCGTAATATGAAAATTTTACATGTATTTTCAAAATACCTATTTATAAGCATTTGCTTTGTATTTACATAGGTCTTTCTTCCATAATAATTATTCTTCCTTTCAAAATTAATGTTAACAACGCAAAACAAATTTTTTGTAAGCATAACTATATACTCTTTAGCTCATTTTATATATTTTTGTTTTCTTAGGTTTTTGTTTTAATTGTATTGAAACCACCCACCACCCTTAAACATTAATTTGTTTAAAATTAAACTTTGAAAATTTATATAAAAATATTAATTTTCCTGTTATGAAGCAATTACCACATTATGTTAAATAACATTGTATATTGTTAGTTAAACAAGTAAAATATCTCTTTTATGTTAAACTATACTACTCGTATATTATGTGGATCAACAATGAATTTTTTTTTTTCAAGAATAAACATACTTATATGGTATAATAAAAAATATAATATAATAAATTTTAAAAATGCTTTCTACATTTTACCATTGAATTGAAAATTCTTCTATTCACTAATAAATACAGCTAAATATCAAATGTTATATTTTTAAATATAGATAATAGGATCAAAACAAAAATCAAATCAAATTGCACAAGAAAATGTATTTCTATGTATGTATATTGATGACGTTCTATGTCAGAAGTGAACAGTGTGTAATAATCGGTTTACTATATATGAGCAACATTTAAATTTAAATGTTATCCTATTATTTTCTGTGATTCCATTTACTAAATTGCAAATTGTATTTATTAAATATGTTTTGATTGAATGCACTGATAGAACCATCAACATAGTGCCGTACCCACTTTTAAAGTAACAATAATTGCTGTCACTGCATTCAAATGTATCCAAAATACCTTGATGGAATTTTAAAATAAATTTTGAATAGTTGCACTTTTTTCTTCGCCACAAATTTAACAGTTAAATCATGTCCCTAAAAATAAATGTAAAATGAAATCAAGAAATTAAAAAATATTTTGCTAGACTTTTTATTTGGACATGTTAGACTAATAAATCATAATTTTTTTCATCAACAATAAATTTAGGTCAGTATCAATAACTAAATAACACCCATAAAAATTGTAATCTACTTGTTTTTTGTTCTTTTTTTTTTTAAATATTTCTCAAGTGAAATTTTCAACAAAACTGATTGAATTTGGATTTTTTTTTATTATTTTTTGTTGTTGAAATTTTTTTATTTAAGTGATTTTAAAATTTTCAATGAAAACTTTTCTCTCATCGGGAATAATATTTATATATACATTATATATTATTATGTAATATAATATATATACTGATGATATGTAAATACATGGTATTATTTTATAACGTTAATGTAATATTATTATCCTTATTGAATTGGTATATATGTATATATATATATATATATATGGTGGATGGATATTTATGTTGGTGTATGCATATAAAAGTAGGTTGAATTAAAATTGTTGAATAAATATTGTGAATTATTTATTCAGATAACAAATCTATACCTGATGGTCAAGTTAGTTTTAGTTCGTTTATTATACCCCTATATTAAAATATTAAAAATAAATAAACAAAGTTCTGAGCTTTAGTTTAATAATTGATTGTGGGTTTATAATGTAACAATTTTAATTAAAAATTTAATATTGCTTACAAAAAAAATGTGGTAACTATACAAAATGTTGACCCACAGAGGAGAGAAATAAAAAAAAATTAATTGTTTAGCTTACATTAAGAAATTTAGTAAAGAATTACGAAATAAAAAATGTTCAGATAGATAACACTATTAGTGTTAAGAAGTATTAATATACATTGATATATAATGTGATAATTCTAGAAATCGTCCTGTGAAAACTAAACGTCACTTTTAGCTGTTTAATATTATAATTTTCTTCTTCTTTTTCTTCTATTTCAATCTAAATACGGATTGCGGATTTGCGACCAATATAATTATTATTAAATTATTTAATTCTTAATTTCAAGTTCTATACCTCAATGTAAAGGGTGTCCTAAGAGCGTTGAATCATAGAATCAAAGGTGATTGTAAATGTCGAAACAAACAAAAAAATTATACGAAAAGGTGCCCTCTAACTTGGCCTCAAAAATCTATAAATATCTTGATCTAGTTTGCTTGATCAAATCACATCCAGATAAAATAACATAAAATAAATATAGTTAATTAAAGCTTATGTAAGCCCTCTTTTAGCACATTATCAAACATTATCCTGATTATCAAAGAGATCTAATTGGATATTTTAGATGTCCTACGTCTATAATATTATTAAATGTTTATGAATAAAATATGATTTAGAGTTGTTCCAATAAAAATAACGCTAAATAAGCATACAATTTTTTCCCGTTATTTCGATTTTGAGTATATCTATTTTGGTGCTTCAAAAATTATAGAAGTTATATTGGTTTAAAAGTCAATAAAATAGCAAAATAAAATATATAACTGTAATTTACATGACAATAATATGCCCCCGATGTTTTAGTATAACGATATTACTGACCTTGATATTTGATTACTGCTCTCATTTTAATTTGTGGTCAGTGTGGTAATATATAAATTTATCAGTGGCATGACTGAATTTCGCTCATAAACAAAATTCTCCACTTTTTCTAAAATTTTCAAATTTTACCATTGTATTTTATCCATGTTGTAAAAACCTTTATAATTATTTCAGAATTCTTAATTAAATCTTCTATTGATATATTATATAATTATTCTCTAATTTTTTGATTCGTTAAAAATTATATATATATATACAATTCAACTTTGTAAATCCACTTGTTTATTTAGTCAGCTTTGCTTATCTATTAAATCTCTTTGTTTTATCTTAATCATAGAATTACCTGAATATATACATATATATATATATATATACATATAATTATAATAAAAATTATACCGGTTCATTATTTATATATATATAATATATGGGTATTCCTGAGTTGACTAGGTCAACCGTGTTTGCCCCTTTTGTATACTTTTTTTGTTTTTGTTTTATATTTTTTGTTTTTCTATTTATTCCAAATGACTGAACGACTTAAAAGTTATTAATTTTAATTTTCTGTTTTTTTTTTATATTATTTTGAAGGTCCTTCCTTCCTTTTATACAATAATTGAGATTCCAAATATTAAAATGTATGTATGTATTAATATAGACATTTTATAATTATATATACTTACATATAAAATTATGTTAGCAGGATACAATGCTGCATATACATATACATATATAGAAAATAGGTTCCTTTAGATTTTTCTTGGTTTTTTTTTCTTGTTTTTTTTTTTTCTTTTACTTTAATAAATAAATTTTCTTTTGGTTGCTTTATACATATTATATATTTACGTAAATAAAAATATATACATACATACATATATTTTTTATAATTTACCACCAGTATTTAGATTGATATTTCTATTTTTTGTTGTTTTATTTTTTTTTTTGTTTCATTTTGTGTTTTGTTATTTTCTTCCAACAATTTTCACATCATAAAATTTTTATGAAAGTTCATTATTCTCTGGATATTTACATTTACATAAGTAAATATTAAGGTTACCATTTTAAAAAAAAAAAAAAAAAAAAAATACAAGTATTATAAAGAGCACATGAACAGATCTAGAAATTTATCAAAAAAGGGAGGGGTAATTATTTAAGGGTGAAAAATAACATTAAAATAAAATAAATTAAATTGATATTGAAAATAACTATTTAGTAAGTGCTTACAGAAGTCCAGTTAAAGGGGAACAAAACTATCTCGCACATAACAAACAATAGGTACAATATTAAGGAAGTATTCGCTACATTCGATAGATGTATGATTCATTTGAAATTTCGGTATTATTGGACACATTAAAATTTGTTAAGCGTATACGATTTATTATGTCGTTGACTGTATATAAAGTTATACAGGTATATATTTACATACAGGTTTTTTAATATTCATACAGATTATGGAAGTATAACAATCTGCTATTATTATTACAATCTGCTATTATAATGTAAAATTTACGAAATTATATTTTAAACTAGGGGCCCCTGTTGAGTAATTATAATTCAACTTTAAAATTTTATAAAAAAACTGTAATTTACGTACTGACATGGACTTATCACGATTTAGCAGAAACCACTCGTGTTTAATAAAAAGGTTTGTGGTTAGTAATTGTGGTTTATTTTGGACACATAAATACACCTCCTTCATATACTGAGTCGTTTCCGATATATTCCCTATAGTAAGTGGCATTAAGTGGATAAAATTACTTAAAATAAAAAATTTTGTCATTAAAGAGAAACGAAATAAAATAAAAATGTGTCTACTGCGCAGGTCCTTAAATGCTTGTCAATTAGAATTATAGATACTCTAACTCTACTATATAAAAATGAATTTGCCAGTCATACGAACAATTCAACTAATTTTTTTTTTGTTTTTGTTTTATATTTTTTATTTGAGATGAATTTGTTTTTTTGTTTTTATTTCGCATATGTACCTACATAGATTCATTTACAAGTATGTAATTATAATAACTGATTTGTTTGCTTTTGTTTATTATTTTAATAAGATCTCTCATATGCATAATGTATTTGCTGAATAATAAAACCATATGAGTTCATTATATTAGGAGTTCATTAAAGAGAAGCGAAATAAAATGAAAGTGTGTCTACTGCGCAGGTCCTTAAATGCTTGTCAATTATAATTATAGATATCATTAAGTACACTTACCAAAGCACCAATGATTGATACATAAGAAAAAAAATTGTTCCAGGGTTAAAAGACAAATTTTATGAATAATTTACTTCTTTTATTTTTTTTTAGACTTCCGATTTATACTCCAAAGCTATTATTTGGTAGAAAAATTAATTCATAATACATGAATTTGGCAAAAACATCCATTGCCCATAAAATTCATTTTACTCATCGATCTTTTTGTTAAGAGAACTTCCTGTTTTTATTTCAAATTAAAATTGAATTTGATTTTTTGCAATTATGAGCTTTTGAAATATGCAATAACAAGCAATAGTTAGTAATAGTTTTATTGTCGTGTTATTTATAAAACAATGTTATTATACTTTAAGAGTTAATTAAAAAAAAAAAATATTAAAAATTTTAAAAATATGATTTGGGTATATCCATTTGAAAAAATCAGAAATGAAATAATTACAAAATTATAATAACTTAGAATCGAAATCAAATGTTATTTAAAATACGAAAGTATATGTATGTATCTACAAATTGAAATATAAATACAGAAAATTAAGTTGAAAACCACATCGGATCTAATATAAATATAATAATTAAGAACTAATAAAAATAATCAGCTGTACCGGTGAATTCGATTCGATATAAAATTATTCAAGTTTTTCAATTCGATTCGATTAGAATTTCTTAACGGTGAATTCGATCGAAAGACTAATTTTCTACTCATTTCAAAAAATGTAATCGTCAAATAAGTTCAAATTTCAAATTAAAAAAATAAATTTATCTAAATGTTTTATGCCTGAAATACATGTGCAGAACTATGCATGCATCGCTGCAAAAATAAATTAGAATATATGGTTTTATATGAATTCTGCACGCAGAGAATTTGATGTAAGATATCTCTATTTCTAATTTTTGCTGCGCAGCGGCAGAGGTACCAATACGAAAGATTGTAAAAATTGTCATTTTACTCATACTAATAAAAAATAATGACAAATGTCATAAAAATTATTTAATATTTACATATTTATTATTGTTTTTTGTGGTAAATAGGTTATAACCAATTTTGTAAAAATTTATTTTAAATTAGTTAATGGAAGAAAAATTAATTAATTTGAAATTAATGAAAATTTCCCTAGTCCATAGTCTAGATTTTCTTTCTTTTTTGTTGCAATATTCATCATAAATTTTTAAAATATTTAGACATAACAAAATATATGCACAACAAACTAGCATTAATTTATTCATATAATTATGTTTTGTTACAATCATGATAGTGAAAATATGTGATTAAAATTTTTTCAAAAATTATTAAATTAAAACTTTTATTAAACAACATTAATAACTTTTAAATTTTTCAAAAATTATTTTATTTTGTATTTTATTACTATACAAAAAAAACTGTATGTGTATTAATATGGCGGGCGGCGGCAATTATCTACATTATTTCAAAACAAAACAATTTTTGACAGATAAAATATGCACATGTGTCTGGCACGCAGGTATGCATGCATATCTGCATGCAGCGATGCATGAGAATTCTGCACATATATTTCCCACTTTAGAAATAAATTATTAAAATACAAACACGTAATGTACAAAAAAAAAAGAAAAATAAAAATAATATTATAAAATGTTGAACGAGAAAATTTATATTCGAATTTTTTTTTGAATCGAATTCACCGGTTGAAAATTTACAAACGAGTTCTCGATTTTTGTTCGATCAAATTCACCGGTAAGGCTGAATATAATATGCAATATATATACAAAATATATATAACAAATAATTACTATATAAAAGTCCATATTCCGAAAGGGAAAAGGACCTGTAGTTTGCCTGCAGATTTAACTGTTATATATAAATAAATAAATAAATTTAAGTTAAAAATTTTAAACACAAATAATACTTAATTTCATACTGGTAATATACATTTGGTAACCCTATACTTATCCAATCAAATATTTGTTTTTATTAATAAATATTAGTTTTTGTTTATATTATTGCAAAAATTAATACTAAATACTTCTGATGGTATTCGTATTATACCGAACCATTTATATTATTATTATATTCACTATTATAGTCGTTCGACTTTTATTTGCTAATGGTCTCAATTATGAAGGAGTACTTTTCCCACCCATTATATACTCACATCGTTATCTATATTATAAATATATATATATATGGTATATATATAAAAATATTACCAAAAGTATGTCTTCGTTTCTAAGAGAGAAGATCAAAGCACAGACAATTAATTGTAAAAAATTGTTTATTTAGTTGTAATAAAAGTTGACAATCAAATATAACAAAATATATACATACAGGTACACAATATATATGTATGTACATATTAAGTATATTTATATTTTAATTTATATAAAAAAGGATATATTTCTTTACTCTATATGTAGACTTCAATAACTACTGAATGAAAAAACTTTGGATGCCTTTTTTGTGCTATTTTTTGTCTTTTTCTATTGTTATTTTGGTTTTTTTTTTTTTTTTTTTTTTGTTTATTTGAGAAAAATAAAACCAAAGTTTATAAAGAAAATTTTTTAGATTTTCATTTTCATTATGATGTACGTTTAAGTATCATATATGTATGACTAAATAAGAAGAAAATCAATTGTCAAGAATTAAATTGGAATTGATAAAAAAAATATAAGTATAACAAAATTATACAAAAAAAAAGAGCAAATAAGAACAATCGCTTAAGTAATTAATTTCTTAAAAAAAAAAAAAAGACAAAAAACGCAAAAAGGTAATTATTTAATAATGGGTAACAATTATTATTTAAATATGTAGATAACTCTGTAATTATAAATAAGAGGTTTAGTTAATTGTTCAACAAAAATATTTCATAATAATTATAATAATTTTTTAATTTTGATATATTTTTTATTCTTACATAATTCAAATCGAACCACAAATACACAATATATATCTTTTTGATATGATCGTAAGTAGAAATATGAAAATGACTATTTCAATACCTTCTGGAAAATTATTTAGAATATGGTTAACTTTTGGGAGCGGTCGTTATGTTGTTTTTTTAATAATGTTGTTAAAAATCTCGTTTTTTTTATATCTTGTTTTTCAAAATATCGTTTTTTCTAAAAATCTCGATTTTTTCAAAAAGTTTTTTTGTTTTTTTTTTTTTTAGTTTATTTATTTAACTTTATAATCTATCTTATTTTTATCTAATAATAGTATGTCACTGTTAGACGATATTGAGTAATTTGTTTTGGCTTCTTTTATTTAACAGGTGGAGAGTAAACCCATTGGCTTATTTCCGAAGTTTTATATTTCTAGTTAAGCTGGTGGGGATTTCTGGTTTGACTATTTATAAATCTGCTGCTTAGATCTATCGGATGAAACCTTTTCAGCCTTCGCACATGTTGGTCTGTACACTGTAGTTGTGATGCGAGATCGTTGGGATGTATTTCAAATCTCGCAAAGTATTTTGAGCTTCTTGTTGCTATATGGCTTCTTTAACCGATTCGACTTTTAAGTCCTTTCTAATTTCCTCATTTCTCACGAACCATGGTGCATTTACTATTGATTGGAGCACTTTGGATTGAAACCTTTCCAGTATTTCAACGTTGGAATTACTTGTAGTCTCCACAATTCTATACCATAGTACCAGATGGATGGTTTCAAGACGGCCTTGTATAGTAGGATCTTGCACTCCATTGATAACTGCGAATAACGTCCTATTAACCAGTATAGGCTGTTAAACTTCAATCTAAGTTGCTTATTTTTGTTGACAATTTAAACGCCTACGCAGATGCATACCAAGATACTTTGCACACTTGGCATGTGTTAATGCCACGTTATTTAGTGTTACAACCGGGCAATCTTCACTTCTGGTGGTGAAAGTAACATGCACTGATTTGTTTACATTGGCCTTGGTTCTCCATATTTTTAGCCAATCTTCAATATTTAATAAGTCTTCTTGCAATTGGTTTGAGGCAACAGTTGGACATAATAATACTGTGTTATCAGCAAACGTTGCAGTAACTGTGTTTTTTTTCGTTGGCAAATCTTCAGTATATATTAAAAATAAGATAGGTCCTAGCACACTATACGCTGAGGGACTCCTGATTTTATTATTTTTTCTGATGTGTGTTCTTGTTTTTGTTTTATTACAAATTTACGACTGTCTAGGTATGATCTTATGAGTAGATATAATTCATGAGGTAACCTTTGCTTCAATTTGTATAGAAGTCCCTTCATGCCACATGTCATTGTCGAACGCCTGTGCAATATCTAGGAACGCTGCCGAGCAGTATTTTTTTCTCAAAAAGTCTTGTCTTTTTTTAAATTTGTTTGCAAAAATTTGAAGTAGTGATAAAATTTTGCTTCCGTCACTAATAGCAGGGTTCCAATAATATAGGACGGGACTGGTCTTAAAATTGTCACTCCTCAAAATCTTACAGAATATTTATATTAATTATTTTTATGCATAGCCGCTTTTGTATGTAAAAGGCGGGATATATTTCTTTTACAGAATATTTCATCATCATCATCATCATCTTATAGCGCTACAGCTCTGGATGAGCTTTGGCATTCATCATTATGCTCCTCCAAAAAGGTCGATCTTGTGCCACTTTGCTCCAATTTGTAGGGTTTGAAGATCATTTTTAACGTTGTCTGCCCATCTGTTTCTTGGTCTTCCTATACCACGGATAGTTTTCTATTCAGCACCACTGCTCGTTTTCGACTTTCGTGTATTCGACTTATACTACGGCTTTCGTACGTTCGGCCAGCCCATCTTAGTCTTTGAGCTCGCTGTTGCTTCTGATTATATATTCTCCATTCTGTAATCTTTTTGGGTCGAGTATTTTTCGGAGAATTTTTCTTTCAAATATGCGCAGTCTATTCACCCCGACCACGCTCACAGTACATACCTCGCACCCATACGTCACTATGGGTCGTTGAGAGTTTTATGTATCGTCATTTTGGCCTTTCTTGATATTAGTTTTGATTGAAGCAACTTTTTGTTTGCATAGTAGCATCTATTTCCGGCCTGAACTCTATTATAAATACAGGCCGAGGTATGTAAAGCTTGTAAGTCCTTCAAAGTTGTATTCTCCGATTGTTATATTCTGATTACTTCTTATTTATTCATTTCTTGACATTTTTAGATATTTTGTTTTGTCTTCGTTGATTTTTAAGTCTACTTTTTTTGTCTCAGTTTCTAGTTGTACAAATACTTCAGCCTATACATTTATATATCTATAATTTTTTGCCATGATTACAATGTCATCCGCATATACTACTATTTGGGTTGTCGTATTGAATATACTGCCTTTCCTTTCTAATTTTCCTATGACGTAATGTAGTATTAAGTTGAATAATAATGCGAATAAGGCATCTCCTTGTCGTATCTTTATTATATTTTTTTTTTTTTTAACTGTAATTTGAATTTTTCGAAAATAACTGAATATTTACATTTAAACATCTTGATTTTTAATTGTTTTTATTTTTTTTTAATTTTTCATTACTAAATAATATTTATAATAATTAATAAATAATATTTTTAAAAAATTCAAAAATTCAAAACAATTCAAAAGATAAGATTTCTAAAACCGAGATTTTCAAAAACGAAATTTTAAAAAATCGTGATTTTGAAAAACCGAGATTTTAGAAAACAAGATTAAAAAACAAGATTACGTAGTAGACCCTTTTTAATGAGATATATGTAGCTGAAGATCTATAAAAACTTGGGATTGTATTGGTATGTAGGATATGAATACTGAATTGGATTATTTGTCAATATTTTTCAAAACTTTAAATCAAGTCCGGCATATTTGTTTTTCTGTGTATTTCTAGAACTTACCGACAAATGTTGTATTTTAAACAACCCATATTTGTATTTTTTTGTTTTTGTTTTGATTTATTCTGGAATAAACTAATTTTTCGCATACTCTGTTGGATATTGCTCAAAATATTTATGCTCAAGACTTATTTGGGCCAATAAAATTTTCTGTGACCAAAGATAAAAATTTGAATTGTCTTGGATATTTATTGTCAATAAATTTATAGATTATGCATCTGAGATGGTAAATAAGTGGTCAGCAGTGACCAACTCAACCCAAACCTCTATTTTATAGCGCTAATATCTTGAGAAGATGAACATAAAAGTCCACTATAAGTAACATTTATGCATCTCGGTTTATTACTTCATACGTACTTATTAACTTTTATTTAGTATTGTCGATATTAATATTATCCACGGGCAGTTAAAAAAATATCTGCCATCTATAATTATAATTGACAAGCATTTAAGGTCCTGCGCAGTAGACACCTTTTCATTTTATTTCGATTCTCCTACTCCTTAATGAACTTCTAATATACATAATATATAAGATGTATATATAAAACAAAAATGCGCACACAGTTGAACATTTTGTACTCATATGATTTTATTATTCAGCAAATACATTATGCATAAGTGAGATATTATGAAAATAATAAACAAAAGTAAACAAATCAGTTATTATATTTTATATTATGTACTTGCAAATGAATTTATGTACATATGCCAAAAAAAAACAAAGAAACAAATTCATCTCAAATAAAAAATATAAAAACAACAAAAAAACAAATCACTTGAATTCTTCCTTTTTATCTTTTTAAGTAACTGTCTCTAAATTTTAGATATTTGTAGTAATAATATAGTTTTTATTAAAATTATGTATTATGTAGGTATATATATACATACCTCTTTAATGACAAAATTTTTTATTTTTAGTAATTTTATACACTAAATGCCACTTACTATAGGGAATATATCGGAAACGAAGCAGTATATGAGGGACGTGTATTTATGTGTCCTAAATAAAAAATAAAACTTACTAACCACAAAACTTTTTATTAAACACGAGTGGTTTCTGCTATATCGTGCGAAGTCTATGTCAGTACGTAAATTATTGTTTTTTTAAAAACTTTAAATTTGACTTCAACTTGAAATATAATTACTCAACAGGGGCCACTAGTATGATTATAATTTTATTTTTTTTTAAATATTTGGGATTCATTTTTCCACTTCGTCACAACTTTTTAAAATAAAAAATCCTGACATTCAATTTTAAATATAGAAACTAAAAGTTATTGCAACTTGTAGCCCCAAGAAAACCCATGATTATGTCTTGATTTGTATTAAAAATTTCTTTTAATTTGAGTCAATTTTTATAATAACTGTTTAGGGACATGTCCAAAAATGTGACGTTGTGGACTCAAAACGTGACCTAAAAGACATCAAACATATAAAAAGTTTAATTCATAGATAATTTTTTATAAACAAACATTTTGTATTTTTCATGTTTACGATTATTTTCTTTGCGCTTTTCTTTGCATCGACGTTGCCATTTTTTGATTTGTTCAAACAAACATGCAAAAACTACTTCTACACAGGTATCTTTATAAATGTTTATATAGAAAATCAGAAATATGTAGTTAGTTAGTTGAAAGCAAAGTAATAATAACTACTGAATTCCGCTACGTCACAATTGGGTCTACTACGTCACATTTTTAACTGTGACGAATTGGACGTGTGACGAAGTGAAAAAATGTCGTAAAAATGTTATTATCTGGCATATTGTAAAATGTATTTTAATTCCAAAAATTAGTACGTCCCAGCTTAAATTATAAAAGTTAATATTATAATAAAAAAAAATGGTAAAAATTTAATTATTTATCGAAAAATCGTTGTGACACAGCAGATTAATACACGCATTGACTTCGGTGGGTTAACAAGTCCTAATTTCACAAATACGCACAAAAACTTATAATTCCTATTTACTGCAATATAGTTCTAATATTACGTCATCTTTTAACTAAAATTAAAACTAAAATTTAAGAAGTAAAGTAAAGTATTTTTGCTAATCAACTTCAGTTGGGGACAGGAGATTTTCATCAGGTGAAAAATTTTGTGTCCAAATTTTTCATGGTTCTAATTTGATTAGTTTTTTTTATCTTCATTGCAAATTAGTAGCAATTTTTTCTTAATTTACAATTAACAATTTAAAGTAAAACTAAAAATTTTTGTAAAATTTTATTTATTGTCTCTAGAGACGTACATATGAATGGCTACGAAAAATGTTATTGGCCCATTTCCTAATGATATTATGTATAACATTACTTATAATGAAACCCTTTTTAGACATTAGTGAATGTCAATGAATGTGAATGACTTTCTACATTGAGTGGTTTCGCCTTTTTTATGTTTTTGTTCATACCTCCTTATTTGAATATATCACATATATTTTTTGATATTTGAAAGCATGACCTTATGTTATTAGAAGTCAGAGATGACACAATTTCTTGACCTTGACGTTGAGGGTCGGCTAATTCTGTTTTTGTAATATACAAATTTGTGTATGCCATATTTTTTTTTTTATACATATTTGAAACCATGATTTTGGTATTACAAGTCAGATGATATAATCTTTATACACCATTACGGCCGGCTAACTTCTTTAAGTTTAATTTTGATTATTTCAATTTTTCTCTAAAAATTTTACGTTGATTAGACATTTTTCGATACCAGTATTTGAATTTACATTTTTAAATTTATTTTTGAACAAACTTTATTTTATTGAAAATACATACATTAGATTTTTTATACCTTTGTCATTATTTTCAATCTTAATATTGTTTATGTGGAAATGAGGAAATTAAATTGGAAAAATTAACCCTATTTGATTTTCCTGTTCGAAGAAAAATTTGTTATTTTACCTAACGTTTTTCATTTGTAAGAAAAACAAAAAATATTCTCAAACAAAATTCATAAAAATATTTTCTGATAGATACATAGACAATCATACTCTCTTTAAAAAAAAAACCTCAGAACAGCGTTCACTTTTTTTATTTTATTTTTGCTTTCAATTTAGAGCAATTTAAAGTGACCATTAATATTGTTTCCATCAACATCCTCAGTATTATTTTGTTTTTTTTTTTTTTTATTTTCCATTTAATGCTCTTTACCACCTCAATGATTTTATTATAATACAATCAGTGCGACAAAAATACTCTTAATTGGTGTGTTGTTATGGTTAAACAAAAACAACAACAACAAAAAAAATGCTGTTCAATTGATTTTTATTGCACTTTATGACTTGATCTTGATATTTGTTTGTGTTGAAAATATTACGGTAAAAACCTATGAACAGAGAAAAAATTTTCGTTTCAAAAGTTTTCATAAATGAAATATTTTTTTTTTTTTCACTTTTTTTAAAGAAGTCTCAAACACCAATTTAAGTCAATTCAAACTACTTTACTTATACATTTATGTATATACTATGACTGATTTCTAAAGCAAAACAACAAAGCTTCTTAAGATTCGTTTACCTCAAACATATCGTGAGGTTTCATTTAAATATTTTCTCATTGATTTGCGGTTCTTTTCTTTTTTATTTTTGTTCTGTTTTTTTTTTTGTTTTTCAATTCAAATTGATGTAAAAGATTGAAATTGTTAGAAAACATACCTTCATATTTACAAATTCGATTCAATAGATTGTATTTTTTTTGTATTTTCCATATATGTAAGTATATAAATGTAGGTTCTTAGCAGACTTAAGTAATTTAAAATTTTGATTACATTCTTATATCTCTATATGTTTTTAGTTCGAATCTATACACTATAGGCCACATGAATTTTACTCTTTATTTATTTCGTTTTAATATAATATGTGTTTTCACTTAGTAGAGATATTAGATATACGAAATAGATATAAGGGTATATAAGTGCTATAACAATTCATAACATATTACCACAATAGTCGAAATGTAAATTTTATTGGATAAATTACTAGAATGCAAGAAAAATATGTATTTTAAATGCTAACAACAAATGGAGTAGAAAAAGAGTACAAAATAGTGAAATATTTAACACCTTGCGAAAATTATTCGATTCATTAAGAGCGACCAATTCAAACAGAACTTTTGGCTTAATGAAAATATCTCTAATTTTACTTTTGTTGGTTTTTATTTTATTTTATATTTATTTATATTATATTATATTATATTATATTATATTATATTATATTATATTATATTATATTATATTATATTATATTATATTATATTATATTATATTATATTATATTATATTATATTATATTATATTATATTATATTATATTATATTATATTATATTATATTATATTATATTATATTATATTATATTATATTATATTATATTATATTATATTATATTATATTATATTATATTATATTATATTATATTATATTATATTATATTATATTATATTATATTATATTATATTATATTATATTATATTATATTATATTATATTATATTATATTATATTATATTATATTATATTATATTATATTATATTATATTATATTATATTATATTATATTATATTATATTATATTATATTATATTATATTATATTATATTATATTATATTATATTATATTATATTATATTATATTATATTATATTATATTATATTATATTATATTATATTATATTATATTATATTATATTATATTATATTATATTATATTATATTATATTATATTATATTATATTATATTATATTATATTATATTATATTATATTATATTATATTCTATTATATTCTATTATATTATATTATTATATTTATTTAATTTTTTAAATAAAAAAAAAATACAGAACTATGAAAATTAGATCTGATCAAGAATAAACAATTATTATCCATTTATTTGTTAGTCTGATGACTTTATTTAAAATACAATTTTGTAAAATTGTTTTCTGATGATTTTGTAAATGTATTTTTGATCCAATATAATTTTCTTAACTGAATCAATTATTGGACTTGATGGTATTAAGATTTGTTAATTAATTTGGAATATTTTTTTACATTTCTGCCTTCATTCTATAATAAATGTTACCCATTTTTTTTTAACATTCCGTATTCATTTAACATTTATTAACTCCATTGTTGTCTAATAACAATAAGTTTTATGGGTTGTTTCGTTCATCACAACACTACTTGAACTCATCAGTAGGTATTTGTATTGTTAGACTACCTATACAACTCCTGATGTTTGCATTGGCTGATTTTATTTATAGATGTTATTAATAATGTAGATGTATGATGTTATGATATTAGATGTAGAACTTATTTATAGATGTTATTAATACATCTGTGAGTTATAAAAATCGACCAAAATAACGTAAAATCTATTATATCACTATAAAATACATTTAAAAATATACTTATTTAATTTTATTGTTTAAAAATAAGATCCGATAGAAATTTTAATATTTTTAAGTAAATTTATAAATTTATTTTATAGTAATCCATTATTGTCATTAAATTTAGTTTTTAACAATTAATTTCAGAATCATTCATTCATTAGTGGTTAATAAACAAAAAATTATTAAGGTTACGGTTTTTTTCCAACGGTTTTATATATATATATATATTTTTATTTAGTACTCTTTAATTTCAAAAAAAAATTTGTTTTTACATTTTACTCAAATTTTATTTTACAATATATACTAGAGTAACCTTACTCGTGTTGCTGGACAATAGCATAATATACGTTTACGTATTTGTATTAAAAATTAAATCTTCTAGATAGAATTGACATTTTTCTGAAAACGAATTGCAAAATACATCAATTTTTTAAAATGAGAACATCACAAAAAGAAAAAAAAGACGACGACTTTCCAACACATGAACATGCAATGTATTCATTTTATCCGAACCATTAATCACTACCCGTAACAATTCATAGCACTAACCATTTTGTCAGTTACCGCATCTGCCATAAAAATAAATAAAAATAAATTTCATTAATAAATTATATTTTAATTACACTCTTTAATATTATTTTATTTTGTACGCATCGGTTGCATGATTAATCATTATTAAATTGAAATGGTACCCATCTTTATCTTGCCAAATTAGCGGATATTGCAACGAATCATAGGAACGGTGTGTTTCACTAACAAATTTCCAATTGGTCATTTCTACGTTTCAAAATAATGTCACCCATGTTGAATTCTTCGCCAACCATGACAATCGCTTCTTCATCTTCAAATCGGTGTGCATTGAACCTTCCTACATGTTGGCCAGCTGGCATTTTATCCGCATTTATTTTTATTCCATAATTATCAGCAGGTACATTATAAATTTGTGATTAAAACATTCCAAGTAATTCATTATGTTCATGTACTAATATTTGTAATTCACGAATAATTGGTTTGCTTAATTTCGGATTTATTGATTAACGCAAATCAACTTCTTCATCTCCATTTCCCATGAAATAAATTTGTAGGTAACAATTTTATTGTATACACCTAACCTTGAATCTTTAATTCATATTAAACAAATTGGTTAGAATTTTTTTATAAATCAAAAGAATATTAATATCTGAATTGAAATACACATTATTTACCTTAAAGGTTGGCATAAAACAATCACGAACAATGTGTTGTGCTCCAAATGATGTCATTTGAAAGCAGCAATTATTGTAGACTGAATGAATTTCAGGAAATGTTTGGATTGATTTGTTCTGCCAGTAACCTGGTGTTAATATAACATTTCCCCCAGTACAACACATTCTATCGGTTTCATTTTTAAATTTCAATGCATTGCATTTATTACAAACTTTATCGATTTTGTCAATTTCACTGGATGTATACGAGGGGTAGTCCATGTTATGAACATGATTAAAATCTGCAAAAGGTACTTAGAGCAATTGTCAATGCGCCTTGGTATAGTCGAACTACAAGTGAGATCAATAAAAAAGGAAATAACTGCTACAACCAAAAGATATTGGACCCGGTTAAAAACCACTCAAATCTGGTGGAAAAACTGCGGAGACAACTAGGTAGTCAACACAGAAGATTATGACGCTTCTTAACAGCGAACCTTCCGTCTAGGTTTACCACATAATGCTGTCAAATATAATATAAAACTTAGGAGTATATTTGTTGAAATGTACCCTTACAGGCCTTACTATTCAAAATTGTATACATTTGTCATAAAAATTTACCGAACATTCTATTCAAAGTTTTTGCCAAAATTTTTAAAATATTAAGATAGATTGTAAATAAGCGTAGAAGTAATAATAAAAAAATATATATATATACATGTGTGATTGTTAGTCTGTGCAAAACCTATTATTTAATAAAATTTGTATCTATTCAGGTGTTTCGAAGTGTAGAAATTTCTTCCAAATTATATCTACTCTTCTTGTTCAGAGGCAAACTCAATTTTGATGACATGAATTTTGGGTGATGAATGCTGATGAATGATGATAGTATTATTATTGATTATTCCTATGAAACAAAACTTTTGATAATCTGATTATTATCGCAATTTTATATTAAACAAAAGAGATTTAAAATTCAATTTATATAAAAATAGTTGTATGTATGTATATGTGTATGTGAAAATATAAGTTATTTGTTTGAAAAAATGTTCATGTTCACATGAAAATTCTATTTACTTAAATCAATCAGCTATTTAAAAATTTATACATTATTGTTTTTCACTTTAATTTTATCAAATTTTATTATTTAAGAATTAATATTTACTATGATTTTGATTTGTTAATCACGTGACCCAACAATTTTTATCAAATTGTATTTTTCTTATCAAAAACTGTATTTTTCAACTTTTTTTTTGTTTTTTACGAAATTTAGTCAATTAATTATACGTGGAAAAAGGATTATTTGATAATTTAGTGGTTATTATATCTATTAGGGTTTGCCAGCTATCAAATTTTAAAATAACTACAAAAAATAAGAGAGAAAAAAGAGGAGAGAAAGGGATTTATTATATTGAAATGATATAAATTGATTGCACAGGATTCATAGCCCCTGAGCATTTGATATTTCTTGATCAAAATGGTTTTGTCTAAAACCAAACTATATCACTATAGTAGACCGGACATATGTAAAGCGATAGAATATGAACTGGGCAACATTAACGGAGATAATCTTCAATTTGATATGTCCATACCAGACAGAGACAAAAACATTAAAAGAGCATATTGGTGGTTAGAAAGCACTACTAAACATGTACATTCTAGGTTTAAGAATTAGTTTAAGTTAGTTTAGATATTAGGGTTAATTAGTAGGTTAAATTAGGTCAGCTAGGTATAGGTTAGGTTTTATTTAAAATAACAAGACATAATATTGATTTTTTCAGCCTTTTTTTTACAATTTATTATACATATAAGAAAGTAGTATGTAAGCACACAATAATCATTATGAATGTACAAAAAACAAATTATTAAGCAATTAGAATTAACATAAAAATTTAAAATTAATTTAAATGTTAATAGTATCTAGATCCAGTATAGCCGTTTTTCTTCAACTTTTTCTATGCTAACATAGTTTTAAGTTTGTATATTGAAGGTACATAATAAAAGTTTAATAAAAAAAAGAAGATATAAATTGATTTGCTTTAAGAAACCTTTTTTGGAATGGTCAAAAACTTAGGCTTACGCTGTATATACAATAAAGTAATAAAATTAAACTCAATGAAGAATTAATAAAAAAACTATCTGGTGGTATAGTTATTATGCCATATGACTACAAATCAGAAGGTCCCGGACTCGAATCCCGTTCAGGTCACAGATGATTGAATTAAAGATTTTCATTTTTTTTTTTTTTTTTTTTTTTTTTTTTACACTCTACAGTAACTTAGGTAGAATCACCTTTTCGTGCTTAATTAAGTACGGTACTGCAATTTTGCACTACAATCTACAATATTTCGAGTATTTATTTAACAAATTACTGGCTTATCAACTCATTAAATGTGGAAAACTACTGCTATTGTCAGGAACTAAGCCTTCTTAAATAGAATAGTTTCATTTTTATTTAATTTGTTACCAGATTATACTCTCAATTATTTTTTGCCATTTATTATATCCCAATGACAAAGGGTACTGGACCTGGTCGAAAAATCCATAAAGCATTTTTTTTTTTTTTTTTTGCTTCATCAGGAATCAAACCTGGGACCTTTCGGTTGCCTTAAGGCAGGCGCTCTACCTACTGCGCCACCCAGCGTATTAATCTTAAAAAAACAATCAAATTACATAAAACAAATCTCTTGATCGTTAGACTTGGATAATAATTTAAGTAATGCGAAATTATACTATTTAGAAAGCCTTAGTTCCGAAAAATAGTGGTTTTATTAGTCAATATACCATAAAAGAAATATATAAATAAATGCCAGTACAACATTACTTTTCCGCCCTATACTCCACTGATATTGGCTTCAGAACAATAATGATATTGGTAATAAAACATTACTCGTTCATTTTCATGTAATTAATTGCAGTATTGTACAATTTAAATACGACAAGTTATTTTATTTGTAAGTTAATTTACTAATAATAGAATAATAAACGAATCGCCTACCGAAAAAATGGAACAGAATTGCAAAGCAAAATTAGTAAAAATTTTATCTAAAAAAAAATTTTTCAAACTAGCTTTGGCTGGTTGGTCTATGAGGTGGATATAAGAACCCGAGATCAGTCAGTTTATATTTTACGCACTTAGTTCTTACGGCCCCATTGTACACCAACTCAGTGATTTCACCTCTAATCACTGAGCCAACTAATACCTTTAATGAACCTAATAATTTCCAGATCAATTCGGTTTAGTTGTACAAATTTTATGACAAAAAAAAATTAAAGATGTACATGCAATTAAAATATTTGAGTAAATTAAATGGTCTAAATTTCTATAGAAATCCATCGCTGTGTAATTTTATCTTTAAATATTTTTTTTACAAATACTGTTCAATATTTTCAGAACAATTTTAGAATATGTTATTTGGTTATTTCTTCCCTGTTAAATTACCATTCATAATTTTAGCAAATGTGTTTTATTATGTTAAACGGTCAAATTTTTAATACACTGGTAGTTCGTTAGAAGACAAATAAATTATCCCAATTACTGATAATATTGATTTATAACCAATTTTTTATTACCCTTATATTATAATTCACCTATATTATATGCTTACAATAATAATTTTTCTTTGTTGTATTACAGTTATCAGAATAATTTTTATTTATTACACATTTGATTAAAACACTTTTATTATAGGTATAATTAACGATTCGTATAAA
This sequence comes from Argyra leucocephala, assembly GCA_963942445.1. Taxonomy (NCBI): domain Eukaryota; kingdom Metazoa; phylum Arthropoda; class Insecta; order Diptera; family Dolichopodidae; genus Argyra; species Argyra leucocephala. Next base: position 151,279,964 of record OZ012679.1, read on the forward strand.
AATATGTTTAATTAAGATTAGATTCAAGTCATTAGGATTATTTTAATATTACAAACAAATGCAAGAATTTGACATTTTTCTAATTACACCACAATGAATTTGAAAATAGTTTAGTGCTATGGAACATGTACAGGAGTTGTTCTGGTTTAATGATTTTATATTGATTCATTCAACTTTAAAGAAGTAGTTTGTGAAAGCTATTGAAATTGTATTGTATGCTCAAAATTTGTTATTTTTTTTATAAACTAAAATAAGTACATAATTTGATCAAAATATTCGACAATTCCTTAAAAGTCAATACCTTTTAATATTTACTTTCAAAAATTGAATTGTAGTGAAATAAAAGTTTATTAATGTTTTTAGGTACGATTTTTTGGGCAATCAATTTTTTGTTTTTTTTTATGTTCTTGTTAGTCACTTAGCTAGAATATTACTTATTGGTAGACTGAATACAGTACTTCAAATTTTACTATATAAAGTGAAACGTGTAATATTTTTCGAGATGTTAATTTATTTCATATTGTTCTGCTATATCAACTAATTAAATGTGGAAAACTACTATTATTTTAGCTGTACAATTTTACTTGAATTAATACCAAATTAAGACCCTCAACAGAATATTGATATACTAAAATTGGAACGATACAGAGAAAATTAGCATAGCCCCATTAGCATCATGAAACGTTCCACATTTTTAAACCATTAAACTCTGAAACTAATTCAGATTCACCTTCAGCAAAATCAAAAGGAGTTCGATTAGTCTCTATATACTCTTGATATACGCGGATAGCCTGCGCACGATACGAACAATTAAAAACAGAGGTAACACAGAACACATTATAACGACTATAAGTGATATTAATTTAAAACAGATGCAAAATCAAAATTATATGGATACCGGGACACGCAGAAATAGAGGGTAATAAACTAGCTGATATAGAGAAGTAAAATAAGCAACTAAAAGACTACTACTAACGATAACACCATAAACATACGGGCAAGCAAAACAAGACAAGGTACAACATACACCAACACAAAAACTATACTAGCGACTAGAACAAGACAACTAGGTGTGAAACTCACCAGGATCCGGTTGGGCTATACAAAAGTTACCCATCATTAGCTGCTGAGCGAAACACCTAGAACAAATATATACATATTGTAACAAAAATTTAACAATACAACATACACTATACTGGACTGTCAATACACACGTGACAACAGAAACAACAGAAACACTAAAATTAACTAATAAAAAAGACATACAGATAATCAAAAACCTATTTACAACCCACGGCATATGGAACAAGTCTTAGATTTTACATTTAGAATTTACAAAATAAAATTGATAAATAATAAAAATTAAAAGAGAAGAAAGTAATGCCTACTTCCGGTTTAAAAGTAAAAATAAAAGCAAAAACAAAATAAATAAAAGAAGTAAATTAAAAAAGGGAAAAATCCCAAACAAGAACTAAAAATTTAATAGATATTATTTATATATATAAATAGATTTCGATTAAATTTAAATTTAAATCGCATTTAATTGCTATTAGTATTAAATAAGTAGATATATATAAGACTTGTAATAAAGAGATGGCCCACATCCTACCTGCAAAATGGTTCTAAATTTTAGCGGTATACATTTATGGGCAATTGAAAAAATTAAATTAAATTGAATAAAATTAAATTAAATTAAATTAAATTAAATTAAATTAAATTAAATTAAATTAAATTAAATTAAATTAAATTAAATTAAATTAAATTAAATTCAATTAAATTCAATTAAACTAAATTAAATTAAATTAAATTACATTAAATTTCATTAATTAAATCAACGAATTAAATGTGAACAACTACTATTATTATCAGGAACTAAGCTTTCTTTAATTGCGTTAATTTCTTTAATTTTACTTGAGTTAATACCAAATTAAGACTCAAAAATTATGTTATTTCAATAATTATGTTTTATATTAAATATTTTTCATGGACTTTAGTTTTTAAACAATATCTGTAAGAGCTCATTTTGTCAGTATTTAAAAGAAATATTAAATTATTCCTTCATGCCCTAAGCGGGATTCGAGCTTTGGACCTTCTGATTAATATAACATACTGATAATAAGTACTTTACCATGTATTCAACAACATTTAATAAAATAATTTTTAAGCATTTATTTAACTTTTAGCCTAAAAATAATAAATTGGTAACTTATGCGGTTATTATAGGTATGAGTTGTCAAAACAAACCATTGTAATATTGAATTTAAAAATAATATTATAATTTATTTTAAAACAATAATCAAAGCAGATAGCCCTGGCAGCTTGTGCTAAAAAATATTAATCATAATATTTAAATCATAAATACTAGAAAAATAATAATATTAATTTTGAATAGTTTTGATAGTATCATGCATCAGGAACGAAGCGTCCATATATTGAGTTGAATGAGTGCTTCCCCAAATAAAATATTATTTATTATTTTGTACAACTTAATATAAAATAAATATTTAATTTAATATAAAAAATACTTAACTACAAAAATCCAAATCGAATGAAAAAAAGTTTCAAGCTAAAATTATATGCATAGATATTAATTACATTATGTGTGTTTAGAAAATAATGCCTATATAAACATCATTATTTTCTATTTTTCTTTCAATCATACAAGACAACAAGAGATATTCAACAGCCACAAATTTAAAATATTTGCAAATAATGCCTAATAAAAATCATTATTTTCTTACCAACCAATATAGCTATAATAATTATACATTGCATAAAAATATATAATGACAAATTAAATATCATTCTCTTCATTTACAATATACATACACTCAAACACACTGTTTAGTCTCCTAATAACAGCAACAAAATAATAAATGAAGCGACAATAAAATAAAATCTTAAAAGGAAAAAAAATTGAATGAGTCGCTGATATTTATCCCAAATCTACCTGATATAATTAGAAAATATCTGATAGAAAATAGATTATCTAGGGGAACGACAACAAAATATCGCATGACACAAAATGAATTTACAAACAAAAAAAGTAGCAAGGAATGAATTAATTTTGTGCATTATTGTGGTTATTGACTTAAATGAGAATTAATATTTATTTAAATAATGTATGTAGTTTTGGGTTTTTTTAGAGAGTAGTATTGATTTGTGTTAAATAATTCTGTAGTTTTTTGTTATTGAATGCTACATTGTTTATTTTCAGCCATAATTTTGTTTTATGCAGTTTTGAAACAATTAATTTGTTAACAAATGTAAAAATTTAAAATATTTTTTTTTTATTATTTATAAATAATTAAAATAGAAAATTGTAACTGTGTTATTGCAAGCTTAAGAAAAAATCATTTTCTGCTAGAAGTTTTAAGGACAAATTATTAATTGTTAAAGATGGTAAAACAATGCTTGCTCTACTAATAACAACAACAATAAAACGATGTAAACAGCATTTTTCAATAAAATCTATTAATTCGTATACGAGGCATTTTCCAACATTAATATAGAAAATTCATATTCACACTTTTTTTACATTGTTTTCTTAAAGTCAGAGCTTAAATTAAAGTTATATTTTCAGATGAAAATTTTAATAACAAAAACAGTATTTCCGAAATATTAAAATTTTTAATTGAAACAGAATTAAACAACTCTTTTAATGAATATTCTAAGCTTTGTAAATTGATAATAACATATTCGAATTCTATAACAACTACTTCAGTTGAGTGATTGTTTTTCTACCTAAACAGAATTAAAACTACTTTTAGAAATAGAGTTGAACAATTTTAACGGTCGAATTTGACAAAAATTTCAATAGAAAAGGAAAGCCAAAGCAAATTGATGTTTCCTTTTATAGTGCTTCCCCAGTGGAAAATTTCACGCCCCGTCAATGGTATGCATGTGTGTACATATGTACATATGTATGTAGAAATTATTGATTATAATTGACAAGCATTTAAGGTCCTGCGCAGTAGACACCTTTTTATTTTATTTCGATTCTCCTACTCCTTAATGGACTTCTAATATATATAATATATAAGATTGTATATAAAACAAAAATGCGCACACAGTTGAAAATTTTGTAACCATATGATTTTATTATTCAGCAAATATATTGTGCATATGTGAGAACTTATTAAAATAATAAACAAAAGCAAACAAATCAGTTTTTATAATTTACATTATATACTTGCAAATGAATCTATGTACATATGCAAAAAAAAAAACAAATTCATCTAAAATAAAAAATATAAAAACAACAAAAAAACAAATCACTTGAATTCTTCATTTTTATATTTTTAAGTAACTGTTTCTAAATGTTGGTTGTTTGTAGTAATAATATAGTTTTTATTAAAATTATGTATTATGTAGGTATATATATACGTACCTCTTTAATGACAAAACTTTTTATTTTTAGTAATTTTATCACTAAATGCTTCTTACTATAGGGAATATATCGGAAACGAAGCAGTATATGAGGGACGTGTATTTATGTGTCCTAAATAAAACTTACTAACCACAAAACTTTTTATTAAACACGAGTGGTTTCTGCTATATCGTGCGAAGTCTATGTCAGTATTACTGTTTTTTTAAAGATTTTAAATTTGATTTCAAATTGAAATATAATTACTCAACAGGGGCCCCTAGTTATTGATTATAATTATATATTTTCAATTTTAATAAATTTGAATACTTTTGATAGAATATTATTCTTTATAATACAGATATTTCAATTTAAAATTAATATATTTATATATATATGTACAGTATATTTGTAGAAATTATTTTCTTAAGTATATGTCTTACTTCGTCCACGATTAGATCTCAAGAGAGGGGCCAAGCCAAAGCCTTTTTCTTATTTTATATAATAAATATTAATTGGGTAAACTAAATATTAACTTTAACTGCCGCTATATCTCTCTTATCTATATCTTTGCAATTGAGACAATAAGTATTAAAGAAAATGTTTAGTTTTGTCGCTTAACTACAATAAGTTCCTATTTTTTGATATACACACATATACTCAATTTACTTCTCTTTTGTTGATAAAAAATTAATCATAAAATTAATTTTATCATTTACACACACTTTGTCACACCTCAATCATAATCTCTGTTATTATTTTCAATATTATCAATATATAATTTTTAAAATACTGCTGTAAGTTCGTTAAGTCACCCAGTTGCAATAAAATGTTAATATGTATAATTAGAAATACATGTAGACGATTGTTTAATTCAGTTTAATATAATAAGATTAGATTTTTTTAGTACCAATAAACTGATTATGGAAATTATTCTCTATAAAATATTTGATTAATATAAAAGTTATTATTAAAAGATTAAAAAAATTTTTAGATTATTTATACAAATCGATTTTTTTATGTTGTTAACCATTATTATTTCTTAATTAGAAATATTTAATATTTATTATATTAAATTACTAATTATTAATTTAATTCACGAAAAAAGTACTTGAATTGGAATAGGTATGTAAATAAAAATGAATTTTATATTTTCAATGCGCTTCGCATAATGTTAACAGCATAAAAAAATTGGTTACGATTAGAATGTGTAATGTATACACTATAATACATACATTACAGTACTATGCCCCAGGGATGGGGTTGCAGGACAATGATGATGATAATACATTTATATATACACTTAGGATAAAATAAATCTAAAATTAACATTCACTGATTGTATAAAGTAAAAAAGCGAAAAATCGAAATCATATAGTCATAAAACCGCTATTTCAAAAGAGGACTACTCATATAGTAATCAATCAATAATAATATTCGAAGAAATAAATATATGTATATTATATTGTTTAAAATAGTTATTCCTTTCTATAGATATTGTTTTCCACATTTAAATTAGTATATAAGTATATACAATAATAATTCTAAAGAAAATCTATTGTATGTAATTGTGTATTTCAAATCTCTGTGTAAATAAATGCAGTTAGGGTGTTCATCCCATAGACTTGCAATTAAATAAAAAAAAAAAAATGATAACAGAGGTATTAACATAGTCTTCGATTGATATTTGTGACATGTTATGTATATTCTGTACTTTATGCTAAAAATACACTGGACAGATCGAATTTCGAACGTAGATGTTCTACGAAGAATTAACAAAAAAAGATTAACTAAATCTAACAAAGAATAGTATTATACTTCGAAGATGTGATGCGAGAGTCAAACTGCAATCCATTATTCATTATAAAATTGAAAATCAATGTGATATTAACAAAAATCAGATGGCTTGATTGAATTATGTTAAAAATTGGACTTTCATACGTAACATTAGCAAATTATTGATGTATAAAAATAATCTCAGAAGAGGTAACAAGTTAGCTAATTTAGAGTGCTTGTACTATTCAGTTGGATAAATCAGTTATAGTTTTCCACATTTAATGAGTTGCTAAACCAGTAATTTGATAAATAAATGCTCAAAATATTGTAGATATTGTAGTATAAACTTGCAGTACCGTACTTATTAAGCACGAAAAGCTGATTCTACCTAAGTTACTGTCAAGAATGTAAAAAAAAAAATCAAAATAATTAAATCAAACATAACAATACAAAAAAAGAAGAATAGAAAAAACAAAATATAATATTAAAAAATATATTCAAATCAAATTGAGTGTTCTATGCTAAGCACTGTTCTATGCTAAATATTTTGAAATCTACATAGAAATCTTTAACACTATATATTAGACAATCTATTATAAGCTACAGTAACTGGCTGGTATTAATTTCTATAGCCCGTTTAAATTATGACCAGACATAAATCTGAGATGATCTGAACTCCTTGTATTCTAATTGTGCACATCAGTGTTTGAACAGAAGGGCCATATTTGATTTCATGTTATTTTTCCTAATATTGTTAATGTATAAAAACTAATTAATATTGATATACATACTTAATATTTAATATTATAATGCAGTAAAAAATATTGTATTTGTGTCATTCATTTCATATATATGAAGGGCGCGAAAGGCGCAGATAAAAAATTTTGCGCACTTATTGCCCTAGCTACTATATACTTTCTTTATTTTTTTTATTGTAAAAATATAAATTTATGAATGTATGGTGCACAGTTTTTTTATATTGCTCCTAGTTTCTCCTGAAGCTCCTAGATTGTTGTTTATAAATAATTTTCACATGCTATAATTTCTATCTTGCGATAATTATTACTTGTTTGGACACAATCTACATGTATATCGTATATAGGGGCCCCTGCTGAGTAACTATAATTTAAGTTGAAGCCAAATTTAAAGTTTTTAACAGAACAGAAATTTACGTACTGACATACATTTCTCACGTTATAGTAGAACTCATGTTTTCATAAAAATTTAGAGGTTAGTAAGTTTTATTTAGGAAACATAAATACTGCTCTCTCATATACTGTTTCGTTTCGCCATATTCCTATACTAAGTGGCATTTAATGGATAAAATCACTAAAAATAAAATATTTTTGTAATTAAAGAGGTTATATATACATCATATACATATTTTTAACCAAAACTATATGATTACTTACAAATGACAAAAATATAGAAAACAATAATTTGAGACAGTTACTTAGAAAAATTAATAGAATAAATTTCCTTTAATTATGTATAAAAATAATAAGATATCACAAAATGGCTATACATATTTTATTTAAAAGTTTGAATATTAAATTTATAATATAATATAATTTTTTTTAACCCGTATGCGCATTTCGGTTTTATATACAACTTATTTACATATTAAGAGTTCATTTAGAAGAAGCGAAATAAAATTAACTTCGCAGGTTCTTAAATGCTTGTCAATTATAATTATAGATGCTATAACTCTATTATACAAAGATCAATTTGCCAGTTATATGTACAATTAAACTGATTTCTTTTTTTATTGTTATTGTTTTTATATTTTTATTTCAGATGAATTGGTTTTTTTTTGTTTTTTGTTTTTATTTGACATTATGTACAATGTACATTATCTTCACTGCAAGTAATTTTATAATAACTGATTTGTTTGTTTTTGTTTTTTATTTTAATAAGAACTCACATATGTATTTGCCTAATAATAAAACCATATGAGTAAAAATTTTTCAACTGTGTGCGCATTATTGTTTTATATACAACTTATTTATATATTAGGAGTTCATTAAAGAGAAGCGAAACAAAATGAAAAGGTGTCTACTGCGCAGGTCCTTAAATGATTGTCAATTATATTTATAGAATGGTAATATTAGTGTATTTTCACAATATTGTGTTTTTGATATAAAAAGGGATAAATAATAATATCATATTAATTTTGTGTAATTGTGTATTTATGGCTGGTTAAATCTACTTATTCTATATATTTTTATAACTGGATGCTTCATTTTTTGCGATAATTATGACGTTTTGTTTTAAAAAAATATAATACATTTACTTGATGATAATATTGAACATTATTTATTTTTATTTTTATAAAGTTAAAATAATCTTTTCCTATAAATAAATTTTTAAAAATAAATATGTATTTCTGTATTTATTTTTTAATTTATAATATTTCCTAAACAACAAAATCTCATAAAAAATTTATAATTTTCCGGCGTAAAATTCGGCACCCGTATGTGCAATTGCGCCGTTTTGCACATATAGAATCGCCGGCTCTGCTAATTTGATTTCTTTATAGTTTTTTAATTTGAAAATCTCAAATATGAATTTGATTTGTTGATGTTTAATGATGGAGTAGAAACAGACACTGGATGGTCTGTAGAACATTTAAGTTTAAGTTCAATACCATAAGATATTTTTACAATTGGTACATGCTAGAATAAATAGAACAAAATACAACAATATAGTTAAGATAATGCAATAGCAGAAAGAGGGCGATTACATAATTACTCAACTATAAGACAAACGTTATTAAATATGCGACGGTTTAACTATAGTCTTTATTTTTTATAATATGACTATCATTACTGCAATGTTTATTTATATTTGTTTTGTTCCACAATCTTAAAAATGTAAACTGTATAAAAATCTGCTTCAACAATTTAGTACACTTTACATTATTCTAAATTAAATTATAGTTATTACAATAAAAATAAAACTAAAATATAATAATTGTATTATCATAATATAATATATTAACAAAATCATTTATCATCATAATTATATAGTGATAAAATATAACATAGTGAAAGAAATTTATTATAAGGATCATAAAATAATAATTTCTTTGTTGTACATATACATATATACAGAATAAACATCAATTACTTGTGAAACTTATCTCTTGTAAAAGATTTAAAACTTATTTAAACTTATTTTTTTTTTTTTAAAAAAAACTTCAAAACAAAACTGAAATCAATAAAACAAAACAAAAATGAAAGAAAGTGAAAAGAAAAAACTTAAAAATATTTAAATTTAATATGTATGTACGTATGTATGTATTTGAAAATCAGTTCTTATTTTCCTTTCAAAGAAAATCAAAAATTCAAATTTAATTTTTCTATATGTATGTGTTGTACTCATATAGTAGGTTTTATTTATACATGCAAATATGTTATGCACTTATTGATTTCATTGTAAAACTCTTTTGGCAAAAAAAAAAAAAAACTACAAAAACATAAAAAAAAAAGTTTTAATTTCAGAAATTTTTCAACTTCTTTGGTTTCAGAAATCCTCGCTTTTATTTGTTTTGTAATATTATTTTGAGTGGTTTGTTTTTTTTTTTTGTATATTATGTGCATACATAATATTATTGGTAAATTCATGTTAAATAAAGCCGCAGTATTTTATTGATAGAATTCACTTGATTTAAGGTGATTTAAATTATTCTGAAAGAAAATATTTTATTGCAATACTCTAAAAATATGTAACTCGAAAATTCAATCAAGAATTTAAAAGAAAAAACAATTTTTGCAGTATTTATTTACAAAAATTTATGTTGTATGCTGATTATGTTAGTACTTCTGATAATACTGATTATTTAAACCACCGGACATTTTATTTAAGATGTTATTGCACTTAGTCATACTAAAGCAATTTTGTTTTTATTTTAAAAAAATATTTATTTTTTAAATTAATTATGTACGATATACGTCATAACTGAAAAATCACAAGCATTTAGTTTCGGCTCAAATTTGTTTATAAAATAATATAAAAAAAGATTTTAAATTAATTTAATATTTTTTGCCGAATATTTGGTTTTTAAGAGAAGCCCTTTAGTGTAAATGGAATATTGTTATTATTATTTTTATTATTATTGTTATTATTATTATTATTATTATTATTATTATTATTATTATATTTATTATTATTATTATTATTTTTATTATTATTATTATTATTATTATTATTATTTTTAATATTATTATTATTATTATTATTTTTATTTTTATATTTAATCTTTATTCTCTTAAAAATTGATAAAATTTCACAAAAATGATCTTAAAAAATACTATAACTAACAAAATCCATGTTTTAAATTATAAAAAATACTAGGGGCCCCTGTTGAGTAATTATATTTCAAGTTGAAGTCAAATTTCAAGTTTTAAAAAAAGAACAGTAATTTACGTACTGACATAGACTTCGCACGATATAGCAGAAATCACTCGTGTTTAATAAAAAGTTTTGTGGTTAGTAAGTTTTATTTTTTATTTAGGACACATAAATACACGTCTCTCATATACTGCTTCGTTTCCGATATATTCCCTATAGTAAGTGGCATTTAGTGCATAATATTACTAAAAATAAAAAATTTTGTCATTAAAGAGGTATGTATATATATACCTACATAATACATAATTTTAATAAAAACTATATTATTACTACAAATATCCAAAATTTAGAGACAGTTACTTAAAAAGATAAAAAGGAAGAATTCAAGTGATTTGTTTTTTTTGTTGTTTTTATATTTGTTATTTTAGATGAATTTGTTTTTTTGTTTTTTTTTTTTGGCATATGTACATAGATTCATTTGCAAGTAAATATATAAATTATAATAACTGATTTGTTTGCTTTTGTTTATTATTTTAATAAGATTTCACTTATGCATAATCTATTTGCTGAATAATAAAATCTTATGAGTACAAAATTTTCAACTGTGTGCGCATTTTTGTTTTATATACAATCTTATATATTGGAGAATCGAAATAAAATAAAAAGGTGTCTACTGCGCAGGTCCTTAAATGCTTGTCAATTATAATTATAGATAGCTACTTTGACTCTATTATGTAAAGATGAAATTGCCCGTCATATGAATTTTTTTTGTTTTTGTATTTTTTTTTGTTTTTTTATATTTTTGTTTGTTTTTGCTTTTTATTTTAATAAGAACTCACATATGTATTTGCTGAATAATAAAACCATATGATTAAAAAATTTTCAACTGTGTGAGCATTATTGTTTTATATACAACTATTATATTAGAAGTTCAATAAGGATAATTATAGATACTCTAACTCTACTATATAAAAATGAATTTGCTAGTCATATGAACAATTCAACTGATTTTTTTTGTTTTTGCTTTTTTATATTTTTTATTTGAAATGAATTTATTTCTTTGTTTTTATTTGGCATATGTAAATAGATTCATTTGAAAATATATAATATAAATTATAATAACTGATTTGTTTGCTTTTGTTTATTATTTTCATAAGATCTCACTTATGCATAATCTATTTGCTGAATAATAAAATCATATGAGTACAAAATGTTCAACTGTGTGCGCATTTTTGTTTTATATACATCTTATATACTATGTATATTAGAAGTTCATTAAGGAGTATGAGAATCGAAATAAAATGAAAAGGTGTCTACTGCGCAGGACCTTAAATGCTTGTCAATTATAATTATAGATAGTTATGAAGCAAAATAAAAATATGAAAATATGTAAGAGAATAGTAGATTTTGTATCTTAAAGATAGTTATAAATACCACTCCAAATTTAAATTTAAACATTAATACTTTGAATAAGGCTTTTTTTTTTTAATTAAAATAATATTTGTCGAGTGCGATATTATACAAAAATACCTCAGACCAAATAAACGTTTATTAAATAGATTTTGAAATCTAATCAGTTCGCAATGTTTTGGCAAATAACTCGGACTCATTGTTATTCATCGAGACTACGGTTCGGTTTTTTAAAATATTTTTCTTTATTTCAATCTTACAAACTAATTAATAATTCAATGTAACTTATATGTAAAAATAAAAATATATGTATATTACTTAGCTATTTAAACTTTTATTATACTAAAGAACTAATTTTATTTAGTTAATTACGTAAAGAAAAAATTTAACAAAAATAAAAGTATTTATGAAATTGTAATTTGTATAATTTAGATTGCAAAATAAAAGTAAATAGCATTAGTGATATTGTATGTATTTGAAATTTAAAATTTATATTATATAAAAAACATTGCCTGAAATTACTTAAATTATTTTTTTCAACACCTAGCCAAAGCTGGTCTGGTCACCATAAAATTATTAGTATACTTTTTCTTTTCTACTTAATCATAATTAATCCAGTTATTTCTAGTGGGTATCTACAAACTTTCTTAAACACATTCCATTTTGGTGCAACGTCCAAATTCAAACCCAGTTTTTAATATTCGCTTGCTTATTGATTATAACGGTAACACTTTGTTTTCTTTAATCACGTTTTATTTGATTTTACAAATTTTATTCAACAGCTGATTTCGTAGATTCTGCCGCTTCTTCAGTCTCGAACTTCTTTTTACGAAGTGTGATGGTCAATCCAGTTTTATTTTATACGCTTAATCATTTTATCGATTTCTTCAATTATTGTTCGTTCTTTCAGTTTCTTGTTGGAATTATTTTTCTGCAGAGAATCCGTCTCAGGCATTTTTTTTCCAAATACCGAGATGGGTAAAATTATTTTTTCTGTATATACTTTTCATTTCTACACGTATAAAAAAAAATTTGAGAATATTTGATTTAAAAAACTGAAGTATCACATTTCATAAGATGTTGGGAGATCTGTAAATGTTTTGCAAAATACCGCAAATACGATTTTCAACATCCATTTTTGATAATATTCGGATCAAAAATGCTCGAACAGCATCCGGCACTCAATTGCAACATCTCATCTGACTGAGCATGCATTTTCAATTCTTCACTGTACAAACATTCTCTTAGTGTTCTGGCTGTTAAACATAGAAAATTAGCATCCATATATTATGTAGAAGAGAATAATTGTATTCCCCAATTGTAAAAAATTATAATTTTATCTTGGACTCGAACCTGATGTACTATGCCACATAAATTGATTGAATTCATTTTTTGTCTATACTTCTACGGATTAGAATAAAAAGAGATTTAACAAAATTCAAAAATATTTACTTGCGGCGAATAATTTGTTTTACTTGTTTTAGGTCTTCAATTGTATTATTATATACATAAACATAATATATAACAACAATTTATTTACCAAATAAAAATCACTATATTTAATTAGTATTAGTGAAAAAGTATTGTACAAATATCTGAATCATTTCACCACCGATTTTCATTATTATTTTTTTAAATGATTGATATTTTAAAGGGGACGTGGCGAGAATAAAATATTTCTTTAAAAATTTTTAATTTTAAACTTCACCATAAGTATACAAATAAATCTTCACATAAACATACATATAAATTTTAATTTATCAAATTGCTCACCAATGTGCAGAGTTTCTGTTTTTCCATATCAGAATTAAATTTGAATTTTGTTTTTTGTAAATCAATTTTTACGTATGCGGTTGTTGTCTCAGATAAATCATTAAATAAAAATTATGGAAAACAATTCATAATGAAATTGAGTATGATTTTTTATCAAACTTTCTCGAATTTGGCGGACCGAGTGAATATTAGTTGTAATCTATAAGAAAGGGCTCCACATCAAATTTCCTAAATGTTAAATCTCCTAAAAAAAAAATGTCAAAAGTCCTAATAATTTTTACATACAAATTCAGGAATTATAAAATTGTGACGTCATTTCCAAATGTCAAGTGATATGTCACAATTGCTAATCATTTATGTTAGGAGTTTTATCATTTCTTAAAAATGTAAAATTTTATAATTTTTACAATATTCGTGAATTATTTTGATAAGGATGATTATTATTATTTATATTAGGATTATTTTGATAAGGATACTTCAATCAACTCTTAATAATTTATGTTAAATATTTTGAAATAGTTAGTTTGAAAAATACCCAATGCATGTTCGTTTATGACCCATGTGTATTTTTAACTAGTGTAGTTATGTCCGTTTCCGCCAGAGTACCCTGCACTACATCGTCATTTCAAAAAATTAAGCCTTTTGTCATTGTCCAGTACATCTAGGACCCCTATTACACATCAATCAATGATCAATTAGTGGTCAATCTATTGTCAAATATTGTCAATATATTGATGGTTGTTCTATTCCCATCAATTTTTCTGTTAAAATTCTCATCAATATTGCTGTCAAAATTAGCGAAGGTAAAAAAATGGCTTTTTGTAGAATGTTCAGATAAAATTATAATATTAATTTATAATGGAATTCTAAAACGAACAATTTCTATATTAATTTTAATAATAATAGCAATTATTGTGTATTATTAAAATGTGCACAAAATATAATTTGTTGTTTTTTATACACAAAATTTACTTTAAAAATTCAATTTAAACTAAATTCAAAAACATTGCTCCAGAAATTATATTTTAAATATGTATACATATATGTTTCTAAATTATCAATTAATTCAGAAAACTTCCACAATATGTCCTTGCAAAATATCAAAATTTGGATAAAAAAATTGATGAGTGCATGATTGATGTGTCATCGGTTATCACTCTTTTCATCAATATATTGTCAATATATTGACAAGAATATTGATGACAAGAATGATGTGTAATAGGTGCCTAACATAAAAACAAAATTTTATAGTATAGTTTTGACATTAGCACATTTAACATTTAGAAGATTTGACGTAGATCTATAAGAGAGATCTATTCGTTTACAGTGGTTTCTTGACGCAATAAATCTCAGTAAATTACAAGTACATTTATTTAGGTGTAGTTAGTTGTTGTATTTGTTGAAGTTGATGCTGCTTCTTAAGTCTATTTATTTTACTGTATTTTAATGTAATTTCTAAACATATTGAATTGTTCAATACTTTGACCGTAACAATTTTAATGTTGGACTTTATTCTAAATAACAGGAAATGACTATAATCTATTTTCATGTTATAATAGATACAAATCGTGGCCTCGGTACAAATACTACAAAAATATATACCAAATAATTAATATAATTTAATAAAAAGGCTCACATTTCGAAAGAGAAAAGGACCTATAAAATTGGCGGATAAACTGTTAAAATAATTAAATAAATAAATACATACAAATTTCTATAGTGATGTTGCAACAGCTGTTGATGGAAGTGTTTTCAGTATAACTTTTATAATAAGCACATCAAGCTTAAGTTAAAAACTGTATAAGCATACAAAGTATACAAAAAAAAAATGTATTAAATTATTAATCATTTTGTAAGCAATAAAATCCTGAAATTCGGAATCCCACATAATCACATACAACTTCAAAATACAATTTAAAACTATTTAAATTCCCTGATTGACTTAATAATAAATAAAATATAGAGAGTACTGCAACTATTTTTTTTTTACAAATGTAGCTTCACTAATATTTTAAAAATTTCCAATCCTAATTCGATTTTTGTTTTTCTTTACATCCACCGATTTTCGATTTAAATGTCATGTTTTTTCAAAAAAAAACATATTTCTAAATTTAATTTTACATCACCCCTATAGTTATGTTAATATTTTACACAAAACAACAAAAAAAAAAATGTCCCCATAAGAATAAAACAAGACAAAAAAGTTTGTATCCCATCAAATATAAAAAAGTAACACCAAAGTACAACTGATATTTTGTAACATAGAAAATATACACATATATATATACATAATATAATTTAGTAATGGATGTTTTTTCTTTAAAATAAATACTAGGTTTTAAAACAAAAAAAAAAAAACAAAAACATACATGAATACAACCTAAAATTATAAGAATTCATATTTCGACCTCATTCAACAATCAATGTTTCCAAAACTTTTATAATCTTACAATACAGTTAGATCATGAGCACTCAATTTGATCCATATATGTGTAGTGTATATATTCTTCATTTAAATTACATTGAAATATAGCTAGGTACCTACCTAGTTTTGTGAAGTTCATGTTATTTCTGATGATGATTATTATGATGATGAAGTGAATTGTATACCTCCTTCAACAAAGCTGAGAAAAATACTTACATATGAGAAAAATACTAAACTAAAAAAAAAAAAAAAAAAAAAAAATTGAAAAAAAAGGCAAAATCCTTACAGAGTTAAAAGAGAAAAATGAAGCAGTAACATCGAACATAGTGCCAACTTTTTTTCTTCTAATTTTTTTTTTTATTATTATTTTATAAAAACTAAATATTATGGCAGTTAGCCAACCTATATTATAAAAAAAAAAAAAAAAAATAAGAAAAATAGGGAGCCTAGGATCTTATTTATTTGTTCTCTACTTATGGAGTATAGTTGAAAAAAAAAAAAAAAAAAAAAATAAGAAAAGAAAAAAAAAGGACATTCTTGCTTTCTTTCTCCTTGCATTATAATGATGTTCTTATAATATGTGTAGTATACGTATACATTATATGTACATATAATATGTATGTGTATAATTTATTATAAAATTGATATTATGTTGTTGCTGTTGTTATTATTATTCTTATATTTGGTTTTGTTGACGGTCGGTTTGGAATTTAAGTCAACGCCATCGCCTAACAAAACTATGTAAGTAGCACACAATGTTTACACTATATACAAGTTTATATTTATTAGCGACAAATGGAAATAAGGTCAAAAATCAAGCGTTAGTTATGATTTTCTATATGTATATAATAATATGCATGTATAATATTTAAAGGATAATATTCGATGCATACTAAGTAGGTATTTTTGTTTTGTAAAGGAAAACAAAAAAAAAAAAAATAAAAAAAAAAAATATAACAAAAAACAATAATAATTTTTTTTGTTATTATGTTGAACGAAAATTTAATTTTATGTAGAAAATTATTTTAAAAGAAATTTTTTTTTTTTTTTGTTTTAGTTTTATTTTGTTTTTGCATTTGTTTTTAATAAAACAAAAAAAAAACATGAAATATTATGTTCTGTAGGTGAATTTATAAAAATCTTAAATATATACATAATATAATATAATGTATATAATATATATACATTCATAGGTAGTAATTTTTACTTTATTTGTTTTTCATTTTTGAATAATAATGTCGTCATTTGTTTGAAACAAAACATTGTTTTTTTTTTTTTTATATAAGAATAGTATTCAAAAATTGAGAGTATTTTATAACATTAAATTATATCAAGTTACTTGAACATTTTGTTTTTTTTTTCTAGAACGTGACATGTATTTGTCAAGGCTAAAGTAATCCATTTTTTTTAAATATAGATTTTTATGTGTTTTCCAACATCCTTAATCACCTCCTACAATCTGAAAAACATATTTATCGAACATACGGTGCTATATATATATATATATATATTTTTAATGAGATTTATTTGGTAAAATTTGATTCCCAAATCAATATTTTTATTTTTAAATTTTTATTCAGGTTTTAGATTGCAAGCAACAACAATTTTGATATTGGTAATATGTAATATTTTTATACTTTTAAGCAATAAATATGTTATATAATACTGAAATGAAGGTTAAAGTACTGACTGAAAAAGCTAAAAAAATTTTACCAACATTCTTTCGAGATTTATATAACTCAACAAAATATGATAGCTTTGGCATGTATGTATCAAGTACAATGAATAGACTGTCATCAAATTTAGTCTCAAAATTGGAAGCAAAAATTTTAAAATCAATCATTGAAATAAATGCAATGGTTGATGAACGTATTGAAGACATCTAAAACTTTAAGATTTATTATGTTTAATGGTCTGCATTTTTGTTTTTTTAAATCTAATATTGAAAATGAAAAATAATAAACATACATTTGTAAAGTAATTTTTTAAAATTTATTTTGTTTATTCAATAAAATAAACGTTTTTTTGTAAGTAAATTTTTGTACATTTGTCATAGGTATATCGTTTTTGATAGGCATAACAAAAAAATTAAAAACAAAAATGTTTTGAAAAAAATACAAATAAATACTAGTGAAATATCGTACAAGAAAAAAGTAAATTAGTATAACTAAAAAAATTAAATTTTGCATAAATTATTATAGACTTAAAACTGATTGAATTGTTGAAGTGAAAATGTCAATAAATTGAAGCACAATTTAAACAAAAAAAAAAAACAGATTATTATATTTAGTTAGTCTCTTTTCAAACTGCTATTTTTAAAATTTTTAAAAGGAACATAATATTAGGATTGTACCGATATTCACCAAGAACAATATGTAATTTAATAATTGATGCATTTTCTATAAATTATATGAAGCTAAACTAAATAATTTACTTTCATGTACGACGACGTGGTGAGTAGAAAAGTCAAAATAATTGAATAGTAAATTACACCATTAAAATATTAAAATTTTAGCAAGTTTTTTTTTCTGAATACTTAAAACATTTCAAATAGTTACACCAAATAAATGACGATGATATTTATAAGATGAGCGACATCTATACTCTAAAATAAATTTCAATCACGGACAATTTTTAAAAAGGCTTCATAAAAATTCTTTCATTTTAAATAGACAAATAAAACAAAAACACAAATAAAAATTTAAAACAAAACAAAAAAACAAAAATCAGATCAGATCATCATACTCTTCAAAAATGATATAATAAATGTTAGTTCACTTGCTTCTGTTATTTAAAAAAAAATATATACAGTAAAACACGGTTATAGTCATGCGCTAAATTTCAGTAATATTTCAGACTATAACCATTTTGTGACTATATAAGCGTAGTCAAAAAAAAAATTGCATCTTTATAAACAAAACCAAATTCAATAAAATATCTTTCGTATAACAATTTTAAACTTTATTTTATACATAAGTAGCAATTCTGTTATGTAATCACAAAATATACATATATTTGTAATAAAGAACAGAAAAATACAATATATAAATCTTAATAAATAATTATATAATCTGAATTTTTTAATAAAATAATTCACTTTTTGACTTATTTTTTTGTTTTATTGAAAAAAAATCTATAATTATAATTGACAAGCATTTAAGGACCTGCGCAGTAGACACCTTTTTATTTTATTTCGACTCTCCAATATATAAGATTGTATATAAAACAAAAATGCGCACACAGTTGAAAATTTTGTACTCATAAGATTTTATTATTCAGCAAATACATTATGCATAAGTGAGATCTTATGAAAATAATAAACAAAAGCAAACAAATCAGTTCTTATATTTTACATTATGTACTTGCAAATGAATCTATGTACATATGCCAAAAAAAAAAAAAACAAAAAAACAAATTCATCTAAAATAACAAATATAAAAACAACAAAAAAACAAATCACTTGAATTCTTCCTTTTTATCTTTTTAAGTAACTGTCTCTAAATTTTGGATATTTGTAGTAATAATATAGTTTTTATTAAAATTATGTATTATGTAGGTATATATATACATACCTTTTTAATGACAAAATTTTTTATTTTTAGTAATTTTATACACTAAATGCCACTTACTATAGGGAATATATCGGAAACGAAGCAGTATATGAGAGACGTGTATTTATGTGTCCTAAATAAAAAATAAAACTTACTAACCACAAAACTTTTTATTAAACACGAGTGATTTCTGCTATATCGTGCGAAGTCTATGTCAGTACGTAAATTACTGTTTTTTTTTTAAAACTTTAAATTTGACTTCAACTTGAAATATAATTACTCAACAGGGGCCCCTAGTGCGGTTATATTTTAATGTAACTTATAAAACGACATCGATTGTATGAACTTATGAAGTTTATTATTTTCTTTCAAACAAATTGTTGACTATTGCTATAACAGAATTGTGACTACAAACGTTTTTGACTATAAACGAATTAAAATACATCGATATATTACGTTGAGAGTAATGGGATTTTCATTGTGTTAAGTTATATTGAAATTAGTATTAATTTTGTCATAAAGTATTAGGTATTATACTTTAATTTCATTATATATATATATAATAATCAAGCGATTCCAAAAACAACTACAATTATACCTGAAAGAACTACTTCTGTGCAATTGCACAAGGGATTCCCTAGTATTATATTTAATTGTATTATATTGAAATTATACCCTGTAATTAATGCATGGCTTTGAATTTCAGTATGTTATATATATCAAAATACTTTACCGTTATACTTTACCGTTATACATATCAAAATACATTCAAGGTAACTCAACCAATTCTTTTAAAAGCAATTTAGTTCTTAAATTTTATTAATTCTAAAATATGTATCAGTTTTTTTAACATTAAATTTTCATTTCTAGTTATTTGCAATATTTATCACAGACTGTGGTCTTATCTTTAAAAGATTACATAATAAACTCAATTTAATATAAATGACTTCATTAAAATTTATTTTATTAAAATGATTTTAAACTCTATTTATATTAAAAAAAAAAAAAAAAGAGGAACGAAAAAAATTAATTGAGTGAAAAAATTAAAATCGTAAGGTAATTTGCAATGTAAGACTTCCTCAACTATACTATAATAAACACAAAAAATTGATGATAATCATTTAAAATTGATTATTTAAACAATATATCAATGAAAAATGATATAATCAATTACTTATATTATGTATATATGTTTCCAACTATTTCACTTTCACTTTCGAAACCATGAGTGAAACATAAAATAAATGTACGTATATATATGTACCATATAGTACATATATATATATGTACATGTATTAAAATTAAGGCATGTGCAATGAATCTTATTCTAAAATTTCTGTGTTCAACCGAAATTGTCATTTTTACCATTATTGTTACGTGATTTTAATTATAATTAAAAACAAAAACAGTGTTGACTGTCAAGCGTAAAATTATTTTCATTGCATGTAATATAATGCAATTAAACTATTTAAAACATAAAAAAACAAAAAGAGAAAATTAACTTTACTTAATTATCATAAATATTAATATCTTATATCTTACTTCCTATTTATTCAACACGAATACTAAGTTTGCGAATTTTGTGTCAGTTTTGAAAATGGTTTATTTAACAAAATTAGATTACAATGAATGTCGAATGTTTGTGGAATTAAATATCCATAATATAATGAAAAAATTAAAATTATAATAAAATTAAATATCAAAAAATTATATTAAAAAAAGTCGATCAATTTTTATATTAAAAAAAAAAAAACCAATATTATTTTTTCAAACCATATGTTTTGCCATTATTTCGAAATTGTGAATATTTTTCGAATACTGGAGAATGAAGGCTAGAACACCATTTTTGGATTCAACAACAAAATGTAAATTAACATTCCTATTCACATTCCAGAGAATTATGGAACGTGGTCCATTATATTATTGTAAAAAAAAAAATAACATATACGCCAAAAAAACTGAAACTGGAACTTATAGGGTTAATAAATTCGAATTCAGTTCAATCTGTTGTGATTAAGTTCAAATAATATCAATACATTGTTCCAATAATAAGCTGCATTTAAGAACAGAGAAATTGTACAATTGCTAAAGGTCAATTTAAAAAATAAAAACTAGTTGAATCCTCTTCCATTGAAGTTGTATCCAGGGTGTTATTCGTCTAAATATGATTTTTCTACTGTTTTCAATTTGAATATTTATTTGTCTTTTCAAGCTCAATTCTAAATATTTATTCGTCAGTTTTTTTTTTTAAATTTTCATGTTGTTTTATGGCATATTTAAAGACTCAAATTGTTAATAGTATATTTTATTTTATTAATATTTATAATCAATTTATATTTGCACATTCATTTATATGTTGTGGTTAAGTCATAATTCAAGTTTATCTTTAAATTCATTCTACTATAACTTCCGTCATATACAACTAAGAGATCAGCAGCATATATAAACGATTGTCCCTCTCTAGATTTAGTTTGACAAAACTGTTTATATAGCAATTAAAGGACCTATAACGAGCTACCCTCTATCATACCACAGTCCATTTTTTCAATTAAAATATTCTATACATGCAAATTTGTTTAGGATTTACTTTCATTTAAATAAATCCTAAACCAATTTTGTTCAACACCACTTATTTTTAGAATTTTTAAAGAACCATTAATAAGTAATGACAAATTAAAATAAAGCATATTGTTTAAGTTGAATTAGACACCCTAAGTAGAATCCAAATCCAAATGATATCAAAAAAAATATATTCAAGTCTATGGCTAGACGCAGACATGCAATTTTTAGTTTTGTAACTGTTTTATTGCACATTTTTGTATTCCATTAGTTTATATGAAAAGCGTACCCATGCAACTGGTTTTATGTTATGGACAGTTGCAAAAACTGCATGTTTCCGTCAAATTTAAAACTTTTTCTACTATAAAATCGGAATTGATCAAAATGATAACTTGAAATTAAATCGGGCGAAAAAATTAGCATTAAAAAATATGTTTTACAAAATTCAGTTTAGTTAACATTTAATTTCTCAACCCGGATTTTAACGAAAAAAAAAGATTTCCCATTAATGAAACTATACCAAAAACACATGCAATACGCTATAAAATTGATCCAAATTTTATAAATTTTAATATTCGACAAAATAATATTCTAAAATCTGTTCTCAACCTACACTATAAAATTTCAATAAAATTAACCAACAAAATTACTTACGTTACAATTTTGAAAATTTAATTTGACAAAAATTTAGAGATTATCAAAAATTAAAATTATTATTTTGAACTTTATACGAGTACATATATATAATTGATTCCATATATCAATATACAAATACAAATGTACTACACACTATATACTAGTAGTATATAATAATATTTATATATTTATGGATTTAATATATAACCTTGAATAAATATAATGTATATTGATTGATTTTAAAATCCAAAATTAGAAAATTTAATCCAACCTGAATACGATATTTAAATTTGTGATAAGAATTTTTAAATTTCTCGTTTTATTTTTTTTTTTTTCATAAAAAAAAGCTCTTAATCTAGACTTATAGAAATTCCTTACCATATTTATTTATTGGGTTCATTATTTTCAATTAACTTAAAATCAGCGATAAATGTCATAAATTTTTTGAACTGTATGGTAAACAAATTTTATATATAGTGATTGTGCTGGTTTAAAAATAATTAAATTAAAATAAAAAAAAAAAAAATATTGAAAAAATGTGAAAAGTAAATGTAAAAAATTCCATTTAATTTCGAAAATAGGAAATTATTAATTTGGATATTGGAATTGCGTGGAGCAATTTAAAATGAAAACAATAATTTCAAATAACTCTATATAGAAATTGTAAATTTGAAACTTATATATTTAAGCATAGTCCTATGACTTTAAAAATTAATCAATTTACAAATTAGAAAGTACCAAAATAGTACGTAGTATTAGTAACTAACTCAAAAATGAAATATTAATATCCCGATTAGTTTTCACAAGCACAAAACACAAAAATTTATATATTTTGAAAAAAACGTACAACATACAAGTACATAATATTTTTCTCTATCCTTGGTACATCGGTTACTTCTTTCATTATTTTGACGTTCGATTTCCAATAGTTTTAGATTATATTTCAAGAAATTAGCCAAAATATTTATGTATCTATGTGCATAGCTATGTACATTTCGATAAATATTCTTATTCTATTGTTCAATATTTTAACTGATATATTTATTGGCATTATAAAGAGACTTATTATATTAATAAATTTTGTGCTGTTATTACTGTGTAGGTATGGTTATTGGTGCTGATACTTCAGTTAAGATATTTAAGTACATACTATAGAACATAAGGACGTAAAATAGTGATTTTATCTTCTTATACGCCTTATGTCAATATTTTTAAACATCTGCCTACTTAACTTATTTATCCGAATCCGGTGCTAAATAGTAAATAGGTGCTGAGCATTATTCATGATCATTGCTCATGATCCGGAATTAGTCTAATTAGGGTATAGTTAACCTACACTCACATTACAAACATCATAATGCAAAAAATCAATTGGCAAAAAACTCTTTTCCCAAAAATGCATTTCTAAAAAATGGTAGATGTCAAATTTTTATATTTTAAAACATCCGTTTGGCAATTTTTAAAATAAAATCAAATAACATATAAATAAAAATATATACATAATATATATTGATTATATATATATGATTTTAAGCAACTTTAAAATTCCTCCAAAATCTGAATCTGGCATATGTATAAATATGCGGATCCTAAGAGACATTTTTTGTATCCAAAGGGCGACTATGCATAAAAATGTTTGTTTTTATGCGTACATTTATATTTTTGTCTGCGTTGCACTTGCACTTGAGTAAAAACTATAATCCATACTTTATTATTATGAATAACACAAACAACAAATTTTCAAGAGTTATCATCAATTTACAAAGTCTTTGCTAAAGAAAAATTTTTTTTTTTTATTTTTGATAAATGGACATTTGCAAATTTGAAAATTTGTTAAGTGAGAAATTTGCTTGCATTGTACGTTTTTTTTGATAAATAGACTTAGGTAAAATAATTGTTTGTTATTTGAGTTTCGCCAAAATGTTGCACCCACTTCGGAATTGTTCAATTTCTCTTGAAGTTCATTTCTGGTAATATATATATTTCTTTTTCAGACTATGGAATCTAGTATAAAGTTTTCCATTTCATATTGTTATTATTTCACCGAATATCTTTTAAAGATTGTTATTGCCATTTCTTTTATACCGGGTCCATGTATTAGTTATATTAAATATGTGCAATTTACTGGTGGCGATTTTTGTAAATTTCTTCGTTTTACACTATCATATAATACAATTGGGACTAATATCGCAATATATATTTTATAAAGGCACCGTGAAATAACGCCATACATAACAAAGCCATAATGACCTTATTTTGCTTTTGAATGAGAAATAAAGTTATATTGAACATTTTTTCAGGTATGGTTTTATTTCGCATATAATTTCGAAATAAAGCTATATGATGGCTTTATGTCCTTTTTAAAAATGTAATTTTATTTGTTTAAATAGAAGCAATTTAATTTTTCAAAAATAAATAATTATCAATATTTTTCTTGAACTTTTGTTAAATGTTCACATATACATACAAATTATGACTATTTCTTCATTTGGTACCAAATATCGTCAAATATTCTGGAAAAAGCGGTATTCCTTGATTTTGAATCTAACTTAAAAATTCCTCCTCTCAATTTAACACCTTGTATATTCATATATAGGTATTCCTCGATTTACGACCAAGATAGGTCTCTAGACATCGGTCGTACGTCGATTTGGTCGTATGTCGAATTCCATCAGAAAAAATTAAAAAAAAACCTAGCTATGATGAGTTGGTTAATATCATATCTGTTAACATCTAAAAAAAGCTGCTGGTTAAGGTCCACGATCTGATCAATGTGACTTACTTTTTCAATTATCGAACTAGTATTTTATTCTAGTCGTTTTCTTACTTTTTTCCACATTTGATTCCAGAAGGCGGGACTTCTTGTTATCACTCGCTACATTTTTGATCCCTTGTAAAGTATTTCAAATTGCAACTCGACCAAAAATCTTTTAATACTATCGAGTTGTCAAGAGCTTCAATTGCTTGACTAAACGTAATTTTTATGTAATGAGCCATACTTAGGTAATGAGCCATACTATTATTATTATTATAATTTGTTATAATGTATTATTATGTACATACCTTGTTTAGGTATTTGAAATAAAATAAAATATAATAAAATAAATGTCGCTCCCAGATCCATGGGCTTTAAAATACTGGTGCTATTTGGAGGTAAGAACAAAATTTTTATGTTAGGGTGCAAATCGTCTAAGTGAACTGGATGCTCAGGTGCATTGTCCAATATCAATATAAAATCAATATAAAAGTATAATCATTAAAAGTAAAACCAATATAATTAAAAGTATCTTAAATGGAATATTCTGTCGATTGCAATATTCTTTTACTTCAGGGGCACACATTTTCATAAAACAGTCTTCAAAAAGTATTGTTACTCAAGCCTTTTTATTTTAGCGGTAATGCACTGGTAACATATATCGGTATTTAGTCGTTTAAAAGCTCTCGGATATTTCGATCGATGAATGACAATGAATGGCGGTTTCAATTTATAACTTATTAAATATTTCACATAATAAAATTGGGATGATGTCACAATTCCAAAAAAAAACCATTCCAAAGTTACAAAATTCCAAAATAAAAAATTCTGCATATGTATGAATGATTTTAAAGTTGGATTCAAAATCAAAGCTGTACACCTTTTACATAATATTTACATAATTATTTTTGTGCGTAGCCGCATGTTGGAATAAAAAAAGTTTTGAAATTTTTTTTTTTGGAATTTTGAATTTTTGATTTTTTTTTTTTTGAAATTGTTATTCTATCCTTAAAAGTCTTAAATCATGGCATAGATTTCGCTGCACTACTTCTAAAATCCGAACATTGTTTTTTTTAAAATGCTGGATATTGTCGAAAGAAAAAAAAAATTGAAGAGAATATTGGAAAAAAAAATTTGGTGTGAACGGTCGTAAGTGGGACAGTCGTAAGTCGAGAACTACCTATTCATAAATTTCTATAAAAGGCGTATAATTCTGATTTTGAAACCAACTATAAAATCATCCCTTCTAATGCACAGTCTGTTAATACACATACACATATTTAATAAATATTCATACACATACACATATATAATAATTATTCTGGAATATAGACGTTTTAATAACAAAACAATTTTTATATAACAATAAAAATTTGAACTGCACTTTATTTATCAATTTATATTTTTCCTCTCATCACTTTTTTTAAATATAAAATTAGGATTTATATCAATTTTACTACATGGCTTTATTTCGTAAAATTTTCGAAAACAATATGGTTTCATTTCTCATTAAATGAAATTCTGCTTTTATTCTCTCATTATGCCTTTATTATAAGTATGGCGTAATTTCACGGCGCCTTTTATATATGCAATAATATATTCAAATATTTTTGTTACTGGCATTTTTCTGAACCAAAAACATATTATTTCTATACAAAACATATTTAAAGTATGGAATTTGAATACTATATAAAATATAGAACTATGTTTAAGTTTAAAATCTTTTAAATTTAAAATAGTTTTGCTTACAACCCTTAAAAAAAACTTTCATTTGCAATTAAAGAATAATTTGTACTCTATAAGAACGAATAAAAATGGTACCATTTAGAAAAATAGTTAACTTGAGGCTAAAAACTATTTTGTATAATGAAAACAAAGGCTTCGTTTTTAATTTTTATGGAACATAGGAAAACAATATCCTTTGTTATTTTTACTAATTTTACTTTTTACATATTATTAGTTTTTCTTTAAATTTATTCCCACCACACATACTCAACAGAATTTTTGCTTCTTTTTTTTTTATTTATTCAAATAGCTTAAGTTTTACAAGACATAATATTATGTTCCCTCTTATATATATAAACATTTACTAATTTTTTTTTTTTTGTTTTTTTTTCTATCTTAGCTACTTAATTATTCGACGTAATTGCTTTTACATAGTATCCTAATTAGTCTTGACAATTTAATTTTACCCGCAAAATAAAAATAAAAATTCTAATATCCTAAAAAAAAGTCCAGCGGAAGCTCATTTTTTTTTTTGCACAGCACAGTACATGCAATAAATGTAAAACTTCACACGTTTTAGCAAGCAGAGTACAATAAAAATAAAATGAATATATTAGATTATTGATTTGGTGACCCCAATTAATTATAGAAAAAATGTTGAAGATATTAGTTTTACGTTGTTCGTTTAAAAGAAACTGGAAACGTCAGTAAAATTAGACAAAAATTATATCTGAGCTGAAATTGTTCTTTGATAAAACTGTCACTGGTATTTACATAAAATATAAATCTTATATCCGCAATCGTTTTATATATTTTATATAATGATACATAATTTTGGTATATATGTACTTATATATATGCAGATATCAAAGTTCATACATTTTGGGACAAAACTGTCAAAAGACAGAAACGAAATTGATAAAATCAAAAAAATAATAATGCTAGTTATTACATACTATACTATATTGGCTCATACTATACTATATTGGCTTGAACAAAATTTGCAGCCCATACAAGAAAATTACAAATGGAGATCGTGTCACAACAGTGAGTTGTATTATTTATAATCAGAAAATCATCAAAACATTAGGATGTAACATGCATGCTTTTGAGTCGAGAAAATTGTTGATATAAGGTATATGTGACGTACTCATCACCTTTAGGCCATTTTCTGGATCAGGTCGAAAAACTCATAAAGCATTTTACTTTCATCAGTAATTAGTACATTTGGCAATCAGCACATTTGGATGATTTTGAAGTCTTGTGTGATATGATGTTGATGTGCGGATGTGACTTTTTCTTTTACAGATGCAATCTTTAGATCTTGTCATATTCTGTCGCTCCTTACAAACTAGGGGGCCCCAACAAATAATTTTCAATTTGTGCGTAAATGCGTATATGCGACCGCTCGCGTTTAAATTGTGGTTAAGAGTCAGAAAATACAGCTACATGGGTCCAGGTTGACGCGTTCTGAAATGCAAGAGTTGGTTTGAGGCAAACACAGCTAGTGCTCTTGTGATTAAGATTCGCAATATTTTGAGGGATTATATGGGCTCATGAGTTAGCAATGCGATGTACTAATGTGGTGGATAAGAGTCTATAAAATAGCATTACATGCGTTGGTTTGAGTCAATCACAGCTAATGCTCTTCTGATCGAGATTCGTAATATTTTGAGGGATTATATGGACTCATGAGTTAGCAAATTCATGCGACGGACAAGAGCCCAGCAAATAGTGTTTTATGCGTTTGGATTGGCACTCTATAGCTTGTAGTGGTTAGTTAAAGTAATAATAAGTATTTGTTAATTCTATACATATGTTTTTTTTTTTATTTTTGTTACTCTGTTTTATTTTATTTAATATAATATAATATAATATAAATTAAAATAAAAAATAGTTATATCTGAAATAATCATTGCAATCAAATACAAATAAAATATTACTGAAAAGAAAGAACATTAATTGAAATATAATTATTTATTTATAAAAACAAAATCCGATAAATAATCAAAAACACAAATATTTATTGCACATAAACACAAATAACTAAATGATGAATCGTTTTCATCACCACTATCTTCTGCTGCCTGAAATGTTGTCGTCGATGACGGTGCTTCGGGTCGTTCTTTGGCTTCCATTCTTATTTTGTTTTGATAGTTTCTTTTCAGCTCTTCTACCAGCATTTCTATGGGCAAATGGGTCCATGGTCTATGACTCATGAGTAGGTACAATAAAATTTATAAACTAAAATTATTACCATTTTTACCAAATTATAAATTTATTGTACTCATGAGACATAGCGCGTGAACTCATTTACTCCTGGATTTCCATATCTACATTAAAATATTATAGAAAACACCCATTAAAACTTATATCAATGTATTAAACTCTTCTTTCTAAATAATTTTGATTAAAGTGATTTCTATAGCGGGTAAATGGGTTCATGGTCTATATCTTATAATCAGGTACAATAAAGCTTATGAACTAAAGTTATTATCATTTTAGATTATAATTTTATTGTACTCATGGGACATAGCGCGTGGACCAATTAACTCGTGGCCATTTTCATCCATATTTATATTAAAATTATATTTACCCGTAGGTACACATAATTATTATTTTAGTTGGATTTTAGTTGAAAAACACTTTTATTACAATTTATATTACATTTACATATCTGTATTCAAATATTTTTCTCGCTTCTCTTCTCTAAATCACTCTTTAAATTACGTTAACTGAATTCACTGACCGAATAAGTGTGACTGGCATATTATGACTAAATAAATAACTTAGACTCTCATCAATCATCCATGCGCTGGTACTTTTCAATTCAATTCATATTTATTTGTATTCATATATATTCTCACTCGCACTTGTATGTTCAATATATATTACATTAATAGTAAAATGTCATATGGGGGATCAAAATTATAAAAATAAAAAACAAAAAAAATTTAAAATGATGAAAAGAGTTTAAGTAATTTATTGTTAGAAATTTTAAAAGTCAATTTTAAAAATTACGCATGTGAAAGCATGAGACTAAAAAAAACTTGTGCGATTTTAAAAAAAATGTTTATTCTTAAATTTCGGTCGCATACGGTCTCATGCGTACCATCGGTCTCAAATTATTTGTTGGGGGCATTTCCAATCGGTCGCAGTACTTTTGACTGAAAACGTTCATTTATTTCCAGCCCCAGACCATATGTCCATATTGATTTCAATATTGATTTCCCTGCTTTCGATGCGATGTCATCTGCGCTGCAACTGAAAAAAATCAACTGTCACCACGCTTTCGGCATTATGCAGTTAACGATAATTGACGATCGTCATGTTTTCGATTATGTAAAATGGCAGTCAAATTTAAGCATACAAAGCAGCAAAAATTTTATGTCATTTATTTTGTTCTTTGAGTAAAATTTTTTTTAATGGTTCTACAGGTTTTAAATATGAAAATATGTAACTTCAATCTATTGTTTATAATTTTTATTACATGTCTTTATAAAAAACGGATTTAAAAAAAAAATTAAATAAAAACCAAAAATACACACAATAAATCACAAATGAAAAATGTATGTTCGGTAATGTCAAAAGTATGCTTTTGTTGATTTGACAGTTGATCAGTCGCATCAAATGTTAATTGGTTGATCGGTTGCAATTCAGCATTGCCGAAAGCAGGGTTTGTATATCATTAATTTGCTGTAATTTGATAGCTTGGAACAACGCCCTAAAAAACCAATAGAGTTTATTAAATCTGAGTTGCCTGTTCTTTTGGGCAATGTCAGTTCTCCAAACAACTAGACGGTCTAAATGCATGCCAAAGTACTTTACTGAATTCACCTGTGGCAGTAGTAAATGGTTTAATTTTACTGTAGGACAAATACCTTTACGATATCTAAACGTAATAGATGGATAGATTTTGATGTGTTTGCCCTAAATCTTCATTTTCATAAGCCAATTTTCAATTTTAAAAATTGCAATATCTAAGACTGTATCATCGGATTAATAAATATTTAATTCTTGCAATATTTTAGACGCTATCATCGGACTTATATGGGATGCAAAAAAGGGAGTATCATCAACCAAAATAGCTGCAATATTTTTTTGTGATATTGGAAGATTGGATGTGTAAATTACATAAAGAACTGGTCCTAAAACACTTCCCTGTGGTACTCCTGTTTGTATTTGTCTAATCTCTGTAATATCGCTTTCTTACTGTAATACCGATTATTTAGGTATGACTTTTAAAAAATTATGATAATGGTAACAGCTTTTTTAATTTAAATAATAGCCCTTAGTGCCAAACTTTATCGAAAACCTCCCTAATGCCGAGAAATGCTGCAGAACAATATTTTTTACTTACACTCAAATGTTTCACTTATATGCTGCACTACTCTGTAGGTTTATTCTATGCAGGATATTTTTGACGCAAGTAGAATTGAAAGCAAGAGGTATGATATTTACTATTCAACCTAAATAAGAGCGTATGACGTATGGTGTATAGACATTGACATATAAACACATGTAAATTAAGAAAATCTCTATACATAATATACACAAACGCATGTAAATTTTACACGACATACATCATACGTTCTTATTTAGGTTGAGCAGTCAGTTCGGATATTGTATCATTCACTCTTCTGACAAACAATTTCTCAACAATTTTTGACATAATGGGCAGCAAGTTAATCGATCTATAAGATTTAACATATTATATGGGCTCTTTAAAATGCACTTAAACGTTGCTGTGGCTAAAAATTAAGTACATATAAATGTTTTGATTTTATGATAACTCCTTTGATAAATAATCCGATTTTAAGCGGAAATAAAATTTTTCTATTGTCATTATCCATCGACCACTACAACTATATGTGTTGTTATTATTCAAACTATTTAAATAATTTGATAATCTCTAACGAAAATTTGACATTAATTCAACAACAATAATTTGACTACAATAATTTGACTCAACAATAATTTGAATATTTAAGCATTTGACATACAGCATTTACGTATCTTTATTACTGTATTTTGCAACGTTCACTAACAAAAGATAGAAATTTGGAATTAAAAGAGAAAAATCAAATCTACACTACTATTCAAAATTGCATATTTCTATATATTGTGAAAATCCCCAGGTGGTCAAAAACTGTATGCAAAAACTCTTTTTTGTAAGAATCTGGAATAAAATTCCATCTAATACATTTTTCCGATCAAACTACTGTATTTTACAACTTTTTACAACTCTGCTGAACCTGTTCAGGTTCATCTCCAACTTATTTAACAATTCTCTACAATCATCATCCTATTTTTCTCCTAATTTCTTTACCCAAACAAACCTACAATAATTTTGTATATAAAATAATTATTTCCCATCAGTGTTTGGATACTGTGTAAAAAAGCAAAACAATTACTTTGTTCCGGTTCAACAACATTACTTAAAGAATTTTTGTTTTTTTTTTTTTTAATTAAACCTCAAGTGTCCGTACATATTTAGTTTGAAAATAAATTGGTACCATACATTGTGTAGAATTGTGTTTATATAATTTTCCCTAGCCGGTAATTTTCATCATACAACTTTAATTTTTTTAGAATTTAAACAAAAATTAATATTAGGAATATAAGTATCGTACCTATATATGACAACGTTAAACAAAAAATGTTTATGTAATTAAAAACTATTATATTCTGCCATTAAGGTACATACTTATATATTATATACATTGTATGAACATATAGAAATGTACACAATTTTATTAATAACTAAACATGATAATAACCCTAAGTTAATATTTGGTTTAGTACTCGTGCCACTTAACACAGATTCAACAGGTGGCATTATTAACATTTAATTCTTTTATCTATATAGATTCATGTCTAGGATAAATTAAAAAATGACTGCAGCAAAAAAATTTCTTAATTTTCTTTAACTACATACATACATCACAAATTTCAATATATCCTCAGTCATTGTCAAAATAGCCTTAATAATATTTCATGTTATTAAAATAATTAAATAGAAACATTTGAATATTTGTTTGAAGATTGCGGATAATGGAAATATTTCCTTTCAAATTAAAAATAGTTCGTTTTTGGACTAATATTGTGATTTAATATTGTTCTACTATTCAATAAAGTGGCCTGATATTTTTGAAGTGGATTGAATTCTGATTAATAAATTTATTTTCCTATATTTTTTTTTATCATCTACAAATTTTCAGATTTTCTCATTTATTGATCTTATTTTTTTTTTACATTAAAACCACCCTGTGGTAGAAATTAAATTTTGCATGTGTCGTCTCAGATGACTCTCTTAAAACTCAGTTTTTCAGTGCCGGCTATTATGTATTTCGATAAGGATTACGCTTTGATCGAACGAAATGTCAAAATGCAAAATAGTTATTATATATTTCGATATCGTTCAGAGATTGTCGAAAGTAAAATTTTGTTACGAAAGAGACATTTATTATTTATTTATTTATTTATTATGCCCCATAAATTGTACAATTAATTCTTTTAAAACTATTTACTTAGATACAGATATATTCATAATAGATAAATTATCTTTAGTACAATTGATTTGTATTTTTTTATTTTTATTTAGAAATTTTCGAGTTTACTGGTATAAATTTAAAGGATAATTGGAGATGAAAAACCTTTTTGAATTTTTGTTTTGTAAAACTTAACACTAACTTAAACAGTAAAACCTACCTACAGTAAAACCTACCTACGAACTAAACTAGCCTAATTTTTTAACTTAATTTAAATTTCTGATCAAATTTTCATCAAAATACATAATCTGATCAGAGGATTTTCTGACATTCGAACAGTTCCGAGTGGAACTTTACAGTTGAATAACTTATTTTTTCTAAAATTGTATTCATGCTGGATATCATGCAGCTTTTTGGTTGAATACCATCTGTGAATATTGAATACAAGTTTTAAAAGTTTATTTTGCGCAATTTGCAATTTTTTAATATTTTTTTTTTTTTTTTTTTTTTTGCGTGGATTGGTGGGAATCTTCATAGACACAATGAGCCCCGTAGCTTCCATTGTGTGCCAGATTTTTACTGACACTAAACCACACCCCTCCCATTAATACTAGTCCAACGGACTAACCATTAATTTATTGCTATTTTGATTTTCTTAGAGAAAAAGTTTACGAAATTCTATCGTATTAAATCTAGTGGCTTAGTTCTTTTAAGCCTTCTGACATCATTTTGATTATCTAGCAATTGAGTGGCCTCAACGTTAACATGTCCCTCCAGACGAGCTATATGCTTTGTTGCATATCTTTTTATTTCATTTTCTATGTAAGGAATTTTTAGATCTCTGTGCAAATCACTGTTGCGAACATACCAGGGGTCATTTACCATGTTGCGCAAGACTTTATTTTGGAATTTTTGTATACAAAGTACATGTGCTTGTTTGGCACATCCCCATATTTGTATGCCGTACAACCATATCGGTTTGATTATCTGATTATATAACAAAATCTTGTTATGTATAGGTAATTTAGAATTACGACCTAAGAGCCAGTACATTTCTCTATACTTATTTTCAAGCTCAAATTTTTTCTTTTTAACGTGCTCTTTCCATCTAAGTTTGACATCTAATGTCATTCCTAGGTATTTAGCATTGTTTTCTTGGGGTATATTGATCCCATTCAGATTTACCAATGGTGGTTGATTTTCTAGTTTTTTATTTGTAAAATTTACATGTACTGATTTTAACTCATTGAGTTTAATTTTCCATTTCTTTGTCCAGAGGTATAACTTGTCGCTTGCTCTTTGCAATTTAATTGTAGCCTCGTCAATATATGATCCTACTGCCATCAACGCAGTATCGTCAGCGAATGTAGCTACAGTTATATTTGCCATTTCTGGTAAATCATTGGTGTAGAGCAAATACAGTATGGGACCCAGAAAACTTGAACCTTGAGGCACACCCGTTTTAATATCTCTAATAGTACAATACTCTTCGTCTTGTTTTATTTTGAATAGTCTGTTTTCTAGATATGATGAGAGTAACATATTGTTTAGTTTATTTTTTAAGCCTCGATGCCATACTTTATCAAAAGCTTGGGCTACATCTAGAAATATGGTAGAGCATACTTTCTTTTCCTCTAAAGCTTTTTCTATTATGTCTGTTATTCTATGAATTTGATCGATTGTCGAGTGCTTAGATCTAAAGCCAAATTGATAATTTGGAATCAGATTACTATTCTCTATGATCGGTCTCATTCAAATCAATAATAGTTTTTCAAATAATTTTGATACTATTGGTAGTAATGATATTGGTCTGTAGGATTTGACCTCATTTATGGGCTTACCTGGCTTTGGTATCATAATTATCTCTGCTATTTTCCACATATTCGGCACATACCTTATTCTTATAGCAGCGTTTATAATGCGTGTTAGCATTGTTATAGCTTTTTTCGGAAGTTCTTTCAGGACTTCCGATGTAATTAGATCAAAACCTGGAGCTTTTTTATCTCTGAGTTTTTTAATTTGTTCAACTATTTCACTCTCTGAAAATCGTGATATAACATTTTCTTGCCAATTATTATTTTCTTCAGTGAGATCATCCGAATCTGTCTCGTCTGGACAAAAAATTTCTTCAAGATGATCTGCGAATGTTTCAGCTTTATTTTTATTATCTCTCGCCCATTCACCGCTTTTCATTCTGATTGGCGGGATTTGAGAGATCGAGGTTTTTGTACTCTTTGTTGCTTTCCACAACGAGTAGTTATTTTCTCTTTTAGCTGATAAATTTTTTATATATTTTTAAAAATTTTCATTTTTAAGATCTTTAATTTTTCTTTTAAGATTCTGAGTTAACCTATTTAGTACAGTTTTGTCAGCCGGATCACGCGATTGTTGCCATCTGCGTCTAGCTCTTCTTTCTATTTTTATCATATTTAATATTTCTCTAGCGTAGTTGAATCCTACCGATTTATATTCACAATTTTTTGTATTATTCCATCCAGCATTTTGAATAATTTTAATAAAATTTTCTACTTCAGAATCGATATCACATTTGGATCTTAGTTTTGTTTTTATGTTTATTTTGTTTTCTATTTCTTGTTTAAAGCTAGCCCAGTCAGTTGTCTTGTTCGTTAGCAGAGGTTTCGACTGTTTCTTAATAACCTTTTCATATAGATTTAGTATGACTGCAGAGTGATCTCAGTCCAAATCATGGTTATCTTCTAGCTTAATATAATTGGGTGAAATTTTTTTTGTTATATAAAAATCAAGCAGATCAGGAGTTTTATTTCTATCAGTTGGCCAATAGATGGGCTTACCGGTAGATTGGTAAATGCAGCCTTTTTCTTTTATAGCTTTTCTTAGCTCTCTTCCTCTCGTAGAGGTTACTCTAGACCCCCAATCTATGTGCTTGGCGTTGTAGTCACCTCCCAGGATAAATCTTTCGCCAATTAGTTTAAGAATTTCTTCAAACATGTTATTTTTTATGTTGTATTTGGGTGGACAGTATAATGTACCGACACAAAGGTAATTCGTAGCACGATTAGTTGGAATTCATCTATTTCTAGACTAAGTTCCTCGTGGTGCTTAATATCTTTCTTTATTAAAATTGATTTTTTAATATGACTAGCTTCACAATCTCCCTAGACTGATGCCGGCATATAACATTTTTGGTTGAAAAATTACCTTAATAAGTATTAATTTGCTTTCTGTGGATAAGATTGATTTTCTGTTAATTACGAAAGGGACATCGAAATAGAGATTTTGTACAAATTATTTTAATTTTGAATTGAACGGATAAAACAAAAGAGTGACACTTGGACACTTGGTGTTTTGTTTTATATTTATGATATTTTTTGGCATAAAAATAAATTAAATTGTTGAAATGGAAGTAGGTATTTTTTACTTTATTCTTCATAATTATTTTTTATTGAAATAAATTTTAATAGGAACGAAAAGCCAGTTACAAATGAACTGCAATATGAAAGTTAGTGTAAATAAATTATTCAAGTAATTCTACTTTAATCATAAAAATAATGTTTATCTGACTTTTTTCTTCTAGTGCGTAATGGAATTTGATACATTTTGGACGAGTATAAACTGCAAATACAAAACTTCATTAAGCACTTAGCTGTTCGACAGCTAGTCCGACATGAAAATCAGTTCCTACGCTGCAAATCATTTCCTTGGTACAAACCGTACAGAATCATTATACACTGGTCCATTTAATTACACATATTTGGATTCGAAGTGTTACTTTATATCAGCTATTTCAATTTTTGCCTTATTTTTCTAATAAATCCATAAAGGTAAGGTTATTTAACATGAAATTTTGATCAAAACTGTTAATAAAATAAAGTTTTAATAATGTAAATAATTCCAAATCCAGTGGATTACAATAATCCCGAATATATGTTCACTTGCTTTTTTATTCCGCAATTTGATAGCGTTTTTCAGCACTATATCAGAAACTGAAAAATTTAACTCTGCTAAAATCATTTTATTTCTAAAACCTTATAATTTTTTAATTTCTATTTTATTTAAACACTTCTAACTTATTTTCAACTTAAAAATTTTAAATATAACACTTTTGTTTGGTTTTTTTTTCGTATAATAATTTGAATTTGACAGTCAAAGAATCAAAAATATGTCATTTTCATCGTAGATTTGAATTTAACAATTGCAGCATTTTTAAACACTTTCGATCAAATTTTCATCGAAATACATAATGGCACTAACGATTACAATCGAATAACTCTAACGATAACTATGAACGATTCGATTAAAATCGATCGAAATACATAATAGGCATCTAAGTGTCCTAGTGTATATCTATTTATTTATTTTACTTTTAAAGTGTATACAAGTTACAATAATTGTTATAAGATATTAAGACAACAAACTATACTACTACTATTACTAAATATTACTTACAAAAATCCAGTATAACTAGGTATAGGATCACCTTTGCATACATTAGGTACGGCCCTGGAATTCGTTGAATAAAAAGGGATCGAATAATATTTTTACGAGTATTTTTATCGATTTTCTAGTCAATCCGCTAATTAAATTCAAAAACCGGGAACCAGCCAGTCGACAACTTCCATTTGGCAAATGAACAGTTAGCAAAAGATATTTG
This sequence comes from Argyra leucocephala, assembly GCA_963942445.1. Taxonomy (NCBI): domain Eukaryota; kingdom Metazoa; phylum Arthropoda; class Insecta; order Diptera; family Dolichopodidae; genus Argyra; species Argyra leucocephala. The sequence continues at coordinate 151,318,417 of OZ012679.1, forward strand.
GCACAAAAGAGACAATTAACAAATAAACATTTAGCAAAAGGACATTTAACAACTGATTGCCACTTGGATACTCAACAATTTTTACAACTGGACATTTTGCAACTTGGACATAAAATAAATGTTAAAATTTTTTTTTTTTTGTTACAAACATTAAAGCGTTAGAATGTATTTTTGAATGTATGAATGCTTGGTTGGGATAGAGCAGGATAGGAAAAAAATAAAAAGTTATTGGAGAAGGGAAATTAGAACATTCTGGGTGGCGCAGTAGGTTTGATTCCCGATGAAGGCAAAAAATGCTTTCTGGATTTTTCGACCAGGTCCAGTACCCTTTATCATTAAGATAAAATAAATGATAAATAATTCAGAGTTTTTGTTATCATTAAAAATAAAATAAAACTATGCTATTATGAAGGCGAAGTACTCTACAATAGATATAGTTTTCTACATTTACATTAATTAGTCTATACCTCAAAAATTCTACAGAAAAAACTACTGTATGTGATTGTGTATTCCAAATCTCTGTGTAAAAGCAGTTACGGTGTTCATCCCATAGACATGGAATTATATGAAGAAAAAAGAGATGGGAAATAGCAGAATGAAGTTATATTGATGTTTTCCTTAAATTTCTGAAAGTAATTACAATTATAGTAATTAATATACATTATGGTGTTATTTGAATGTGGAAACACAATAGAAGGGATATTTCACATTCATGAAATCCAGACGATGAACGAATTTTCGTAATATGTTTTATGCCAGCTACATATTTCTACTGTGTAGGTATTTGCGGCACCTCTTGTTTAACAATGGAACTGTTTAAGAGGTGGGAGTAATTCTTTGATTTTTAATGAGCATGCGTACACACCTACGAAGTATCTATAAAACAGCGAAAGCGCTATTATACGACGATGTCCAAGAGAAGTTAGGGACAAAGTTACAGTTCGGTCGTCGATTAGACGAATTGCGCGATTTTGAACGAGATCAATGTAGCCTACGACTGAAAGGGAAGCGCCAACCCAAATATGTTGATTGTATTCTGTAGTATATTGTTTGATAGACTTTATTATACTGACTTATATTATAATTACAATGTGCTATATAGTGTTAGTCTGCATTCCACATTATATTAGAATTACATTATAGTGTTAGTCGTACTTTATATTCCACATATTCCATCTTAGGTCATATAAATGATTTATAGATATTAAGAAGTTCCAAAGGTGAAAAAAGAGCTTTACATCGACTCAAGTATCCCAAACATTTCGATGCTTCTTTCGCGATGTCAAAAATATGATTGTTCCAGGTAATTTTTTGGTTCACATGCATACCTAAAATTTTTAGACTATCTGAGTTTTGTAAAGTAAAACCTTGAAAAGAGATATTTGGTTCAAATTTTAACAATTTGCGTGAAATTAGACAATTTTGAAACTCAACTCTGTTTTTTTTTTGCACCAGTCAGCAATTTGGTTAAATCATGGTTAATCATATATTAACCATTATTTGTCTTCTATTGTTAACTTCAGCAGTTGTATAGCATTAGATTTGCGAAGAAAGGATGCTACCTGAGTACTGTCATCTGCAAAGCTATGGATTGGATTAAAAATTGATTGAAGTAGGTCGTTGTCAAAACTCAAGAAAAGAGTGGATGAGAGAACAGATCATTGCGGACCATCACCAGCATTTATATTAAATTTTGTAGGCATAAATCCGTCTACTAAGACACGAATCGAACAATTCGAAGGGAAACCTTCAATCCATAGATAAAACAATTATTTACTAATTATAATACTAAATTTATTTTTACCTTTTCTTATTTAAGCTTAAATTTTTAATTTAATTAAATTAAAAAAAATTGTTATTATTTTTAATTCCCTTAATATTTGAACATTTGACAACTTTGTGTTATGTAGGGGCCCACGGTTGTTTAATGTTACTTTGTTAACGGCCCATTTTGCTGAATGTCTTTTGTAGACTTAAATTCATCTACTAAAACACGAATCGAACGAACGATATTTTGGTGAATGTCTTTTTGTTAAGCGTCTCTTTTAAGATATATTCACTGTAATCAAATGTTCAGTTGGCAAGTGTACCGTACTCTACAAACCCATATAGCTATTATCAAGAAGTGAGCGTTCTCAAAACAATATTAATAATTACTAGATTACACTGTTTCAAAGAGAATTTTATTTATTTATTTGTTCTCAATCTACTGGGTTCATCCCTTGCAGATTTTTGTTTATTTATACATGATACTAAAATCTGCATTATAAATTAGGTGAAATTATGATATTCAAATATCAATTTAAAAACCAAAAATCTTAAATCAAACTAAAATTATTTTCAAATTTATCTATAATATTTCAATTAACAATACAAAAAAAAAAAAAAAAAATTTCGTTATTGTTTGCGTCAATAGTAAAACATAATAATTATATACACCTTGTACGAGCCATTAGGCTCTTTTAGGTTATTTGAATCAATAAATAAATAAATATTCATAAATTTTAATAGTTTATTGGCACATTAAATTAAATGATTGCGTACTATAAAGCACACGATAAATAACACATTAAAAAGTAATAAATATAATTTATTTTTTATTTAATAACACTTATTAACTAATTGAATTCAATGATATTAACGTTAATAATTTTTCTCTTAAAAAAATATCTACTATACTTATGTATATATATGAAATTCATCACTGGAAGACTGGAATTAAAAATTCGCTGCGAATTATATTCTATTCACAGCTCTACAACACTTCATCAGCGATTTTACTTATAAAATAAACAATTATTAATTCTATATTGATCAATATATAAAAAATGTACGCACAGGGGGGTGCATAAATATTTTAAAAACCAAGAATAAATTAACAGATTATTTTACTAGATAAAACGTCGAAAAAAAGCATATCAGATGCGAGCATTTCTTCTAGCTCGGTTCAAGAGTAAATATATAAATTAGTTGATATTTGATTTATGTAGCTATACATAGTAACATCCAATTGTCGGTTAAATTTATGAATGTATAGAATTTAATCACATTTTGATAGACATTTTGCTATAATATTTAATGAAAAACAAATTTTTCGATTTTGATAATCGTAAAAAATGAAAATCATAAAAAATGAAAATAACTCAATTTTGATAGTCACTTTTTATGAGTAAACATATTTGAAAAAATATCAAATTATTATCATTTTGAAATTGTTAAATAACTGTTTTGCTTTGGTTTATGCAAAAAAATGTATTCAACAAATTAATTTGAATACTTGTTTAATAGAAAACGAAATAAAAACAAACAATTTTTATTTATTATATTTATTTTTATTAACTTTCTTCGACGTTCATAATGTTTGCTTTTTTAAGCCGTTTCATTGATGTTACAAACTGACTTATATGCTTGCACTATAGATGGTGTATTAAGAGAAAAAAAAACAAATGTATATAGATAGTTTATAGTTCGAAATAATCTTTTCATAAACACATTTAAATTTGAAATTTGAATTTTTATACATTTGCAGTTTTTATAAAAGAAAAAAAGCAACGCAACTGATTATCATACTCTATATAATATAATTTTGTAGTTTTCCTGCTAAATTAGAAATGTTTATGAACAAACTTTATTTGCAACATTTTGTTTATGAACAAAATACTTGTCAATATAAGCAATATTGCCAATATGAAAACCACTTATGGATATTAAAAAGGTCTTAGCAGCACTTAGCTTAGCACTTACTTATATAATAGGTAGATTATTATCTATTTTTGATAATAATTATTAAACCAATTGGAAAATAAAGCTATAATAAAAATATTTATTTAAAATTAATATAACAATAAAAAAAATATTTTCACTAAAAACTCAAAAATAAGATAGAGAAAAAACCATTTTTTTTTTAAATATTTGCCTTTAATTTAAGTGCACTAAAAATACAAAAATGACCTTGAGAACCGTAGTTTAACATTTTAAGCTACTTATTATTTAAAATATTATTTATAATATTAAAAATTTCGGCTAATTTGCATTTTCTGTTTTTTGCATTTTCATTTTCAACATCATAACATCCAAAACAACTCTTAGGGCGTTTCCGAACCTTTCGCACTTGCACTCGATACTCGCACTAAACCTGTCAAATCGCACTTAATTTTTTTTTTATTTTCAGTTTTAATAAATTTATGTTTGCGATATTTAGTGTATTTCAGATTAAAATTTTGACAACAAATCAAGAGCGATTTGACAGCTATAGTGCGAGTATCAAGTGCAAGTGCGAGAGGTTCGGAAACGCTCTTAAATCCTTACATTCGTTTAGGAAAGATTACTAATCAAAATACCTTCCATAATTTAACCGTAATAGCGTTGTATATATAATATGTATAGAATTTATATATATATATATATATATATATATGTATATAGTATATCAAGTCTAGTCTTAAAATCGTGCTTGGTTGTTTAAAAACATGACGTAGAGATTATTATAAATCTGAAGAATGTAAGTAAAATGATCGACTTAGTTTGATTTTATTAACTATTAATTAGTAACAAATAATTACCATAAAAATTCATTAAAAGAAAATAGAAATTAAATATTTTAAATATAAAATAAAAATTAAAACAAATATATTATAATACTTAAAAGATTAATTTTAATATTCAAGCAAAGAAATCCACTTTTTGAAAATGATATTTTTTTACAAAAAAGCAATCTTAAAAAGAAAGAACATGTAAAAAAAATTTTATCAAATCCTTGAAAATCAAAAAACTAATCACCAGAAGTAGTATTTTTATACAATAAATATTTCTCCCTTATATTGCCTCCATAATATGTATGTACATATGTAAAGTCCAACAAAAAATAAAATTTTGTATTTGAGTCAAAAAATTAATAGAATACGAAGGTATCTATAGTATTTTTTTTTTTTTTCAATTTAATTTTGAAAATGGTTTTTCTTTTATGAACATTATAAGCTATGACCAATCTGCAAAAATTAAACCACAAACTAATCAATATTATTGCACAAAATATAAAAAAATTATTTATTATCGTAGGAGAACTATATATAGGAATACTATATATTTGCAGTGATTATGAAATAAGATTTTTTATTTAGAAAACGATGTCAGTTACACTGCACGACTTACATGGTGCTGCATTTAAAAATTGATTACATGCTGTCTGCAAAAAACAATATACAAACGAACCCATTGCTTCTGGCAATAATGTGGAATTTTATTATAAAGGCGTTATGTTACAAAATTACACAAAACAAATATAAATTTGGAATAATATTATACTCGTATGTAATCGATGGTTTCTTATGGTCGGCTGAATGCTCTTTTGCTCCAAACGCTTAAAAGTTGTTTTTGAGAAAGGTTAACTTCAAACAAAAATAACAGTACTCGATAGGAATTTTAGATGTTTTCTATAAATGTTTATTGATGTATTTTCAACTTATTATCGACTAAACATTGTCACATATAAAATTTATGAAATACAGTAGTTTGTATTGTGATAAAAATAATTTGAGATTAGTTGCAAGCACTGATCACTGAAATATCGATATTAACCAATAAAAATAAATGATTAGCGAAACGAAATTCGACTTTTAATTCATAAATTCAATAATTATTGTTTAATTTTAATATTCTTATAAAGTTGAAATGCTGAAATGAAAAAACAAATTTAATTTTCAAATTCAAATCTAGTTCCTAAAGTTATAAAGAAAAAAAATAAATGGCTTTTTTCACAGCTAAATATAAAAAAAATCAATATTTTGTTTAAATTGTTAAAATGTTTTTTTTTTTTGTCGGTAATTTACTTAAAATTAAATTTTGTATTGAACTATTAATTAAAATTTAAGTTCTTAATGATAAATTAAAATATTTCTGGCACAGCTCAAGTTACATTTAAATTAAATAAATATTAACAATTTTTATTAAATATATTAAACGATTTTGGCTATTACAACTGTAATATTAGTCTGTGAAACATACCTAGAGCCTACAGCATATTTTATAAATTATATTACATTTAAATACTTAAAAATTTATAATACGATAGGATTGCATTAAAGTAATGCTGATCAATATTGGACAAAAAATGAATCAAACTTCTTAAATCTTGTGTTTTTTCGTTTGACAAAACGTCATGTTTTTCAGTTAAAATTGATGGTTTTATTATCACACAAATTAAAAAGAGTACAAATTATTATTTTTTTTTTTTTCAATTCAATTTGTGAAAATGAGATCTTATAATGTAACATAAATGGTTTTAATTTTTTATAATGAATTATTTTGATTTTTGAAAATAGAACTGTAAGTAGGTACTCAAATTTAGTTTTATTGCAGCAGTTGAATATTGAATAAAGTTTTGTTGGATCATTTGAATTACACAATTTTAGTTTTTCTAGTATTTAAATTCTTTAACAAAATTTAATTAAATGAAGAGGACTGTGTATATCTAAATTTTTAAAAAATCTATTCTATTACAGAATGTACATAGTCTACCACTTGGATCATTGAATCTATCGGCTCGGAATTATTTGAAGTATATAAATAAATAATTTGATAATTTGATAATTCCAAATTGTTACTATTTTGAAATTTTTAACTATTTTTGATTAACTTTCAATACATTATTATTAATAAACGACGCGACCGTACAGCTCAGGCTAAGGTCTTAATCATTCAATGAAAAAATGACACATATCTTAATTTTCTTATACAACAAATATTATTTTACATTTTCAAAATTCAAATTTCACATTTTATTTAATTGCAAATTTTATTGTACAACTACATATATGTATAAAAAAAATTTTGTTTAATAAAGAAAAAAAGAAAAAAAAAGTCTGTTATAGTGATTATTGCGTAAAATTTTTTTAGCCAAAGGTTATAGGAATACTAATGAATGTCTTAACAAACAAATTTTGTACAAATTTAATAAAAAAGGTATTTTATCATTTTACTGATGCGCATTTTTTTTCAAGACGTGTCTTACTCTGTTTCAGCAAATATATATTCATTGTATATATTAAGTTGATTATACGAATATGTACTATACTCGTATAATCAATTGTGTGTACTTTTCAAGCACGTAAACAGATAAGTAGAACTAAAAACGCTCCTTTTTGCTACATAGAAGATCTATGCACAAAGAGAAAAGAAGAAATTAGTAATTGATTACGCAAATTTTCATATGAAAGTTCCATTGATAGAAAATTGGAATTTGGAGCCGAGAGTAGCCCCATAATAGAAAAAAATTGTTTATCGAGTAAAATTACAGCTCTTTATCATTTAAAATACAACGAATACATTTTGATACATTTTGAATATATAGATTCGAAAGAGCTTGATTTAAAACATATGAAAGTTGTTTTAAGTTAAAATATCTAAAAATGGTGTATGCAGCAAAAGAACTAGAGCATTCAGCCGACATTATACATTTGTTTTTTTTTGTATATGTTGTTTAATAAATTACCTTTGATACTAAGGCAAGCAAGAGTTCTCTTTATAGCTTTTTAAGACAGTTAAAAATTTTACTGCTGCAATTAAATATCCAACAATTGATTAATTTGTTTAATATTATTATTTAGCTTATCTTATAATAATTTACTATTATTTACCTTTATAAGAAATATTAAAATATATCATTCATTTCATTTCATTTCAATCATATACATTAATATTTTACTATTGCTACATGTTTATTGAATTTTGTTCTTTAGTCTTGGTTCTTTTTTAATTTAATCCTAATTTTTTTGTTCCCTTTAGTTCCCTTTTCATCACTTTTATTTAATTCAAATATGTTTTTATTTTTCCTTACTTCATTTAATTTCTTATTACTATACATATTAATTTAACATTTTAATATAATTATTAATTTTTTAATATCCTACCTGTGGCCTATTTCATAAAAATTGACAGGTGACAATTTTACAAAATTTTCGCGATTGTCCGACATTTTTTTATACATAAATTTACAGGTGACAAAATTGTCATGACAAATTTTCTAAATTATAATTTATAAAATTATCATGTCTATCTTGTAATTGTATTTATTGACAAATATTTTATTAAAAACAACATATTATTATCTAATATAAAATAATATAAAATGCAACGTTAAAAACAAAGCCATAGGTACTTATTTATTATCAAAAAAATTTTTTAAAATCTAGGTACTTATAATATGTTCGATATTAAAATTAACAATTGTCGAAGTTATGTCATTTTTAATTTTAATAAATTTCTCGAACTTATTTCATTATGAAATTAAAATAAATAAATTAAAAATGAAATAAAGTCGAAAAAAAAAATCTAATTTTATCGAAGTTATTTCAATCGATAAAATTTGTAGCGCCTTTATAATGCAATGAAAAATGAAATTTACAATTTTACATATTTGAAATCGTGTGTCATGAATTGTCCGACAATTATAGCAATTTTGTAAAATACAATTTTATTTTTGGTTTCATAACAAAATGAACATAAAAATTTCTGTGGACAAACCTTGACAAATTTTGTAGATTTTACCTTTGTTTATGAAACAGGAATTGACAATTTACAATTTTGTCAATTTTATTTTAATGCAAAAATTTGACAATTGTCGACCTGTAATTTACAAATTTGTAATTTACAACATTGTCACCTATCAGTTTTTATGAAATAGGCCACTGTACATACATATGGTATTTATATATATATATTTTTTTTTTGAGTAATTACTTCAAGTGAAGTGGTTTTTAAACTATTTTTAATTTAAATAGTAAAGCCACAAATAAATAAAAATATTAACAATAAATAATTATCCATCATCATTACATTTTAATGACTGTTTGATGAACAATTTCTGTGCTATATAAGCAAAGTCTTACCAATTTATATTAAATTTGAAATGTTTTGTGGGAAATTCTCATCTGTTGGAAATATTTTTATTTTTTTTTAAAAAAAAAAACAGATAGAACTGTTGTTGCTTCACTAAATCTCTATAAATATAGTTAATATTTTCGGTATTTCAGTTACGGTTTTAGGGTGTTAGGGATAATAAAAAATTGTTCGTATAGTCGATAACAATAGAAGCTATAGCACTGTTGTTTGTTATTAATTTAAATTTTAACCAACTATTAAACAAATAAATAATAAAATTGATGGAAGAAAATTTGATTTGATTTTCATGTTATACAAATTTGGTATTAATTTTTAATATAATGTAAATTATTATTATTTAAAACTAACTTAAATGTCATTCATATATATTATTAGCACCATCAAATATATTATTATTACTATACGTGAGTTATGGGATATAAACTAAATTTCTCTAATATCTCTTACCTTACTAAGCTCTCATTCTTGTTGCCACTGAACTTTTTTTTCTATTGCACCATATATTTTATTGGATATTTTGATCGACTATCACTGTTGTTCTTGTTTTTGATATTTTTGTCCCAGAGCGTTTTTAATTCAATACAATTTTTTTCACCGCATTTCCACATATATATATATACTATCTACTATCTACTATAGTATATACTATCTATTTAGATCTATATATTTAGCTCAATTTCTACTAACTACTAGATATTTGGATCAATTTTTACCACAATTTTCGGTCGTAAATATAATTTGTGGCCAGTGAATTTTTAATATAAAACAAAGACTGTATATACTGTAATAAATAAAAAAAATTCAAGTTTGCTGATAGAAATAAATTATGTATACGTGAATGTAATTTCTATTAATTGACAAATATTTTTTTATTTATGCGTACATTTATCTAGTTGTCGATTTAACAGAACTATTTTGTTAATATACAAATTGTATGCATATACAAATAAATAACTTTATTTTTGTTTTAACATATTTTGATGATAAACTAATCTGTAAGTTATTTATTGTATGCATAGAGTACGCTCTACAAATTAAATGTAGAACCATATCTTATATTAGCAAAACAAGGCAGTCCAAGGCAGTTTATAAGAACTACATATGTGGGTCTGAAAAATAAATGCATGATATTATTACAGTTAGAAATAAAACAATAATAGTCTTGTTAAAAATTAATTTATTTTATAGCATTTCTATTATTTGAAAACAAAAAAAAAAAAAATTAAATTCATTATTACATTCAAAAAATTTAAAATAAAGTTAAAAAAATAAAGTTTTTCTTATCACATTACATTTTCCAAAATTATACAAATAAAGTTCAAAATATTTAAAAAATGTTCAGACTTCAGTTTCTGATTGTTTCAGCTCTTTGGTTCATATCTTCAAATTATTTATTTAATAAAATAGTAAAATTTATATTTTTCCTTCTTCAAATTATTTAATATTTAATATTTTTAATAAATGTTTTAGTTGCAAGATTCAACTAAAACTAACCAAATTTATTAAAATCGCAAATTAAATAATTCACTAGTTCTGTTAAAATACATATTAAGTAAATAAATTTTAGCTTTAAAGATTTCACATTATGTATTTAGTTTATTAACTTCATTCTAATATCTTTTTTTAATTTAATTCTTAATCTGTTTTATTTCATTTTTCATTTTGTTTTTGAAGGGATAATTATCTTTGTTTAATTTAATTTTTCAACTGTCTTTTTTTATTTAACTCATCACTTTTTTTTAATTGAACTCTTTAATAAGCAAATTCAAAATAGCAACTTTACAGAAAATCGCACCTTTACTTTTATATTTTCAACTAAAATAGAAAAAAAATTGTTTGTGAACTGTTTACAAAATTCTTTTGTTAATCTGACTATGACAGCATCAAAAATTATAATAATAATTTTCTAATTGACATAATAGATTTTGTAGAATTAACAAAAATTTATTAATTGCAATGAACTACTGCATAGTAAAAATTTTTGTCAAATATACAAATATTGATTTAAAACGGTTTTTTGTCAAGATAACAAAATATTATTCACTTGGATAAAAATTATTATTTTTTTTTTTGTCAATTTTACAAACTTATTTTCCATTTTACAAATTATAAATTTTGGAAAAATTATAAACAAAATATTCACAAATTAACAAAAAATTGTTGAGCAAACAGAAATTTTTGATAAAATCGAAAAAAAAATTGTTGTATGAATAAAAAATTTTTGTTAACAGTTTACAACAGTTTTTTTTTGTCAATCTTACTAGGAAAAATATTTTCAGTGTACTTAAAAGTATAAACTTAAATATTTTCTATAATAAGTAATTGCAAGAATAAAATTACTAATAACACTATAATAAGAATTTAATAATTTAACAACAATTGAAAATAGAATGTAAAAAAAAACACAATTGTTACTTGAACTATAAAACTATAAGCAATACCACCATTCAGCTTCGGCTAAAGTCTAAATAAATCAAGGATATAAACACTAACTATATTATAAGTTAAAATTTGAATTGAAAAAAAAAAATTAATAAAAAAAAGTAAAACAAAAAAAGTACAAATTTAAATTCTATAGAAAATATAAAAAATTAAAATATTCTCGAAAACAGGACGAATTGAAGGGCAAAATTCGAAAAAAAAAAACTCTAAAGATTGTATTAATATTTGCATGAAAGAATAAAATGTATTCAGTATTAGAGCTTAAAGTTACATATTGTACAAAATTCATCCACACTGTACCAACTTTGATGAAGCTATAAATTAAATCATATGAACTTAAATAAATTAATTTTATAAATTATTATTTTGTTAATTATTAAATACTAAATTTTTGTATCAGTGTAATTTGAGACCCTTGGTATTGTATCTTTAACACTAAGTAACAAGACCAAAAAATAATATAATAAACTTTCTTAATTATAATTATTTTTAGGTTTTATTATAGTCTACGAGTATAAATTTCGATAACGAAAAGATCGTACAATAAAATAGAATCTATAGTCGAGTACAAAACACTAGAAGAAGTCTGCAAGTACATAGTAAACAAAATACGCGTTTCTGTATATATGATTAGCATATTTATTAAATAAAATTAATAGGAAAATATTCGACTATTTTCAACAATATATAATTAGAGTTCAAATCTATAATTTAAATAAAAAAATTTCTTCCTTTTATTTATTTATTTATTTTTTTTTACTAATTAACAACAACAAATTACAATATATAAAATTAATCAACAAAACAAAACTATTCGATTTGAATGTGAAAAAAAAACAACAGAAAATTTTGGATATTTTTCTGAAATTTTATAAAAATTTTCCCATTGTGACGGTAATTCATTTCCACAAAGCATTGACACTTGATAAATTATAAAAAAATTTATTTTTAGAGTGCTATACCATTTTAAAAGCAAAATATTCAAAAGCAAAATTTTTGTCCTATAATTAAACTCGTATTTTATTAGTTACTACAGATTTTGTTGCAAAAGAAAAGCATAAAAAATATACACAGACAATTAAAATTTGTTCAATTCAAATAAATGCATTTAAAATTCTTTAATCCTTGACAATGGTTATTTGTTTATGTATACAGTCTATATTTTTTATTTTTTTTAATTTATATTATGAATATTTATTTATTTATAAATAAAAAAAACAAAAAATGCAGAAAATTATTTCCCAAAGATCAAATAAAACTGGTGGTAAATAAAAAAAATCAACAATAAAAAAAAAAAAAAACAAAAAGCAAACAAAAAAAAATAAATTATTGCTGATTTGACTTAATATCAATTACTACTTTTATTCTCATTTATTTATTTTGATGATTTTTTTTATTGTTATAACATTTTTATTGAAATTCTTTTATTTTTGTTTTTAATATTTAGTAAACATATTTTAATATTTTTTCTTCATAATTCATTTGACATCACCTTTAATAAAATATTTTTAAAGTGGATGTTGTTTTTTTTTTTGTTTTTATAATTTATTTATACAATAAATATAGTGCAGCATCATTATTTCAACTAACAAAAAAACAAAAAACGTAATTTCCTCTTAAATATAAAAAATGATGCTGATGATGCTGATAATGATACAACTAAATATCAGTAGTTGTTGTTTTTTAATATTAAATCCTTCAAATTATATCGTTTCATTTCAACCATTATACAACAGTGGTGTGGTGTGATGTGTGAGTATGAGAGTGTGGGTAAATAAAATATTATTAAAATACAATATTAAATCGAGAATATCATAATAAAAATCTCATGATAATTTTTTTTTTTTTGAAAAACGTAAAATCAGAAAAGTATTTCCTGTCCTTGACACAATGAAGCATTTTTTTTTTTTTATTATTGTTATTATTGTTTTTTTTTTGTTTATTTCTACGTTCAATTTATTTTTTTTTTTTTTATTCGTGTTCTTCCTATTTTCGTCCTTTTTTTTTTTTTTGTTTTTTTTTCTATTTTAATTTTTTATGCAGACATCAGTGGCATTCATTGACTTTTCGTTATGACCGAGAAAAATCCCTTAAGCAATAAAAGATTATAATTTTTATTTTCTTGTTTTTTTTGTTTTGTGACTCTAAATATTTTTTTATTTTAATAAAATAGTTAATTATCTTTGAAATCAATAGACAGAAGTTATCCTTTCTTATTTTCTTATACCAATTTTTAAAGACTATTCAAAGGCGCATTTTTGGTTTTGTTGTTGGTTGTGTTGTTTTTGTTATTGGCATATTCAGTTTTTTTTTTTTTTAAATTTGAAGCGTCTGATCATTTAAGAAGAAAAAAAATAAAATAAAAAGTATATAAAATGTATATAAAAAATATAAAATAGAATTCGAAAAAGATGATTGTAAATGCAAAAAGGATATTATTTGCATTGGAAATGAAAAAAAAAATTAATAAAAAATTTGATTTTGATTTTTTGTTTTTTTATTTCCATTTATGAGTTTAAATAATAATAAAAAGCAAAATTTGAAAGCAGAAAAATGGAAAATATTGAATATAAGATTTTGTTTTTTTAATTTATTTATTTATTTAATTATTTTGTTATACAATATTAAATAGTATGAAAACATTTCCTGGGCTATGAAGGCATTATGGAATTTTAATTAGTAATTAATAATTAAAATTAAGATTTAAATTAAAATTATTAAAAAATAGAAAATATATGGTTAAAAAAATAATACATAATACTATGTAATATACTCGTACTAGGGGCCCCTGTTTTGTAATTATAATTTAAGTTGAAGCCAAATTTAAAGTTTTTAACAGAACATAATGATAACATTATACAGAATAGTATAAAAATAATAAGATGTTGAATGACACAAAATGGCTCTATTTTACTTAAAAGTTTGAATATTATAAAACCAAATAGAAATCTGTTTAACCCGTATGCGCATTTCGGCCATATATACAACTTATTTACATATTAAGAGTTTATTAAGAAGAATCGAGATAAAATTAAATTCCTATATACTTGGCGAAAATGCTAATCTATCTACTAACGAAAAATGGATTGATTTTTTTAAATTAAACGAGAATACTGAAAATATATATAAAATCGTTAGTTTAATTTTTTCAATTCCCCATTCGAATGCCACATCTGAAAGAATATTGATGACTACCGCTTGGCGTAAAGAGAGGAATAAATTACTTATTCAAAATTTAGAAGCCGAATTGAGGGTGAAGGAGAACTATAAAATGAGCTGCAGAGAATTTAAAGTTTTTTTAAAGACTGAAAATGCTCAAGGAATATTAAAAAAAAGCGCCTCAAATGAAAAATATTAATAATTTAATTAAATTTCAGATGAAATTTATTTAGTTTTTCAATTTTCTTTTTTTGTTGCCAAAGAACTCGATGCAATTTTTATTTTATTATATTTATGGTTTTTTATTATGACAAATGTTCATTTTTTTAATATTAAATGTGATTTATTTAAAAAATTAAAAAAGAATGTGCCGCTTACTCTATAAATTTGAATTGAAATACTGAGTTTTTGTTTTAAATATGTAGTTAAATATTTTTTTTTTTTTATTTTTTCTACTAAAATCCCGATATGCCATTTAGAAAAACTGGCAACCCTGTTTGCAACTAGTGAATTTGCTGTATTTGATATAGCTGTACTTATAATAAATTATAAAAGCGTATTGAATTATTTTTTTGTCTAAAAAAAATCGTCTGCTTAACATAGCTATGGGCCCAGCACGCTTCCACTGCATCCATACTCATGTTATACTTCATTAATTGCACACAATATGGCTTTAAGTAGAACAATTCAAAATTACCATCTTGACAGATATAACTTAAAAAACCTATTACCAATTACCGCTATGTATTTGAATGATACTTTCTCTATAATCTTAATCCTTGTGGCATTAAAATGCACTGAAATTAGTGTAAAAACAATTTAATTTTTAATTTACAATATTCATAAAACTAATACCATCAAATAAATTGAAATTAAATTTTTATTCTTATAAACTCGCAACATTACACTTTAACAAAAAATTCTATTCTAAATTTTTTTTTTCTTACAACCCTATTTTCATTTTAAAAATACAATTCTATTCAAATATAAAAATTTATGGAATTATTATTTATAAGAGAACATTGCCACTTTTTATATAACGAATATATTATTTGATTCGTTGTTTTCATTCAAAACATATCCGTTCTCATCACAAATATACCTACCTCATAGTATGTGCAAACATATTTATTTGAATATTTAAAACAGTACTATTCTAATTCTGAGTCCCATTTCACACGCATGTTATTAAATAATATATACAGACTCAAAAAGATATGAACATAGAATTGTGTAGTAAATAATAAAATATAGTTAGATAGAAATGAAAATATTTTTATTGCTTGTCCACACGTTAATAAAACAAAAGCTTGAAACATAAAAAAAAAAAAAAAAAAAAAAAACAAATACAAATGACTGAAGATATTTACATAGTATCTATAAGTATCTCTAACCACTCTAACTACAAAACATATTGAATCTCTGTTCCAAGAACGATTTATTTAACTGCTTCTCCCTTTTTTTATTTACACGAAAAATGAATCATTTCAATTTGAAAATGCGCCAAAAAAGGTAAATATAAACATTCTTTAGATTTAATGAAATAATTCCCAATTCCTAATAAAATTAAAAAATTTTGAAAATTAATTGAATTAATATTTCTCTAAAACAACTTTAGTAAATTTTGTAATTGTAAATATAAATGGAATTTCTAAAAATTCATCATCATTGTCCTGTAAGCCCATCCGTGGGGCATGGGGCAGAAATAAAATCTTTCCATCGACTCCTATCTGCGCCTAATCTCTTCAATTGTAGCCACATTCTTAACTATGGGTACTTGCTTTGGTAAGACTGTTTTCCATGGTCCACCAACGCGACATGTACCCTGAGGATTTCATTTGAAAAAATTTTGGCGATGTTATCAGGTTTCTTCAGACTATGCCCGATTAAGCGCCATTTCTTCTGTCGAATTTCTTTGTCTAATTGTTTTTGCTTCGTGTTTTACTGGAAATGGTGTATGTCCAACAAATGCTTAGGATGCGCCGGATGCATCTATTGATATTCGTTTGGAGTTTTCTGATGTTTACTGAAACTTTCATGTTTCGTAGGCTTACAACAGAACAGATTTTACGCTTGCATTGAAGATTCTTATTTTTGTGCGCAAAGATATGTTGTTTGTCTGCCATATTTCTTTGTTTGCGTACTGCAGCTTGAAGTACGCAAGTACGGGCTTTACTGATATTGGCTTGAATATCCAAATCGGCACCTCCATTTGATGATACAATGCTGCCCAGGTCTTCGATTCGCGTTTCTCCAGGATTGAATGTTGTGATGTGCGATTTGTGTGCATGATTTTGGTTGTTGCTGTATTGACCTTTCAGCTCGCACTTTTTCCAGTGCCATACAGCTTCTGGCATTTATCATTTAAATCTCTATTCGTCAGATATAAGCACACATCGTCGACGTAGTCTAAGGGGCTGATACGTTCGTAAAGACGCCACTAAATACCGTTGCTTTCGTTTACACCCACTAGTAGTAGTCATTATGTCATCCAATACTACTAAAAACAATATGGATGATAAGATACAACCATGTCTTACTCCCTAACACACCTCAAACCGATTTGTCAGCTGACCTCGATGTAGGAAGCAACATCTTGCATGTTGGTAGAATTCTTTAATTATGGCTATAAATTTTCTATTAAATGATTCCCGTCTATACTCGGTATTTACTCTATCAAAGACTTTCTTAAAATCTACAAACATAAAATTTACGGTGCTTTAAATTCAGTGAATTGTTCAACGATTATTCGTAATGTGTTATAATGTGATTCTTTTGAGCGTACCTTCTATTCTGCCTTTAATCCTTTCGAGTATTATTTTAGCCATTAATTTTGATCAAAACTGAAAGTAGAGTGATTATACCTAGCTCGTTATTACAATGATTTAGGTTACCTTTCTTTGGTATTTTAAAAATATGATAATACCATTTTAGCCTTTATTTGTAATATTGCATCATCGATCTCCTTTTCTGTCGCTAGTAGACTGTAACATCATAAGGTACTTATTTAAAGTCGACCCTTAATGTTTCATAGTGTTTTCAGAATGTCCAAAAACCAAATATAACTACACAATTACTTGGTTGCAATTGAATATGAAATACATAGTTTTATTATTAATTTTGTTAGTAAAAATATAATCTGCACATTTCATTTGTTATTTTAATTATGCTAATTTTCAAGTACATTTCTGTACAATATCGTTAACTTTGAACACTAATAGTATAACAATTATGTGTAAGGTAGATAAAACTGAAACAAGTTTACTATTTTGCTTTATTCTATTTTGCATTAAAACAATATTTTTGTGTTTTGACAAACCAATTTTATTATTTGCCAAACAAAATAGTATGGAGGCGAATATCTTCTTCTGCTTCATGACTTAGACGTTTTTTGTGTTATTATTTTTTAAATCAATTGGTTTTGTTGAGTATAGAATTACACTCAATCATTATTTACAGTTTTAAGTTATTATTGAAATAACCATCATTAAAATAAATACAACGAAATAACAAATAAATTGAATACGAAAATTAATATTTCATATTCTTACGTTATTTCCTTAGGTAATTTTTCACACAAGTCCATACAATGTCAAGCTGTTTGTGAAAATGTTATTTTTTACAATGAAACTTTATTAATTTTAAATTGGTTGAAATTGACCTTATGAAAATTTTATATGAAAACAAATTGCAAAAAAAAAAATGTACCTATACGCTCTCAAAATATGTACACATTTGCAATATTGAAATGTGCGTTGTTACGTACTTTTAAATGAAATTTAGCAATGCTTATAGAGTTTTTAATTATTAGAAAAGTGGTTGTCTTCCATTATTAATTCTTTGAAAAATGAAATTGTTTTCATATTCATATCCTATTAATATTTTCAGATTATTTTGATTAATGTTTTATTCATTTAATTTATTTCCCAATAATCCCTTTAGAATTACCCATCTCAAAATTTTCAATGGGTTTAAATTATTAAATCTGGATTTTAAATTGAATTTATTTATTTATTTAAAAATTAAATTTAAAATCAAATTTGAACAATTTTATGTTTATTTTTGAAAAACTATATGGATAATATGACATGCATAAACTATGTATATTTTTTTTTAATAATAGTAATTTGTAGCTTAGACTTTAGAGTACAGTTCACCGAATTTACTTTGAAACAATCCTCAATTGATATTAGCGAGATTACTCGATTTAGATAAAGATAAATGCGTGTTGTAAAACAAACGTAAATATACAAAATAATATTCAAGGCTGCCCAATAAGATTACAACGGTTTTTGTAACATACAAATCGAAATTTAAATGATATGTTCGAAAAGCTTTATGACATTTGAAAAAAATCGTACCTAAAGGTCAGCTTCGAATCATCAAATGAAAATGGTGAGCATCAAACCCTTTATCTCTGCGCATTAAAATAACAATTTTTAATTAAAATGTAAAATCAGTCCTCTTATACGTCCGCACTGTAAAAAACTCGTTGCATATAAACCATTTTCAACAGAATGTCATGTCAACAAAACAAATGAAAAAACCAAATAAATGTTGAATTCCAACAGAATGGACATACTATAAGGAAAACTAACAGAAACATAGCATAACAGTACTTCGAATGAAATTCACAGGGTTTACATTGTGTCTGGAAACAAAGAGTAAGCCAACATAGAATGTGACTGTAAAAAGTGAAAGGACTTTATTTCCACCCAATACTCTACTAATAAGATTGCAGGACAGTGATGATAATGATGAATATATCAAAATTTACATATTCTAGTCCCAACAACTCAGTTTGAAATATGATTTATGATTTAACCAAATTGATTGTGCTGAAATAATAATATAAACAATTTAAATAACTTCTCGTAATCTTAGTTTTTACTTTCACGAAATATTGGGTAATAATTCATAAATAAAAAGTTTAATATATTCTCAAATATCTAACTTCTAATATTGGTAAACGTTTTTATTTTGCATATATTTATTTTTTATACTTTCCTATCCACCTGAAAAGAAAATTTTAAATACATTTGTATTTATAAAATCGACTACGAGAAATCCAATGGCGTTATAATCTAATAACAACGTATAAGATTAGATAGATTTAGATTTTTAATTCATTTATTCATATTATAGTATGCAAATATCTACCCAACTGAGGGACTGCCAATATCTACTCAAGCTTCAAATATAGAAGAAATCAAAGCTACAATCAATATCCTGAAGCACAACAAAGCAACAGGTGAAGATAGAATTCCAGCAGAAATAGCCAAACTGGACCCTGACTTATTCGCAAAAACAATTGAACCCCACATCAGGAAAGCATGGATAGAGGAGAATATACCACCATCATGGAAGAAAGGAATGATTGTCAAGATACCTAAGAAAGGAGACTTGGCAAATTGCAGCAACTGGAGAGGAATCACGGTTCTAAATACTATTCATAAGATAATAGCAATTATTATAAAGAAAAGATTAGAAGAAGTACTAGAACCAATACTACGAAAAGAGCAGGCAGGTTTCAGACCAAACCGAAGCTGTGTTGACCAGGCAAATACTTTACGGGTCATAGTTGAACAATCAGTAGAATGGAATGCCCCACTATATCTACTATTCATAGATTTTAAGAAAACATTCGACACAGTCAAGAAATCCGCAATATGGAGAACACTTACAAAGAAGGGAGTTTCTGAAAAAATCATCAACATCATCAAAGCGAAGTATAAAGATGCAGAGACAACAGTTCAACACAGAGGTAACATAAGTGATCCATTCTACACCAATATAGGAGTTAGATACAAGGATGTCCACTTTCTCCACTTCTCTTCAACACAATACTAGACGAAATTCTAAGAGAAGTTTGCACTGGAATAAACGGAACAGAATGGGATCTCTTCGGAAACTTAGAAGACTTAGATTACGCAGATTATGTATGCCTCATATCAAGAAATCAAAGGGACCTACAGAACAAAGTCAACAGATTACAGGAAGAAGCAAAGAAATCGGGACTGAAATTGAATATCGAGAAAACCAAGGCAATGAGGACAAACAACAGTGATAGTGAGTCAATAACAGTGAGTGGACAACAGATAGAATCCGTAGAAGAATTCAACTACCTGGGGAGCATTATAACATCAAGAGGAGGTGCAACAGAAGATGTCAACAGCTGTATAAGTAAGGCAAGAAGAACATTTGGGAGCCTAATGAAGATATGGCGGAGCAACCAAATATCGAGAACAACAAAGCTAACAATATTCAGAGCATGTGTTAAGTCAACATTAATATATGGCAGTGAAACATGGCTCACTTCGGTCAGAATCAAACAGAAGCTACCATTATTCATCAACAAGTGCTTGAGAATTATATGCAGAATATTCTGGCCGGTAAGAATTAGCAACAAGGATTTATGGATGATAACTGGAGAAGAACCGATCAACAGACAGATAAATAGGAAAAAATGGAAATGGATAGGTCATACACTAAGGAAATCAGAAAGTGATATAGCAAGAAGAGCTCTAGAGTGGAATCCACAAGGACAAAGGAGACCCGGCAGACCATACAACACATGGAGACGCACAATCGATCAAGAATTAACAGTCAACAATTATACCTGGGACGATATTAAGGAAGTAGTACTCAACAGAGAGGAATGGAGGTTCACTATCGAAGCCCTATGCTACCACGCGGAGTAATAGGAGAAAAAAAAAAAATAGTAAAATACAATACTTAAAAATATACATTTACTAAATAAAAATAATAAGAATAAATATAGGATCATTCGGATATTCATTAGCATATGTGATGAATGAAACTGCAAGCAAAAATACAGGCATTAAAAATTTAAAATATTGTTGGGTACATACATAGTAAAGTAGAAAATTAAAGCTAAATATCATACATCGTTTTATTATTCAGCAGACGATATGCTTCTATTGGAGACAACAAAATCAAAACAATATAACAAGGCGCTTTTATTATTTGCCAAACAAATTAGTATGGAGGCGAATATCTTCTGCTTCGGCTTCATGACGTATACGTTTTTTGTTCAAATTGCATTATTATTATTTTTGTTATTATTTTTTAAATCAATTGGTTTTGTTTAGTAAAGAATTACACCAGAAAACTATTACTCAATCAATATTTACAATTTTAAGTTATTATTGAAATAACCAACATTACTAATATTCGTAAATCGATCAAACTAAAGCCTGTTACTAAATCAAATATTTTCATATTTTCATATGGCCTATTGCTAAGTTATCAGTTATCCTTAAGATTTTCGAATCAATCGTTAAACTGATAAAATATATTTTTTAATTAAATGTAATATGTCTGATAATCAGCATGGCTTAATAGAGCGTAGATGTAGATCAAAAACAATCAATTTATCAGTTTATTTACATACTGTTTTTAATTCAATAGAAAATGTCTAACAAGTCGATGTCATTTTTACTTACATCTTCAAAGCCTTTAAAAAGGTTGATCATATTAAACTTCTCTTTGGAATGTTAAAGTGAATTCATTCATATTTATCTCAAAGTAAACTCACAGTATCAATATCGAATATTAAATCCTATCCATTTGTTGCCACTCTGGTTTTCCACAGGGTACTCATATGAGCCCATTGTTTTATTTTAATATTTATGAACGATGTTAATTCTGTAATTTTGAATCCTATCTTATTGTTTTGTTGATGATTATAAAGTTTTCGCAATTATTAAATCGTATGATGACTGCCTTAGATTATAAAGTGACATTGATAATTTTTATGAATGGTATTTGTTTAATGGGCTTAAATTGAATATATATTAATAAATGTAAAGCTGTGACATTTTGTAAAACAAAGTAACGTTATTAAATTTAAGTACTTAATAAATTATTTCTGTACTAGAATGTGCAGATCAAATTACGGACTTAGAAGTTATCTTAAATAATACATTAATTTCCACTCTTCATATAGATTTTTGGTGCGGGACGAATGAAAAACGACTTTTCCAAAAGCTCGCTTTCAAAATCCCGGTCTTATTAAAAATCCCGCTTTTTTTTGTATTTAAGTGTATTTATACCAATAATATTTTTTTAATTTATTGTATGTACAGCCGCTGTTGGACACAAGAAAGTGAATATCTGACTTTTCCAGAATATTACATGAAAAATATTATATGAAAAATAAAACAAAAAAGGGGGATTTCGGAAAAAGGTGATTTGAAAAAGGATGTTTTGATAAAACTACATTTTTTGACAAGAAATCTCAAACCCCGGGGCATTCGAAGCAGACCCTACCAAAAGCTTTTTCTCTGTGGTTGATTTCATCAAGCGAAATTCTCAACAATTTTCTGACCCTTACACATTTAAAGCATTGTATAGCACTTCGATTCGGTCTCATCTTGAATTAGCTTCGCCTATTCTGATACCTGCTAAGCATAATTTAAAAAAACTTAATCCGTTCAAAATAATATGATTAAGTTTTGTTTTCGTAGATTTAATTCGGAATCTCACGTTACTGACTATATGTATCAAAGCCTAACCTTATTAAGATTAATACTCTTAAAACTAGGCGTTTTTTGCAGCAGTAATGTTGTCTTATGACATTTTATCAGACAAAAATAAATTATTCATTTCTCTTAAATTTATTTAATATTTATGTTTCAATCTGTAATTTTAGAGCTACGAGATTTTTGTATCACGAATCAAGATGCACATACAGAACTAACTATGGGTTTTCGGAACCTATAGTTAATGCTTAACATCTTTTTAATAATTGTTCTTCTGCAATTCGTCGGCTGGATCCTATATATATATATATATCCTATATATCTAATCGACCAAAAGCAAAAAGTTGAGAAAAATGGTTTTTTAAGTTTGACGGAAATTTTGACTGGAAAAATTTAAAAAAAATCAAACAAAATTTGAATTTTATAAAAATTTTAGTAATTTTTTAACATCCAACTACATAGTATTATAATTTTGATATTTTCATATATCAAAATAATATATATAAAAAAATGTTAGTATGTATAGTGTAAAACTTCATATGTGTTTGACCATTTGGAAATGAAAATGGTTTGCTAGATACTTAGGAATACAAATTTGTCTGACTTCTCAGTACATAAACTGTAGTTTGGATAAATAGGCACAGCTTGAAGTCCTAAAAAGCAGCAAAATATAGGTTATTTGGATAAATCAGAAAAAAATATTTCAAAAACTATAAGAGATACGTTAATTTTGATTGAAAATTCGAATAGAGCATAGACGAAAATGGTGTAGTACATTGAAAAGTCAACTTCGAAAAAAATGTTCTGTTGGATATATAGCAATCCAGCCGACGAATTGATTTTGATTATAGTAAATTGAATTTTAAAAGAAAAATCTTCAATTCGAAATTCAGCAATTCAAAAAAGCGAAATTCTCAACAATTTTCTGACCCTTCCACATTTAAATCTTTATTTATTTCTTTTAAATAATTTAGTACGTAAAAAACTTAGTGGTAAGCAAAATCTGTAAGTGCTTGATCCCAGTAGATTGTAAATGAATAAATAATAATTGTATACATATATAAAATATCCATACTACCTATTTATTATTCCTATTATAATTCCTATACTTCCTATAATTCTATTAATCTTTTTCTAATAAATTTAAATATAAAAAAAACAATATCGAATATTGCAGAAAAAATACAAAATCAAATTTAACGTTTTTAGCTTATAGCAGAAAAGCAAAGCAATTCCATGGATCAGTTGCAAAATTCAATAAAATTTTAAATCAATTATGAACCAGTCAGTGGTTTTCTTTATTGCCTCTAATAAAAAAACAATTTTTTATTGCTTCAAATTTTTTTTAAAAAATTTTATTTTTTTTTTTTAAAACTATGGTTTTAAATATATATTAAGTATGTATATATGGTTGGATATATACATCTGTATGTATAAGTGGTATAATGTATATTCCCTATCCATCATATACAACCAATAAAAGTGCAAACATTCAAAACATTAAAAACTTTATGGAAGCAAAAAAATAAAAATATGATTTTTTCTATTATTATTTAATTTTATTGCATCTCCCTCTTATCGTTCTCGTTATCGTTTCGATGATCAGTTGCACTACAAAAATAAAAACAAAAGTAAGTTAAAGTTTTTATAAAAAAATAAACTTAACTTTTATCCACGTGTATAAATATAAAAATTTTCCTTTTGATTTTAATTGTGTTAACATTTTCTTTTGCAAATAATCAATTAAGTATATTTTCATCATTTAAAAAAAAAAAAAAAAAAAAAAAAAAATGTAATTTAAAAGAAAACTTGAAAAATATATGTGTGAGAAAATATATTGAGATGAAATATTTTTCTTTTTATATATGTATATTATAATTATTAGTAAATAAAATATCTTTAAAAATAACCTTCAAAAATTAACTTTTGCAAAAAAATTACAGATTTTTCCGATGCTAAAAAAAACTTGTTTATTTTTTTAGTTTAAAAAAAAAAAAGGAAATTAATGAAAAGCAAAATAATTATTAAAAATATATATAGTTTATCGAATATAAATTTTAATAATTATAAATTTTTATAACCTCACTTCATGTTCAATTGATTTTTACACATCATACACGTTTTTGTTTAGCAAAGCAACTTTCGTGAGTAGTTTTTGAAGTAGATAAGATTGGAGTACTATTATTTTCAATTTCATTAGTGTTTTTAGTACTTTTTTAGTACAAGAATTAAAAATATACGTTTATACATTCTGTATATATATATATATATATATATATATATATATATATATATATATAAGTTTTTATGCAATACAATTATTAAAAATCATTTTTTATGTTTTTCAATCAGTTTTTCTATATGCTATTACTTATATTCTATTCACACTACTAGTGTATAAACACGTTATCGAGCTCGGATATCATGTTCATACAAAATTTCTACTATATCATGTCATGTGTGAATTATAACATGTTATAGAGCGTTGTGTATCACTATATACGAGTAAATGTGAAATTTTCCACCGATTGAAGACAATTTGTTCGGCTTTTGAGATTTTTTTGTTTAGCCGCATATATGTATATAGAATATCCCACGTAACAATTTTATTGTAGTAAGACTCTTGAGTACTCTTATAAGACTATTATAAATACTCTTATAGAAGTATTAGTGTTAATTTGAGTACTCCGCAATTATTGCAAAACGTTATGAATACGTTATAGCACTAAAATAGAGTATCATATAAGGCACCGGTGCAATAGCTCTAATATTGTTATAGGATTAATAGTGTACATATGTATTAGTGTATATTTAAAATAAAACATTATTAACAACTTTATTAAACACAATTTTATTCTAAATAGAATGATAGATATCCATAGTTACAATACAAGAAACAAATCCAACTTCTATTTAACCTTATTCAAAGCAAATAATCAAAAGAATAATTGCTTGTATAATTGTTTGAAATTATTTAATGATTTGCCTAGTGTAGGCTGGATATTTCAAAAAATAAATAAAAAAATATATTCTATAACAGTAAATGCACAAAGTTAAAATAACAGTAAAATTATTATTGTTTATTGTATATGAAAAATTATTGTGTAAAATTTTTAGATTACATCTATGAATATAGTATAATTATTAAGTTGATAAGTCATATATGTATTTAAAATACACTTTCAAAATAAAATATACAGTCAGACTGGTACGGCTAAGACTCTGAATAGAATATTATTTCAAAATTCGTCAAATTTAATTAAAATTATTTGTGTAAAAAGTAAAAAGTATTGTAAAATTTGAATTTATAAATAAAATAAATAAATAAAGTAAAAAAAAAATTATAATAATAATTTATGTAATGCGATAGAAACTATATGGAGTTTATATTTATTTCATATGAGAAAGGGATGTAGATATTAATTACATATTTTTATATTTGCATGTAAATGATTTATAATATAAAAAATGTCTTACTAATAATATAAATAATATATTTTCCGGTTAAGAATAATAGTTTTAATATTCATAATTATTGTGATCAAAATGCAAAATTTGGCTGGGAAAGAGATTTCATTGACATTTATTATTATAATAATACTTGGAAAAAATACTTTGCCCTTTAAAAATAATCAATTTTTAAATAAATAAAAGAAAATTATCTTTTTAAATTGCATCTTTAAAATGTTAAATCATTTTTTTCCTTTAAATAATAAATTAAATAATAAATAAATTAATCATTTAGCCTAAGTAATAATTAAGAATAGTCATAGGTGTAAATACAATAGTATAAGCTCTAAAAAATTTAATATTGTTAAAAAAATTATGAATATGTATCATGGCAATAAATAAATAAATAAATTTAAAAATGATGACAAAATGTTAAATATTGTATATGTTAATTAATACATAACCACCAATATTTATTCTTTTAAGTAAAAATGAAATTTTTGCGTAATGTAAGATAAAGCTTTTCAGATTTTTGTTTATTTAAAAAAAAAAAAAAAAAATTATTACCATCTTTTGTAGAAAATAATGGCCGTCGCAAAATATTTATTCCAAAGCTATAGTAAGTTTATTTTAGTAACTATACTGTTATTCTAGGAATTTTGTTTTTATAACAACACTTTAACTCTTGGTATAAGATTACGTACTTATATTAACATTGATGTAGCACTTGCTGAAAATGCAATTATAACAACTCTCGTAATTGCTATAAGAAAATTCTTATAGCAATATTAATCCCATTATTCACATAAAAAACTCATTTTAGCACCTTTAGTGCTTATCGAGAGTAATATATGAGCCTTATAGCACTAATTTTGTTTTTATAACAAATGAAATGTTACGGGGGATTCCATTGCAACTCTTTTTGATCATCGGATCTTAATTTTTGGTGATATACTTGATATATGGTTTAATTTTATTAAATTAGTTCTTCTTCTACACTAACAAAGTCACCCGATGTTATTCGGATCCAACACAAAATGTAAAAAATAACTTTAGTAAAATAACAATTATCAACCGAATTAAAAAAAATAAAGGTTTCTAAAAAATAATCTAGAACTTGTATAACAGATATTTGAACACATTTTTAAATATGTAGTAGGTTCGAATTTGTGATGTGATAACATAAAAATACGCAAAATTTTAAAAAATAAGGTTATAAGCTATATAAACTAGATATGTACTCAATTATATTGGGAAGTTTATCAATAAATAATATTGAAAATTTGTAGTACCTACTATTTTGTTTTTTATTTATAAAAATTAATAAACTTTAATTTTTAAATTTAGTATAATTTTTTAGACATGAAGATACTAGAATAAAAAAAAATCAAAATTTAATAATTTAAAACCAAATTTGAACACCTTCAAAACCATACATTTTTTTTAAATTAAATTTAACGTATATTTTAAAAATACAAGTTAAATTTTTTTTAATAAAAATAAATAAAATGATTTATTTTAGATCTTATGACATGTACCAAAGAAAATAATAATAAAAAATTAAAATAATTATATTTAAAAACAAATTAAAATAAGAGAAAATAATAATAAATGACAACTATACTGAAATTATAATAAAATATATATGTATAAAAATCTATAAGACTATAACAGTCAATTATTTATAAAATAATAAAAACATCAACAAAAATGACTGGTGGTAATATTGGAACTATGGATAATGGTCAAAATAATCAGGTACTTTATAATATTAATTTAAAAAATAAATTCAAAAAATTATTTTATTTATTTTATTTGGAATGAAGTATTTACATAAAATGTAATACTAAGTCTATTCCGCTAAGGATGTGAACCTATACCATAACAAATACTTAATACAAAGTGATTTGGGTGTGGTATATTAAAGAGAATTTTTATTATACCGATTAGTAACGTTTGACTATAGGGTGAGAAAGGAAAGTTAGAAAAGGAGGAAGGTAGAAGAGAAGGAGGACAATTACTAACGAAAGTGTTAATGTTCGTTTTGAATTTATATAAGTCATAAATATAGAATTTATCATGTTTGGGGAACACATAAGATGGAATTTGGTTCCATATTCGGGATGTTAATGTTATAAACGATTTAATTTCGACTGAACATGTGCCGGTGTCTACGAGATATCTATAAAAAAGAAATAGAGTTCCAACATACACGATGATGTCCAAGGGGAGCAAGATGAGTAGTAACATTTGGGTCATTGATAAGACGAATAGCACGTTATTGGGCTTTATTCAATATGTTTTAACGCATTACTAGAAGCGCCAACCGATATGTGACAATTATTGTACGTACTCCATTTTGGACTGTTTGAAAACTTTATATGTTTTCAAGAGGTCGCAGGATAAGAAGTGAGTCTAATAGTGGCCTAAACATTTGGCTGCGTTTTTTGCAACATCCAAATTAGTACTGTAGTATAGTATAGAATTAAAAATTCTATTTTGGAAACTATAATACTAACAATACATATTCAAATTCTTTCAGAAATACTCTAATATATTATATTTGAACATTTGTAAATCGAGACAAATTACCGAAATTTGTGAGCTCCAAATTTATGTTTATTTTCAAAACTTCAAAAAGTATGATTTACTCAAAAACAAAAATTAAATAGAAAATAGTATTCTAAATGGACATTTTTAATTTTTGATTTTACCAATTAATTTAGTGAATAGTTTTTGTTTTGTAATATGTAGGAGTTGGACTATCCAAACAAATAGTAAAAAAAAATATAAAAATGTTTCATAGTAATTCAAATTGTTAGTCAATTCAAATTGTTAATCACTGATAAACTTAAGATTAGCGGAAACGATCTAGTGAAAAACGATTGTGATATTTCTACACTAAGATATGTAAATTTCAAAGTTGGTATTCCTGAAAACTTCCTACATGTTGCTTTAGATCCAAAAAATGGTTTAATACAAACATTTTTTCTATATTTTATGTACTCTGAATACCTCATATGAAGTACGCAGGCTCAAGGGATTTTTATCGAAAATAAATCTTTATTTTAATATAAATAAATTTAATTTGAATAAATTTAAAATTCCCTATCTCATATGACCTAATTAAAAGTAATATACAGCTCTACTAAAACCGGGTGTACCAGAGCATGCATATATCAGCTTTTTAATAGAGGAATGTGCCGTTATTTTAAAATTAAATAAAATTTTATTAACTAAATCTCTATCTCTATTGGGCTCTATCGATTGATGATATTTTTAACTTCCGGCAAGGACCGAAAAAAGGGTTTTTTAATCCCAAAAATCACCAAAATTGGTCGAAATCGAGATTTTCAAATCGGAAGGGTATTTTTTTTGCAAATTCGGATTCTACGTCAAAAAATAAGAAACTTTTGTAAAGTACATGTTTTTTTTTATTTAAAATTTGTAGGTACGCTAATATGAAAAACAAATTTATTTATAAAAAATGATCATTATTAATTTTGATTTACCAAATGAAAATATGGTGGATTTTTTTTTTATTTTTAATAATTTTAAAAGAAATTTAACATGAGTTTCTAATTTTTAGTCGTAGAATCCAAATTTGCCTAAAAATGTACCTCTTCCCATTTGAAAATCTCGATTTCGGCCAATTTCGGTGATTTTTGGTCTTAAAAAATCATTTTCCGGTCCTTCCCGGAAATTGAAAATAACACCAATCGATAGAGCACCCTTGATTTAGTCAATAAAATTTTTTTTTAATTTTATTTTTTTGACGTAAAATCCGAATTTGCCTAAAAAAGTACCTCTTCCGATTTGAAAATCTCGATTTCGGCCAATTTCGGTGATTTTTTGGTATTAAAAAACTCTTTTCCGGTTCATCCCGGAAGTTAAAAATAACACCAATCGATAGAGCACCCTCGATTTAGTCAATATTTTTAATTTTAAAATAACGGCTTCTTCCCCTCCTAAAAAGCTGATACGCATGCTCTGGAACACCCGGAATATACAATACATGATACATTTAACCAATCTGGTCTAATAAACGAAATTTATTACAAATACTTGCATATATATTCAACTGGATAACCCCAATAATTAAAACAAAAACTCCATCGAATACATTTCAGTTCGAATTACCATTGATCAATCATTAAATCAATCATTCCACATAGTTGACACAAATATTTGAAAATAGCTTCATTCCATACATAATTCAATATTTAAAGGTATTTGGGTAAAAAATTGGCAAAAAATCAAAAGTATATTTTTTATTATAAAATATTAAAATTCTAATTTCGCATTAGAATAGGGAAGTTATGAAATAATTATAAAATATTTTCGATGATTTGATATAAAACGTTTTATGGAGAAAATTAAATTTATTATACTTCCTGAATTTTTCGAACTGCTAAAAGAAAAATAATTTAAACAGATAATTTATTATAAGACAAAAAAAAATGTTATCGTATTGGTTACGACGAACAATAACTATTGATGCATTTTAAAAATATTATTGCATTGCTTGTAATCAATATATTTTACTTTAACTTGTAAAAAAAAATAAATGAATACAACCAAAACAACAGTTTTTAAAATCCCATTATAATAAATTTTTTCTAGCTTATTTTTAAAATATTCTGTGTGTGAAAATCGTTGTATTGAAATTTTATTAACAAAAATAGTGATGCAATATATTAATAATATATATATATATATATATATATATAAAAGTACATTTCAACACATAATATCCTATCTGTATCTATATCTACATATTATTATCTACGTGATTAAACTGCATTCATTATAAAAAAAAAAAAAAAAAAATAGCAAAAACAGCAGGTAAATCAAGTGAATTTCGTTTACAAATTTTTTGATTAATTGATGCAACGAACAATGACGCAATTATTCATGATGAATTCTTATTTCAAATCAGATCGTGAACTTAAAATTATCGTCAGTGAATCGTCATGAATAACAATTATTATTATTGAGGTAGTTGCAATTGAATAAATAACAAATGAGGGAATTTTTTTTTTCTTTTAATGTTTACTACTAAATAAAAAGATAAATTAAAAGCATTTCCGCTATTTTAAATTTAATGTTTATAGTAATAAAATGTTCATTATTTAAGTCTTACGAATAGATTATTAATTTGTTATAAATATAGTTAAATTGTTATAAGAACTTTGAAAAATATTTTATAATGGATTAAGAAAGCAAGATAATGTATCCTTCGACCTTCATTATCAAAATACTTATTGAATCATCATCATCATCATCTGTTGGTTCTACAGCTCGGGGTGAGCCTTAACCTCGTCCACAACTTTCCTCCATTCTGCTATATCTTGTGCAACTGTCCTCCATCCGTTAACTCCAATCTTTCGACAGTTGCCCTCGACTTCGTCCAGCCATCGTAATCTTGGTCTACCTCTTGCTCTTGTATTGTACGGTACTGCGTCTAATATTCTTTTTGGCATTCTTTGATCATTCATTCTCACCACATGACCTGCCCATCTTAGTCTTTATGCCTTAATAAATTTAACAATATTGTGTCCTTCAATTAGTGCTTCTAGTTCCTCGTTTGATCTGATTTTTGTATTCACCATCGTCATTTATTTTGGGACCAAATATTTTTCTCAGTATTCTTCTTTCGAATACTTTCAATTTATTTTCGTCACGAATTGTCATGGTCCATGCTTT
The DNA here is from genome assembly GCA_963942445.1 of Argyra leucocephala. Classification (NCBI taxonomy): domain Eukaryota; kingdom Metazoa; phylum Arthropoda; class Insecta; order Diptera; family Dolichopodidae; genus Argyra; species Argyra leucocephala. The sequence goes on from OZ012679.1 coordinate 151,350,576, forward strand.
GCATCCGTATGTTACGACCAGTTGTATCATGGTCTTGTACATGCTTAATTTAATTATCCGGGCTAAAATTTTTGACCTGAAAAGGCTTTTGTGTGCGTAGAAATATTTTTGTGCTGCTTGCATTCTATCATTAATTGTCAGATGCATGTCATTTTTATTATTTATTAAGGCACCTAGATATATAAAACTATTTACTCCTTCAAAGTTATAATTATTTATTGTTATATTTTGGGCGGATCGTCTTGTTTCTGGGCGCGCCATCTTCATATATTTTGGTCTTAGCCTCGTTAATTTTTAATCCTACAGTAGCAGCTTGTTTTTCTAGAGTCAGAAATATTTCTTTTAATTCGTCAAAGGATGTTGCTACAATAGCAATATCGTCAGCGTACGAACTTATTATAGATGATTTTATGAATATGTGTCCGCCTCTGTCTAAATCTTTTATTGCGTGGTGAAGCATTAGATTGGAAATTGTTGTTGACAGGTCATCAGCTTGTCTGACTCATGTTTTTATTGACTCCTGACTTATTGAATATCTAACTGAATAACACGAATTACACCATAGACCCGGTTAAGTACTTATTAAACCATGCTGATGATATCAAATTAATAAAAACATAATTTGATTTTCTTTCATTCGCATTTTCATTTTGTAATTTTTCAAAAAATTTTACATTTTATTTAAAATGAAAGTGTTATTTATTATAAGCTCTATTTAATAATAATAACAATAACAATCATCATCATCATCATCATCAATGTCTTGAAACCCTATCCGTGGGGCATTGGGCGGAAACAATAAAATAATAACAATAATAAAAATAGTAACATTTGTACCCTTAACATACATAGTTGCCTTAAATATATATATATTTAAATTTCTATAGAGTTTAGACATCATTCAAATGTCCTTCCAACTATGACTTGAATATTGGATTGGATTTATAAAATTTAATTTAAATTACTAGAATTTTTGTTCAATGAAAAGGGAAAGCAAATACTTAGCTAGTTAATGTTTAAACTATTTAATCATGTAAAGACTAGTATAAATTTTTAATAATATTGTATTGTGAAAAAACTCTATTTATATAGTTAAAATTAAATTTTAATTGTGAAATTTTATTATCTATGATTTCCATAACGATTTCCTGCAGATATACTAAATATATTATATTTTATTTTACCAATGTCAATTCAAAAACTGCGATCAAATAAGAAGCTTTTAATTATTTTCGTTAAATACAAAGGAAGTATTATTAACTTGTAAATAAGCCCAACATGCCAAGAACAATCAAAGGCTGCATTTACATCTTTAATTACCATATACCTAATCTTTTAATATATAATTTAAGTTATTTTTGATTTCAGTTCTTTATTCGATATAGATCCAAATTGTTCGTTTGGTATAGGATGTTATTTGATGTTATGTAATAATCCAGTCTTACATTTATTAATTTTTCAAAATATTTTTGAAAAATTATTAAGTAAACTAATTGAACGATAAGTATTACTACTATTAGGAAAATTTATTGGCATTGTTTGGTTTTGCTATAGCTATAATTTTAACTGCTTTCCACTATGTTAAACTTTAATCTTTATATAATACACATCAATTCAAATTTTCCCAGCATTAAATTTGACCTTGTTGAACATTTCAAAATAATTCTCATAGCACGATTTTGAAGCAGCTATAGTCCTTCAACCTTCATTTGCTTTGCATTAGAATAATAACGGTGCACAATAGTTAAATGTAATTAAATTATTACATTATATGTACATATTTATCGCACATTTATTTGATAAGTTTGTGTCTTATTCTACCTTAATGCCCAATTTTTGTTGCAATCTTATTACTAACATAATCTGCATGATTATCTAAATTTAACTTATCATCAATCGTTTTTTTTTTTGTTTGTTTTTTTATTCCCAGTCTGTATGTTAATTAAAAATAATACAATAAGTGAATATGTTTTTGACTGACTTAATTGACATGTGAAATTACAATCCAATAAAAGTAATTTCCTAATTTATAATAAAAAATATTAATATATTAATAATAATGTGAAGAAATGTCTACAGGTCTCCTGGTGTATTTCGTTGTAATCTTGTATGTCGTATCTAGTATTCATAAGTGTACTTGCTATTACATTGGGATGACTATTTAATCTATCACGATATCTCTTGTTGTGTATCATCAATCAATCATAACACCCAAATATTTAATGAAATTTACTTTATCGAGGTTTATTTTATCTACATACATATTAGCTGAACTATTTGATCGATCATTTATCACCATACATTTCTTTTTTTCCAAATTTAGTTTAAATTTATTCATTCGCAATCAGATTGAAAAATTTGCTAGATCTTATTTTATGACAACAATCTTCAATGTTTCTACACGATATGTACAATAATGCATCATCCGCAAATAAAATGATTTTACCAAATTTTATACTTGATTCAATATCATTTATATATAAAAAAAAAAAAAACTTACAACACCTAAAATTGTTCCTTGAGTCACTCTCATATTAATAAATTCATTTGTAGAAAAGTTTGTTGGGTTCTAAATTCAATTTGAATTGTTATAAGAAGCTAAAATTGTAATGCTATCTGATAAAGTGCATTTGCAGTGTGCAGATTAAAGCTGTTTTATTAACAGCAATCTATAATTATAATTGACAAGCATTTAAGGACCTGCGCAGTAGACACCTTTTCATTTTATTTCGCTTCTCTTTAATGAACTCCTAATATAATAAATAAGTTGTATATAAAACAATAATGCGCACACAGTTGAAATTTTTTTACTGATATGATTTTATTATTCAGCAAATACATTATGCATATGCCTGAGTTCTTATTAAAATAAAAAACAAAAACAAACAAATCAGTTATTATTATTACTTGCAATGAACCTATATGTACATATTAAGTCAAATAAAAACAAAAAGCAAATTCATCTCAAATAAAAAATATAAAAAAAACAAAAACAAAAAAAAAAATCTGTTGAACTCTTCATATGACGGGTAATTTCCATTTTACATAGTAGAGTTAAAGTAGCTATCTATAATTATAATTGACAAGCATTTTAACTTTATATTATTTTTTCAATTTACCAAAAATATTCTTAGTTTATAAATAAACACCGTTTTGGTTAATGAAAATATAGACCCAAATTTTATTAATTTTCTTGCAAAATTGTGAGCTTAATCTGTTTCAGAATTACATACATACATAGTAAATACATATGTGTTTCAATGGAATTGAAAATTTTGTACTTAAACTTTCAAATCAATTTTTTTGTTTTTACGTACATAATATGTATATATAGGTATCAGTAAATATTTTATTATTTTTGTTTGAATACATAACATTCATAACTAACCGCCAATTTTTATTGTGTTCATCATCTATAATTATAATTGACAAGCATTTAAGGACCTGCGCAATAGACACACACATATAATAAGTAAGTTGTAAATAAAACAATAATGCGCACATAGCTGAAAATTGTTTAATCACATGGTCTTATTATTCACCAAATACATTAAGAAATAGGTAGAAACGAAACAGAAAATGAAAAGTAAGGTATTTATGTTTTTTAATGAAAACATACTAATTTCAAAGCTTTTCATTAAAACATGAGTGTTTTTTGCTATGTAATGAGAAGTCTATATCAGTCCATGCAAATTCCTGTTCTTTTAAAAATTTGGCTTTAACTTGAATTATAATTACTCAACAGGGGCCCCTAGTAAATTATAAAACAAAATACAATTAGTTATTCAACACGAAATGATTTCAACAACAGCATAATTTCACTTTTAAACTTTTAACTTTTTTATAAAAATTTTAAATGTTCAAACTGAAATATTTATTGTGAAAAAAAATTTTTTTTTTTGTTTTCTTTTTTTAACTTCCGAATTGTCTTAAACAAAAACTAAAAAAAAAAAAAAAAACTTTATTAGAATATTAAAATCTTCTTACACAAAGCCTATTATTTTGTTAAATATTCTCTAAAGACTGCATTAAATTTATGTATACAAACAAAAAATCAAAATATAATAATGAAGAAAAATCTGATGGTTGGTACTCTTTAAAAATTAATAAAATAAGAATTCGAAAAATTAACTCTATGACCGTATTTAAAAAAAAAAAACAAAATACAAAACAAACAAACAAACAATATCTCAAGATGTATTTTGAAAAATAAATTTTTTTTTTTTTTAAAAATTAACTCTTTTGGTTTGGCTTGTTACCAACTTCCGTTTCAAATGATGATTCTTTTGTTACTTTGTCCCAAAAACAAAAAAAAAAAAAAAAACACAAAACAAATTTACTGTTATATACCACACAGTAGTGCTATGTACTATGTATGATATTAAAAATATATATATTTTATTTTATTATAATATCAAATGAATTGTGTTAATTTTTCTGGAAATTTTCACTCATTTTCCCGTTTTTCATTCTTTTTTTGTTCATTGCCTGAAAAATTCATTACTCTTTCAAAATTTCTGATATCAACGTTGAAAATGAAAAAGGAAAAACATTTCAAGAAAAATGTCCTTGTATTCATTATTATTACAAAACGAAGAATTTTCTCTTCTTCGTAACAAATGTGCTTACAATATACAATACAACAACAACATGACTGCATTTAAATTTAATTTGTTTATGAATTTAATAAAAAAAAAAAAAATAGTATTTTTTTGTTTTATTTTTTTTTTTTTTCAGTTTTCTTTACAAAATTTTCTCAACTTAATTTCCTTAAAATTACAGATTTATTTTTCATTATTACTGTTATTCTTGTTGTAAATGGTCATTATACAGTTTTATTGTTGCAATTGTACGAATGAGTTATATTCTTTCTAATTTAATTTTAAGCATTCTTTAAAAAAAATGTTGTTTTTTTTTTTGTATCCTTTTTGTTTTTTTTTTTTTTTTTTTTTTCATTATAATTGGGAAATTTTGAAAAATAATTTTTTTTTATTATTGTGTGTTAAAAAAAATTAAAAATAAATTTGTACAAAAGAAAAAATGTGACACTTACAACAGTGTGGTGGTAAATTAATGATGTCAACTATATACAATTTATTCTGTTAAAAATGTAAAATACATAATAAAAAAAAAATGTGTCTGGTCCACTATTAGATGTTGGTATACTCGTATGATGATGATGATGATGATGGCATTCAATTAATTTTGATAGTTTTACAAAACTATAGATATGTAAAATATATGTGTAACTATAACTATAACTTTGATGAAAATATGAAAAAGGTTTATTGAATACAAAATAATTTGTACTCAACAAGTTCAAACTAACTAGCTATATATGATATTACTATCAGTGCAACAAATTTATTATTATGGTCCAAAAATACAATTGCACATTATGACCTGTGTGTATCTAAGTAGAGTTAACGTTAAGAGTTATTTAATTAACTATATTGCCGCCATTTAACTGACTCACTCCCATTCTAGATTATATGCAGATGATAATATTCAACTCAATATCAATTTATTTCCAAATATGTTACAAAAATAAATGATGATATCGACACTTTATTTTTTATTTTTTTATTTATTCAAGTTTCTTAAAATGAGCTAAGGAGCTATATATAATAAGCTAAGCAGCTATAATATATTTTTTTTATTAATTTTAAAATGAAGCGTATGACATGTATGGTGGGTAAAATTTCATTAATTCAAATATAATGTATGTGATGATTAAGAAGAAAGAAAAAAAATTACAATTATATCAAAAATAGAATAAAAATTTATTATAATATATATATATATGCAAATCGTTAATGTTCAGCTTTCTGGACTCAGAAAAATAGACTAACATTTAATTCATCTAAAACACAAACTATAACTATTTATGTACGTAATATTGACACAATTAATCTCTCACGAATTAAACTAATTCATTCAGTTTGTACAGTAAAACATTAACGTGAAATGATCATCTTACATATATATTATACAAGATCGACGACATGGGGAGTATAAAAGCAAGAATAGTTGAATAGTACTTACACCACAAAAAAAATTAAAATTTTAGTAAATTCTTAAGCCAAAAATAAAAATATTCAAAATGGTGGTGAATGCTTAAAACATTTTAAATAGTTACACATTCCACAAATCAAAAATAAAAAGTATAGAAAACGGTGGCGATTCATTTAAAATTAAATACGAACAAACCAAAAATAAAAATAGAAGTAATGTACAATTGCATATTTTACGGCTTTCGATCATGGGGTTGTCAAATATTTAAAAGTAAAATGGTTAACGCTCTGTGGTACATAGGTAGTACAAAATTACAACGAATTCCTACTACTTTCTTGTTACATAACATCAAATTTTAAGTCCCCAAATAGTAGATAGTATGATTTTTAATAATATAGTATGATGGGGACATCAAATTTTAAGTCCCCAAATAATAGATACTATGATTTTTACATAATTTTTACAACTATATCGTGTGAACATTCTAAACTTCAGCTGACTTAAATGATAATTTGTAATGCTATGAGAGAAATAAATGAAAAAAAAAAAATGATTTTATAATCTCAAAAATAAGAGAAGAGATAAAATTTAATTAGGCCTCTTGTAAAATTGTTCAACAGCGTGGTGGGTGACCTTTTATTCAAATATTTATGATAAATGAATTTAATTAAAAAAAATGTACAATAATTGTTGATTTTTCACCAATTTTTGTTTTTTTTTTTTTTAATCCTAGACTTGTATATTTTTTTTTTACTATCTAGTTCTCTACTATTGAGCAGCCTACACCAAAACGATTTGTTTTGGTTGTTTTTTTTTTAATTTGATTTTCATGAAAAATTCTTCATATTTTATATATGTACATATATATTAGATAATTTTTTTTTTCTAAATGATGACCTAAAATTAAAGGCTGATGTTCATTAAAAAACATGAATAACAAAAAAATTAAAATGTAATATTAACAATATTGATTTACAATGTCTTAATTATTACGTTATGCAATTTAAATTAAGTACAAAATAAATTTATATAAATATAAATTTTTTAAAACCCTTAAATCATTTTACTTTTAATAAAAAGAACAAGTTCGATTTATTAATTAATATTCAATCTTGATACATAGATATTTTATATCACCATTGTATCTATAAATATTATTATTATTTGTGTTAACAAACAAAATTATTTTTAGGAATTGTTTCGTTCATCATAACACTACTAGAACTCATCAGTAGGTATTTATAGTGTTAGACTACCTATATAAATCCTAATTTTTAATTTGATTGACTTTATAACTTATTACAATATGTCAATAAGACCTCTGTGAGTTATAAGATTCAACCAAAAAACTCATGGTAAAATGTAATTTTTACAAAATAAATTTATATAAATATAAATTTTTTAAAACCAATTTATTTAGATCATCCGAATTTTAATCACTAATGCATTGACTTATTAAAATATACATATTTCTACAGATACTATTTAAGAGACAATTAAATTTTATATGTTCAGATATATGTTACGAGAATGATCTTAAGATAAGAACTCAACGGTTGAGAAACTTCTTAATCATCAACATCCATAATATAACAAAATTTTGAATATGGTATACATACATACTAGTTCAATACTTTTTACAAATTTCAGCTGTACTTGATTAAATATGATTCTGGTATATTTTCGTATAATTAGTTAATATTTAGTCCAAGTACAATATATACCTTAAAACTTCAAAATCGTATTAATCAAATCGCTCTAATCATCGTACTTTGTGAATTATCAGTTTTCTAAACTGGCGGATTATTAGCGATTATGTAACTTCTACAAGGTGTTATAACTAGAAATTTTGTATGTAAGGTAAAGTATCCTATTACCGGCATATTAAGAGTTATTTTACTTAATTTTCTCTGTAAAATTTTATTTTAATTTATATTTTAAATAAAAATTGAGTTTTATTACAGATTGAACATTTAAGAACATATTTGTAATACAAACTATTAATTAAAAAATAATATTTTTTAATAATTATTAAGTTTGAATAAATCAATCAAATTGTCCTATTACCGGCGCATGAAATTTCCAAAAATCCTATTACCGGCGATTTGATGAACATTAAATAAAAAAAATTATAATCATATTTCATTTTTATTTTATATTTAAAATGATAGATCATCTAATAATATTTTACAATTATATCATCTTACTAAATTGTGACATTCAATTAATTTTTGATAAATTATTAATTCTTTTTTTTGAAATATTGCATATATTTTACAGTATTTCTTATAATAATATAAGTTCTTTATTATATAACCTAAAATAAATAAATAATATTATTCAATTTCAAAACTAGTCTAATAACATATGAACGAAATCAGGTACTTCATGAATTGAACAGTCACCTGATTCCGTTCACTTTTATATTACCAATATACTTAATGTAAGTTTTCAAAATAATTGAGTGGAAAAGTGCATTTTCGTAGTAAGGTAAAAAAATACTATTAAAGTTGCCTGTTCTTTCTAATTCCTTGAAACTCGAAAGAAATATTTTTTTTACTTTTAAACTATTCTTGCATTAAAAATTTAGAAAAAAAACCCCTACTGACATAAAGTACAACGAAAATATTAAGTGGACGGTATCAGGAGGGTGGATGGAGAACGTCGCCATTGCGTTATATTCATAGAAAGTTTCTGAAGTTATCCGATCGACCAAAACCCTAATCATTGGGCATTTTTGTTAAATATTTGTGCTGGCAATCCCTTGTATGTGTATGAATTCTCATTAATCATTAGAGGGAGTATTTTACCATCAGCACTTGTGATTTACTCTTTTTCATAATTAGCTATGTATATACTTGCTTAGAACCTTTTTTGAAAGAAAAACACACTTTTGGACATATAAAAAGTGCAGATAAAAAGCTGTTTCATCGCAATTAACAATTCGTGCCGGATTTTTATTTACGTCTAGGAAGTTTTGCTCTATTAAGAATTTCTCAAACCAATTTATAATTGCACACTCAGTCAAAGAAGAACGGCTTTTCGATAAATTTTGTGGAACTCTTTGAGTAAGCTCTGGGTAACGACTTTGAAAATTGAAAAAACCTTTTTGCTCCTGGAATATACCATTTTTAAAATTGTTTAGCTTTTCCAAAATTATAACTAAAGTAGCAACACTGTGAACAAATTGCTATTTTGTAAGAGGAAATCACATGTACCCAATCTCTATTTGCCCATTTGACAAACAACGTTTCTTCATTATCATTCAATATTTTTGAAGGGCCAGATTTTTTATTCGGTTCATAATTTAACAAAATGTTGTCATTTAGTGTTGTTCTTGCTATGCCGAATCTTTTGCTATCTGCATATATATATACTGCTTCCATTTTCTTAAGATGATATTTACATATTTATGGCAAAAATTATATTTTAAATAGTACTTAAAACTCATTTGAAAAAAGTTAATAAAAAGAACAAATATTTTATATTCAAATATATTTATATATTTATATATAAATTTTTATAAGTATGCCGGTATTAATAATTTCTCAATTTTAAAACAATTTTATTACCGTCAATATGTGCCGGTAATAGAAATTTGTAAATTTTAAAGAAATATTATTACCGGCATATATGTCGGCATATAGGAGATACTAGAATTTAATATAGTTCTATTACCGGCACTAAATAAGTTAGTTATTTCAAAGCTTTAAAAATATTTTTATTTTAAAAAAAGTATATTTTAGGATAGAAAAAATATTAATACTAGTGTATAATTTGTAAAAAATATAAATTTTTCTATAAATACGTAAATATCACCTTAAGAAAATATATGGAATTCTTAAGTCACTTACTAAGAAAAACCTGAATTCTTTTTAGTTTGAAGACCTTCACTACCCTAAATTCATTTTTATTTAAATTTTCTCCCTTTACGTAATATATATAAAATTTAATAATGAAAAAAAAAATAAAACATTTCCTGCCAAATTTAACCGTCCGTTTGCTTATTTTTAAGATTTAAAAATAATTTGCCTGTAATAGGCGGTTTTACCTTACATAATATGTAAATGAAGCTGTCAAGTGTAAAAAATTTTATAATTTTGTTTTTAAATAAATTTCAGATTATTTTATTTTATTTTATTTTATTTTTCTCAAAAGGAGCAATATCTGCTCATGTAGAGTATATTATTTACATATTTATATTATAATATTATATTGATGAGAGTTTAATAAAATTTTAATTTTTTTCATTTCTAATTATTTTTCAGGGATTAGTATATTCAGCTAGAAAAGTTCGAAATATTCGAATAATATTGTCAATTATATGTGTAATTATAATAGGTGCACTAATTTCTGTTGCTGTGATACTATTAGTTAATGCAGGTAGTCAAGATGACCTCAGTATAATCGATAATAGAGAAAAATTATCTTTAGATGATATTTTAACGGGGAAATATAGTACACGTAAACAAAATATGACATGGTCAGGATGTGATACAGTTTCATATGTTGAAGGAAGTGTAAGTAAAATATATATATATATAAATTTTAATTATTTTATTATTCTTATTTTATATATATGTACATATAATGATTAATCTAATTATTATTATTTTATATATGTACATATGTATGTATAATGATTAGTTAAAAAATGATTAATTAATAGTTTTAAGTTTAAGTAGACTTGTACCTTTTGTACAACTATATGTACTATATGTACAACATTTCTTTCAACATTTGGTCTATCCTTATTACTTTTTTTATTCTTTATACAGTGAAACCTGTACAAGTGGGCAACCATCAGTCGTTCGAAAATTTTTATCCAACATTTATAGTTGGCCAACTTGTGAGAATTTTTTTTTAAATGAAAACAAATGACAATTAAGTTATTAACCATTTAATATATGTAATATGTATGTTCATATTTTATTAATGCTGCTCTGAGATACATACAAAATTGATACTTCAATTCAAATTGTCCATAGTATCACTTGCTAAATCAAAATCTGTTATCTATTCAGATCTATTATATCATCTCCTTTACTCATTTTTTCACATATGAATAATAATTCGAATTTTCAAGCAAAGATAAGCTTCAGTGGTAGCTGTATGGCAGCTGCTCAGCCACTCACAACACCTTGCCCGTTACCAAAGTGGTTTACAATTGATTCTAAGCATTGTCATCATGTATTCACTTTTTGTGTAAATTGTCTTACAATAAAAACAACTGCTATGGTCAATTTTTACAGGTGTTTTATTTACAAAAGGTTAAGTAATATAAGGGTACGAAGAACCAAATTACAAGATATACAGGTACAACATAAAAAAGTATTTTTAACTAATTTTATATGGAATTTTTTCATATTGTTAAATTCTGGCCCAATTTACGCGAGTGCCAATGTTTTAAGGGTGGCCAGCTTCACAGATTTCACTATACAATAGAAAATAAAACTTTAAGTTAATCAGCCATACCGATGAATTCGATCGAATAGAAATCGAGTACTCGTTCGTAAATTTTCAACCCCGGTGAATTCGATTTAAAAAAAATTCGAATATTTTTTATCGAAAATTTTCTCGTTGAAAATTTTATAATATTATTTTTATTTATTTTTTTTTATACGTATGTGTATTTTACTAATTTATTTCTAAAACAGCAATCTAAATTTATTTTTATTTGACATAAAAGTCATTACATTTCGTTATATTTCTTATTTGATTACATTTTTTGAAATGAGTACAAAATTAGTCTTTCGATCGAATTCACCATTAAGAAATTCTCATCGAATCGAATCGAGAAATTCGAATAATTTTATATCGAATCGAATTCAACGGTACGGCTGAATAGCTTGAAAAAACATAATAGCCATCAAAGCCAACCGAGAAGCCTGATTATAAAGAGAATAAAAATATTCAATATTTCTCTATTAAAAAAATGTAGACTAATATTTGATTGAATTTTTATACTTAACATTAAATTGCTTCGATTTTAAATTTTCGCTTTTTTTTTTTGAAATAGCTATTATTTTTTTAGTTTGTATTTTCCAAAATTATTTTATTCTCATCCAAATTTGATTTTTATTAATCAGATTTATTTTTAGTGATATTTTTAATTTAATCGAATTTCGTTTCACTAATAATTTTCTGCGCTCATGTCGGTGCTAAATTAGCAATGTTATAAATGTCAAAAAAATTTAGCACGGGTTCATACCGCTTGTTGCTATGAATGTCAAAGTGAAAGTGTTTTTATTTGTTTTTACGAAATATTTTTCATATCTGAACTAATCATCCTATAAATGTCTTGAGACCTAATTTTCTTATCGTCGAATAATTGCATCACTTTCCTGTTAAGAACTATATGTCAAGTAATGTAATTATTTCCCAATCTGTTTACTTTGTGGATTTTCTAGTTTTCTCTATTTCCATTCTATTAACTTTAATAAAAATTAAATAATAAAGTAGTATACAAACTTATAAAAATGTCCTAACTTTCTTTTATAATTTTTTTTTGTATGTAATTATGTTTATTTTGACATCTGTAACAATTTTGGCGTTTATATTAACGTGCTATATTAACTCAGTCAGCTACCTAGCTTAGCTAAATTTGTGTTTTTATTTTAGCTAACAGTGCTAAAAAAACATTCGTGTTCATGCCGTTGCCACAAATGTCAATTTATTTGTTTTTTATTTTTTTTTTTTTTTTATTTTCAACTCAAAAGAGCCATAAGGCTCGTATAGAGTGTTTCACAATTCTTAATTCAAGTTCATATATTTTCATCAACAAAATAATTAAAAATAATTAAAAAATAATTTAGCTTAGCATAGGTATTTTAACACCGGCACGAATGCAGTAATTTATTTTTATTATGCAAATAATGATGTTTCTAATAAAATTTTCGATGCGACTAATATCTCAAGCTTCATTAGTTGAAATAAAATTCACAAAATTTTATGAATTTATTGAAATATGAATTTTATGAAATTCACCCATTTGAATGAATTTATTCACAAAAACAATTTTCAATCTTTATCAGTTGAAAGGCAATAACGGGTTTTCACAACTTTTTATTAAAAAATTTTCTCTTTAGTAAGATCCTACTTTCTTTCTGTCTTTAAGACTTACATTATTCCAATATTTTCTATTTTCTTTCTAAATGAAATAATTTTTTAGTATACAATTATAATCTGATCCAATTTCGATTCTGTTTTTGATTTAAAAGTTTTAAAATTAAATAAATAACATGTTTGAATAATTTTATAACACTTTTTCATATGATCCAGGTACAACATGATTAATAAAAATAATAATTTTTTTTCTATTTTTTTATTTACAGAAAGTGATAGAATTAAATGTTATAACTAATAGCAAGAAAATTCTAATGGATGTAAATGTAAATTATTTATTTTTTATTAAATTTAATTAAAATATTTATAAACCTTTTTTTTTTTTTCAATATAGAGAAATCGTGATCCATTAGCAAAATCGGCTGATGGAAAATATATATTATTAGCTGAAGAATCATATAAAATATTTCGTCATAGTTTTGCTGCAAAATATTACGTATTAGATTTAGAAACAAAATTCCAAACACCAATAACAATAAATGGAATACACGAACGTTTAGTATTAGTAAAATGGGCTCCAGTAGGAAATGGTTTAATAATTAATTACCATGGTAATTTATATTATAAAAGGAATCCATTAGAAACTGAAATAGCATTAACAGATGATACAGATCCAAGAATATTAAATGGTATACCAGATTGGGTGTATGAAGAAGAAGTTTTTAGTGGTAATGAAGCTGTATGGTTTAATCCATCTGGTACAAAAATTGCATATATTAAATTTGATGATAGTTCAACATCAATAATGAATATACAATTGTATGGTGAGCCGGGTGAAACAAGATTTCAATATCCAGTAAATAAACAGGTATCATATCCAAAATCTGGTTCACAAAATCCAATTGTTAATTTAGATATTATTGATTTGGAAATGACAATTGAAAAGAATTCAATTAGTGAACAGGCAATATCACCTGTACCTGTGCCAAGTGCATTAAATACCGAAGAACGTATTATAACAAATGTAGAATGGTTAAATGATGAAAATTTATATTCAGTATGGATGAATCGAATTCAAAATGAAGCTCATTTACAAGTGTTAACAAATAAAAAACGTAATGCAATTTATAGTTATAAATCACAAACAGGTTGGGTTGATTTATTTACATCGCCTTTAATAAATAAAGATGGTAGTCAAATTGCTTTAATATTACCACATAATCAAGGTGATCAGGATGGTGATTATAGACATGTAACATTATTACCAACAACTGATAAAAATCAAACACCATATCAATTAACAAGTGGCAAATATGTTGTACAATCTTTATTAAAATGGGATCATGAAGCAAATATAATATTTTATATGGCAAATACACCAGAAAAAACTCAATCATTACATTTGTATGCAATTAAAGCTGTAAGACGTAGTAATGAAGTACCACAATGTTTAACTTGCAATTTAATAAAGTTCAATGGTTAGAAAAATTCTATTTTTTTATTAATTAATAATTAACAATAATTTTTCAAAATAAATTTTTTTCAGATATTGAACAAACATATTTCTCAGTAGATTTCAGTCATTGTGGAAAAAATATTATTATTACATCTTTAGGACCTAATCCACCAAGTGTTCATATATTCCAATGGTCATATAATAATGGTGAGTTAAAATATAATTTAAAAAATTTAAATAAACTAAAGCATTTAGATTTTTACCGATATAGTTTTTTTAATACATATAATTTCATTTATTTTACAATATTTCTCCGGTTTTATTTTATTAATTTTGTGCATTTTTACAATCATATTTTTTCAAATACTTTGAAAATTTCTTAAATACCTTAATTCGAATTATATCAAATGCAAAATAAAACAATTATTCACAATAATTTATATCGTACATATATAATTTCCATCCTTAATGCAGCCCTATCTACAATTGGTTATTATAGGTTATATGGTTCGGTATGTTATACTATATACTGGATATATATTTCGGACTAAATTCATTACGATCCAATTCTAACTGCATTTTATGACAAATATTAGATAAATTTGTCCAGTTTTGTTCTACTAAAAATTGTTTTTGAATCTTCAATTTTCTCTGCACGATAAATTGAAAGAGTTCATATTTGGTCTGTATGTTAACTCGCAAATTTATATAAATTTATATAAATTTATCCAAATTCTTGTATGTTTACTTTTTTATTTGCACGCTCTTTACAGATTTTTGAGAACTTTAAGAGAATTTTATGTTTAAGACGTGACGTCAGACGTCTCTTAAATAAATTTTTGCATATGAAATTTCTATTTACAAAAATTTGTAAAAATTTACTGTCAATTTTTTGTTGTTGTTTTAAATATCAATAGAATAGTTTTCATATAAAAAGTTGTATACCTAACCTGAAAACTTATATATGCAGGGTGGTCCGGTTTAGAGCAAAAAGTTTTTAAGGGGTGATTCCTTGGAGTATTTTAGGAAAAAAATTGTTCTAGAAGAGGGGTCTATCTTTAAATTTACATAGGCTACAGAGGTTTAAAGAAAATCGGATTAGAAAAATTATGTCTAAAGAATATCCAATACAGCTCAGAAGAAATTGAAACTAGAGCAACACTTTCTTCATAGATTTTTTTTTAGAATTAATACACCTAATTAACGGTATATGTTGAATGAGTATCAGACTTACCGTTTTTGAATAATAACTGCATAAACTTAAAATTTTGCTTTTAAAAACTGAAAATTTAGTACAAAACGTTGTTTATCTCGAAAAAATTCCCCATTTTTTTTTTTTTTTTTATTGTGTTGATGCGCTACACCATCCTCTACAACTTTTTCATACACATCTTTCATATCAGACTTGCCATTTTTCATGTAAAGTCATATAAAATTTCATTAACCCTAACTAATTTCAGTAATTTTAACTAATTTTGACTAAAAAAATAAAATTGTTACAATATTCAATTCACAGTTATTATTTTTCTTACTAAAACATGGGTTACCCATATATTAAATATGACTTTACCTGAAAAACGGCAAGTCTGATATGAAAGTTGTGTATGAAAAAGTTGTAGGGGATGATGTAGCGCATCAACACAATAAAAAGAAAAAAAAAATAGCGAATTTTTTCGAGATAATCAACCAAAATTTTAAGTTTATGCAGTTATTATTCAAAAACGGTAAAGCTGATACTCATTCAACATATACCGTTAATTAGGTGTATTAATACCGTATATTAGGTGTATAAAAAAAATCTATGAAGAAGGTATTGCTCTAGTTTCAATTTCTTCTGAGCTGTATTGGATATTCTTTAGCCATAATTTTTCTAATCCGATTTTCTTTAACCCTCTGTAGCCTAGGTAAATTTAAAGATAGACCCCTCTTCTAGAACAATTTTTTTCCTAAAATACTCCAAGGAATCACCCCTTAAAAACTTTTTGCACTAAGCCGGATCACCCTGTATAACTTGTTACCGACAAAAAGACCAAAACCACGAAAAATTATTTAATTTAATTTTTTTCAACAAAAACATTCAATAATTTTACAAAAAATTTCAGAAAAAATACTAAATTAATTCAAATTTAAAAAAATTTCATAACCTAAAAATCAGTTAATTTTTGACATAAAAAAATTTTGATAAATTTATGCAAATTTTGCGGATGTCTACTTTTATTTGCAAAAGAGAATATTTTAACTATTCTCTCACAATGTTATGATCACGTGATTTTTCCTCTCATTTGCAAATTTTTGCAAATAAAAGTAAACATACAGATCTAATTTTTTTTATCTCACATGACATGTCAAAAACAGTTTATATACAATACATATAAATAATGGGCCACATATCATAAAGTACAGGGCCCAAAAATTTAGTTGTATATATTTATATATGTACATTTTAAAAATGCATATAAATACAATACAATACAAATACAACAAGTTGAACTATACTTTTATTTACAGGAAATGTTAAATTAAAAACACTTTACGATTGGGAGATGAATGATCGTGTAAGAACAGCTGTACAAAATGTTGCCTTACCAACATCTGAAATTTTAACTATAGATATTGAAAATGGTTTTACAGTTAAAGTTTTATTACATTTACCACCGAATTTAGATAAATCTAAAAAATATCCAATGTTAGTTGAAGTATATGGCGGACCAGATTCATATGCTGTTACAGATAAATGGAGCTTGGATTGGGGAACATATTTATCATCAAATCGTTCAATTATTTATGCTCGTATCGATGGCAGAGGATCAGGTTTACGTGGTGATAAATTTTTACATTCTATTTATAAAAAATTGGGTACTGTTGAAGTTTATGATCAAATTAATGCCACCAGGTAATATTAATTAATTTTATTTATTTTAAAAAAGAAAAATAAAACAAAAAAAACATCGTTTATAATTAAAAGAAAACTTCAAGAAAAATTCAAATATATTGATGCAAAACATACTGGAATTTGGGGCTGGTCCTATGGTGGTTATGCATCTGGTAGAGCTTTAGCCATAGATAATAATGGTGTATTTCAATGTGCAACATCTGTTGCACCAGTAACCGATTGGCTTTATTATGGTAATATTATTTTATTTTTTTTTTTTTAATTTTAATTTTAACATAATTTTTTTTATTTTTATTTTTTATAATTCAATCAGATTCAATATATACTGAAAGATATTTACAAACTCCAGAATTAAATCCAATTGGTTATGCAGAATCTAGCTTAACAAGTTTAGCGAAAAGTTTTGAAAATAAAAAATATCTTCTAATTCATGGTACATTCGATGACAATGTCCATTATCAACAATCACTTATGCTAATGAAATCTTTAGAACGTGCAACTATTTTATTTAAACAAATTGTAAGTAATCCTAAATCTGTAAATATGACATTTATTTTAAAATATTTTTTAAAATATA
Organism: Argyra leucocephala; assembly: GCA_963942445.1. Lineage (NCBI taxonomy): Eukaryota > Metazoa > Arthropoda > Insecta > Diptera > Dolichopodidae > Argyra > Argyra leucocephala. Next base: position 151,368,582 of record OZ012679.1, read on the forward strand.
TTTTTTTATATATTAATGCAACTTGAAAAAAAAAATAAACCTTTAAAACTTTACTTTTTAGCTACTTGTATGCAATTTTGAAATATTTTCAGCCCTATATTTTTATATTTATTCCCACGTATTGTGGCACTTAAACCTACACTATAAATTCAAAATATTCTTTATCAATGTTAATACACAATTTTAAAACTACAGAATAGTGAATATAGACTTTTAAAGTAGATACACGCAACCGTGTATTACTTTAATTAAGAGCACAAAAGCATAATCTGTGCTTATTATGTGAGAAATGTGCAAAAGAATAATCAAAATTAGTTATTCAAGTAACGTTTCTAAAAAAAAAAAAACAAAAAAAACTAAAAACAGTGTTTCACAACTATTATTTTTGCAATTTAAATATGAAATTTTTGTTTTTACTTTTTCGTTTTATTCCACATGGATACATAATTTCTTTAAAAGACAATTTTGATAATTACTAAATTTTTTATTCATCATATGCAGTTGGAGGTGATTGGGTAGGTCAAAAGAAAAACAAAAAATTGTATGAGAGGAAGTTATTTGATTTTAGTACTTTATAATTACTAGAACAATGTTTAATAAAGCTTTAGAAGTGGTCTTACGTTCTGACAAATCTTAGTTACTCTTAGTTACCTTAGTTACATTACTCTTCCAAGGTCCTAATTCTTAATTTAAACTAATCAATATTTTTATTTATTTATTATTATTTAACAGTGGACCTACAGATTAATCTGAAGGTCAACTACAGGGCCTTTTCCCTTTCGGAATAAAACAATACTTAAAAATTTACAAAATAAGACTTAATATCTAGGATAACAAATAACCTAAAACAGAAAAAAATAAACAATTCAACAATATAAAAATTTAACATCAGTTTAACAATTTAACAAATTAACTATTAAATAAAGTACAGATACAGACCAAGATAGAAATTAATTCAAACCAATGAGGCGCTCACCAGGAAATGCAAAAGTAGCATTTACACCTCCTGGTCTGCGCCCCAAAAATACATTTTTAAATTAATTTACAATATGATAATATAAAAAATTGTGTATTTGTGTATTTGAGTGCTTAGTCCTCAAATACTTTTGAGTTAAACTCAATATTTTTTCAAACTATTTTATTAAAACCAGCTTTCTGTATTTATTTTATTAACTAGTTTTGTAACCCGCGACCAACCAAAAATTACGGAAGTAAAATAAATTTCAGCTTTTTCTTTCTTTCATTAGAGTTTTAATTTCAAATTTAAGAAAAATAAGTATTTACTTACGATGTCTTCATTTTTAAACAGAATATTTGTAATAAGGTGCAACATTTTCTATTCCCGAGAGGGTCATTTACTCGATCATTTTAGGTACATTTTATTTATCATCATTGAAAATTTATCGTATAATTAACAATCAAATTAATCATGTTAACATTACATAACTGAATAAGTTCAGAGTCAAAGTTTGAAAAAAACGATCGGTCAATTGTTTTTTTGTCATGTGTTTGTATGACATTCAGGGGCAATTCTAAATGTCATTTGTGTCATATTAGATTTGCTTTTATCAATTTATTTCTTTTTTTGTCTTATTTATATCAATTTTTAAGTCTTATAATATTTATTAACTATATAATTGCATAAATAGAATATTGAACAAATAATAATATTTGACAATGAGCCACAATTTTAAACGAAAACAATTTTAGCAATTGAGTTTCGATTTTGCACTTGCAAGAGAAAAAAAAACAAAAACAAATTAAATTGTAAATATAAAAAAAACAATATACATATAATATTTTTTTTGATGAATAAAATAAAAGATCGCGTTTAGAAAAAAAAAAAATTGAAATGAAAAAATATTCTGGGTGCCGAAATATATTTATTTTATGTTGATAGCCACGTTTCTCTAAAATAGTTTATTTTATTTTCATGTACCACCGTCACTTTAGGTCTGAAATATTTTATTTGCACTTCTTTGTTTACTTTTAATTATTTTTAACATTTATTGCGCTGCTCTCTGGGTACCGAAATATATTTTTTTTATGTTCATAGTCAAGATGGTTTGGAGTATTCACTTAAATTTCATGACGGTGGTCCTTTTTAGATTCGCAATATTTTATTTGCACTTCTTTGTTTACTTTTAATTATTTTTAATATTTATTGCACTGCTCTAGTGCTCTCTGGGTAGCAAAATATATTTATTTTATGTTCATAGTCAGGATGGTTTGCAATATTCATTTAAATTTCATGACGGTGGTCCTTTTTAGATTCGCAATATTTTATTTGCGCTTCTTTGTTTACTTTTAATTATTTTTAATATTTATTGCACTGCTCTAGTGCTCTCTGGGTGCAGAAATATATTTTTTTTATGTTCATAGTCAGGATGGTCTGGAATATTCACTTAAATTTCATGACGGTGATACTTTTTAGGTCCGCAATATTTTATTTGCTCTTCCTTGTTTATTTTTAATTATTTTCAACATTTATTGTACTGCTCTAGTGCTCTCTGGGTAGCAAAAAATATATTAATTTTATGTTAATAGTCACGTTCGTCTGAAATAGTTAATTTAATTTCATGACGGTGGTCCTTTTTAGGTCCGCAATATTTTATTTGCTCTTCTTTGTTTACTTTTAATTATTTTTAACATTTATTGCGCTGCTCTCTGGGTGCCGAAATATATTAATTTTATGTTTAAAAAAACAGACCAGAGCAATTTGTGAGCTAAATCGATTGGTGATATTTTCAACTTCCGTGAAGAGCCGGAAAAGGGTTTTTTAAGACCAAAAATCGCCGAAATCGAGATTTTCAAATGGGAAGGGGTATTTTTTTTGCAAAATCGGATTCTACGACAAAAATGAAGAAACTTATGTTAAATGATTTTTTTTTATTTTCTTAATATTTCTCCTTAAAATTAATAAAAATAAAACAAAAATCCTTTGTTAAACTAAATTTAATAATAATCATTTTTATAAATAAATTTGTTTTTTATGTTATCATATTTTTTATCTCAGTTTTGGGTTCCTACAAAGTTTAAATTAAAAAAACAAAAAAAAGACAAACAAAAAATCAAAAACAAAAAAATTATTTTACAAAACTTTCTCATTTTTTGACGTAGAATCCGAATTTGCATAAAAAAAGTACCCCTTCCCATTTGAAAATCTCGATTTCGGCCAACTTCGGCGATTTTTGGGCTTAAAAAATTATTTTTCAGGCTTTTCCCGACCAATCGATAGAGCACCCTCGATTTAGTTAATCATTTTTTTTCTTAACTCTAAAACAACGGCTCATTCCCCTCTTAAAAAGCTGATACGCATGCTCTGGAACACCCGGTATATATAAAAAAAAAACCTGTGCCTTCAAATAATTCCACTTCACTGTACCAAAAAAATTTAATGCCGAAATGTAAAAAAATTTTCGTTCCAAATTATAAAAAAAAAAAATTCTATTTGTATTAGAATTTTTAAATTAGTAAACAAAAAAAAAACATATTTTTCACAATGGGATCGCCAATGTTCAAACGTATTTAAATAAAAAATTTAAATTATATTAACTTTAGTGTTTTATTTTTACTTTAATTGATTTTAGAAGTTTAATAAGAAACTTCTTCGAATATAGTTGAACATTTTTATTTTATATTTTCACGTTTTTGTGTTTAGCCACGTATTTATGGCTAACCTTACTTGTTTAGAAAGATTAACACATATCAAATATAACCCTGTTGTAAGCTTTTATATAACAAAATTTCAAAAGTCAAAAAACAAAAAAACTCAAAATCTCAAAATTATTTTCGCCCCAAATATTCATTGAGACAGGTAAACTTTCTTGTATACAAAACACTTTTTACTTTCAAAAAATAGAACTATTATAAATAACTATATTTCGTATTGTAATTTTATCCTCACCTGATTCCAAAAGTTTATTTGACCGGCTTTTATTGATCGTAATCTTGCTTGAGTAAAAACACGTAAACTTTGTAAATCTAATTCCTAATTCCCATTTTCTTTGTTTTTTTTTTTTTTGTTTTCAATTCGGATAGTTTTGATAAAATTGCTTCTGAAACTATGACCCAGTTAGATTTTTTTTTATTTTTTATTTACATTTAAAAATGTTATTTAATATCATATACACAATCTACGTATTATAGAAAGAGACTACAAAAGAAAAATATGAAAATTGAAAAATAAATTTTTTTAAATTTTATCGCTGTCTTATTTTTAATAGACGTTAAAAATCCGCATTTGATCCTTTTTACAATAGTGAACGTAGCGTGTATAATAAATACAGTCGTCTCAAAAATTATTTGTGCATAGAACAATTTCATATTTACTAAATAATAAAAATAAATAACACATTTTTTAGATTTTGTTAACTTTGAACAAAATTCAGAATAGTAACAAAAAAATGATTCGGTTTGATGACTCACAAACATGATGAGGTTAATATGTGACTGCAAATCATAAATTCACATGTTGGAGGGCTTATACATATTATATTTTTTCAAATTATTCTTTAAAATTAATTTTAATACAATTTGGTTATCACTTAAAAAATAAAATGAGACTATTCTATTTTATGAAGGCGAAGTTATTCTACAACTAATGTACATAGATGTAGTTTTCCAAATTTAAATTAGTTGATAATTATGTCGAAAATTAAAAAAAAAATTGTCTCTGAGTTAAAAAACAGTTATTTTAAAATCATAAAGATAGTTTTATGAAATCTAATAATTTCTTATCTCATTTATGTTCTTGGGTTCATGATAGAGAATTAACTAACTAATATTGTGGTAACATCAAATAAAATAAAATTTTCAATTTTTACAAAAATATAGATTTTTTAAAATAACTCAATTTTCAAATAGGGCTAAAAAATTAGCTTAATAATTTACTATAATATCGTATATACAATTTAATTAATATAATCAGTATATAACTGCCAAATTTAATTAAAATTATAGTTGTTCTACAACATAGAATTCCATAATCTAATCTACTAATTTTCTAATTTTAAAACCATGTTCAATTTTCAAAAATGTTTTATGTTTTTTGCAGAAATCATATAAAGAAGGGTGTTAGACATAAAATTGATAGAACAATAATTTATTCAGTTTTCCGTTTACAACATCATATTGTTATTTAGGCATGTGCCGAATATAGAAAAATTTGTATTCGCGAATACGAATAATGAGTTCAAATATTCGCGAATACAAATACGAACAACATAGTTGAAAAATACCTTTTTTATATGATAAAAATATAAAATTAGACATTATAATAATGAAAATTTCGTCTTTTTATTAATATTATAATTATCGTCTCGTCTTTTTATTAATATTATAATTATCGTCTCGTATTTTTATTAATATTATAATTATTTAGATGTCTTATTGTAGTAAATAATCTCCACAATATACACAAAATGGACGGAAATATTTTACAGATTTTCTGTGTTCTAATTCGTATGAACTTGACTTAGTCAAGTGAAATTTTTACTCCATGACTTTGAATATAAATGTCATTTACAACCGAAGTCACGATAGGACTAAAATTTTTATACGTTCAAACATTAGTAGAAGAACTAGGTCTTATATTTCAAATAAATTCAACGAAATGCTAAATGTTTTGAATATTGCAAAGAATAAAGTGCATTGCGTTAGAAGTGATGGTACACCTACATCCCGATTTACATCGTTTCGTCTTACGTTGTTACGATATAACGTCCGTCAAATTTTATTCTAAAATATTTCGATTTACGACGTTTGTCTCCCTATAACGTTAATTTTTAAATTTTTTCTTTTTAAATTATATTGAATATAATTAATATATATATATATATATATACAAATTATTATTAAAGTGCAAAAATAGGGAATTTTCCAAAAAAACGTTAGTTTTGTAACTTGTAAGTTAATGTAATGTAATGTTACTTGGAATATTTTGTGTAGATTTTTGTCACAAATTTTGTAAAAATTACTTGCTTTACAAAATTTACGTGTAAATTTGTGTCAAAATGTGCAAAACTGTATGTATGTACACGTATGTTTAATGTTTCGATTTACATCGTTTCGATTTACGTCCTACTTTTGTGGAACCAATTAGTGACGTAAATCGGGGTATAGATTAGATGTACTTCAAATATGAAACTGGTAATGTATATGTCGGAATTAAAGGATATTGATTCTATTGTCCATTCTTTTCAATTTTTTATCAGAGCTGATTTGAAAGCAAATGAATCTATGATCACTATATTGGAAAAATGTAAAAAAAAAAAAGTCATTTCCATAACTTAATAGTGATAATGAACGAATTAAAAAGAATCCAAGAACGACTAGAGCAACCAGTACTTAAAGTCATGCAGGAATGTTAAAGATTTGCGGGTATATTAGATAATAATTTATTATATGCAATTACACGCAGGGTGGCGCAGTAGGTAGAGCGCCTGCCTTTCAACCGAAAGGTCCCGGGTTTGATTCCCGATGAAGCAAAAAAAAAATGCTTCATTGGTTTTTCGAGTTTAGTACCGAGTAAAAAATGAAACTATTCTATTTAAGAAGGCTTAGTTCCTGACAATAAATATTAGTAGTTTTCTACATTTAATGAGTAGGTAAAGTATTTTGTTGAATAAATACTCGAAATATTGTAACTATAGTAGTATAAAATTGCAGTACCGTACTTAATTAAGCACGAAAAGGTGATTGTACCTAAGTTACTGACAAGATCATAAAAAAAAAAAAAAAACCGTATTCTTGATCCCAGATCTAAAAATAAAAATTTCTCAGTCAATTTACTTTTAAATAATTTCCTTGTTTCAGCTGTGCGCAAAATAATTTTTTTTTGCAATTTTTATTTCGTTTTCAAATTTATTTATTTATTTATTTATTTATCAGTGTACCTGCAGATAAATTCGCAGGCCTACTTCAGGGCCTTTTTCCTTTCGGGATGTGGTGTGGGCCTTTATTTTAAGACTTTTTAGCAAAATTAAAAAAAAAAAAAAAAAGGTATTCGAGTATGTATTCGTGTACATTTTGACGAATACGAACACGAATATTGAAATTTGGCGAATATTCCCGAAACGATACGAATACGAATATTCGGAACATCCTTAATTGTTATAATATAACTGTTTTCCATTGTTAAACGATAAAATAAAACTTGCAAGTAATTATTTTATTTATTATTTATTTATTATTTATTTAGCAGTGGACCTGCACATAAATCTGCAAGCCATCTTAAGGTGTAATTATTTTTTTGTATAAAAAATAATATGAATAGGATACGTTATATGTTATATACATAAATAATATACCGTAACGTCCATATTGCTAGGGTTGCCAGAATATCTGTTTTAAAGTGAACATGTACTCTCTTTTCAACACGATTTTTTTGTTCACTCTTTTTCTTCGTTCAGACCTTTTGTATCTCTTTTTACTCTATTTTTCTCTTAAATTGAATTTATTTTATTTTTATAAATAAAAAAAGCAAAAATATTTCTTCCGATGAATTTAAGAAAAAAACCTTTAAATCTATACTATGCGTCACATACAATCATGTATAAATATACAAACTGTAAAGAATTTTACAATGAAATAAAATGTGATAATAAATTTTTAACAGAAGTAATGAACTTAAAAAAATATGAGACTACAAATTATGAAACAGAGGCTTGTGAAATTTAAATATTGTGATTTGTTGCTGAAATAAATTAATATAAAACAATTAATTTATATAAAATATTTTTATGGTAAAATACATATGTTTTAGGGTTTTATTAAGAAAAAAGCTGATGAATTAAAGTCTTATTTAATTTTTAAGTTAATGATAAGCAAAATAATAGTATATATAATTTTATATTATACCCTTAAGCTGGATTTTCATTGACCAATATTTAAAATCTTAAAAATTTTATCGGCTCTAAAAAGGGAGATAACATGAAATTACATAGTTCTATATGAGAGCTCAATGCGTACGACAAGAACAAAAAATATTATTTAATCATTTATTTATCTTTGATAAAGTATATTTTTAAAATATCGGAGATAGTTTTTTTATACTGGCAACACATTTTTAACAATTTTTTGAGTAAATGTATGTAAAAAAAAAAATAATTTGTTACAACAGATAGTTTTGACGATTGAATTTTTGTGTATAAAATAAATTTCCCAAATAGAAATTTAGAGAATTCTTTGCAGCGGTCTATTTTTTTCTTACATAAAAACTCAATGAGCTATCTCCCTTTTTAGAGAAAATAAAATTTTTAAGATTTTAAGGGCCAGTTTTCAGGTGAGTACTTAAGTTACACTTAAGTTTAAGTATCAAAAAAAAATTGAGTTTTCTAGTTAAAACTTAAGTGCTGATTTTCAGCTGTCATTTTCGGTTATTTGCAATGGCAGCATTTGTTAAAATGCAATACAAGTGACAAATAAAGTGTAAATGTCAGAAAGATGTGTAAGAAAGATTATCAAAATATTTAAATTATAAGTGTAGCCTAAACGGTCATTTTACCAAGCTTAAGTGCCACTTAAGTATTGTTTTAAATACCAACTGAAAAACACAATTTTTAAGTGTAGCTTAAGTTTGATTTGATACTTAAGTGTTCATCTGAAAACTGGCAATAAATATTGGTCAATGAAAATCCACCTTTATATTTTTACCCTCTTTTTAAACTTTCCCCTTCTGGCCACCCTACATATTGCCAATAATAGTCTGTATGTTATTTGAAATTTCTATATGCAAAAATTTCTAAAAATTTACTGTCAATTTTTTGTTGTTGCTTTAAATGTCAATAGAATATTTTTCATATAAAAAGTAATATCCCTAAAATAAATAAAAATTTGTATACCTAGGTAGGTAGGTAGGTAGGTAGTAGTGGCTGCCGACAGTACATCGACACACTTAGACCGGTGAGGTCCATTGTGATACCACGTGAACTTTCCTCGCGTAATACCCTACTCGTTGAACCAATTTGAGCTTTTAACGAAGCCGCGGAGGTTTTTGATACAAGTGCTTTCAAGATCACCCAGCGAGTCCAGAAAGAAGGCTCCTAAATGGGTTTTCCTTTTATGGTAGAGACCAGGGGTGGCATTGTGTAATTTGAAACGTCGTTTTGTTTCGACTATTTTCAAAAAGTGGCATTGCATAATTTTGATTCGACCATTTTTATTTTGTTTCAATCTTTTCAAAATTACGACATATTTTGGTATTGCGTAAGGTTGAAACGCTACTTTTTTTACATTTGATACGACCAAATTTTGGCGATTGAAAAATAGTTGACGCTTTTAGGTAAATTTTAGAAAAATAATAAATTAATACATGATTTTTATTGGAATATTTATTTTAGAAACGCACAGAAATAAAAATTCCAATAAAATGAAAAATTAAGTAAATTTATAATGATTTTCTTTCAAGAAAAAAATTTTCAGCATAAAAAAAAAAAAAAAATGTTGGTATTATTATTAGCTTCTGTTACTTGTATCTAGTTGCAATTTCTTTCAGTTCCATTTTTTTTTTTTTTAATATTATTTTCTAGCAGTAATTGTTGAAATTTTAACGAAACAAATCAAAAATGGAATTATGTAAAATGTTTCATTGTTTTTTCGAGCGTTTCAAAATAAATTAACGTTTCAAATTACGGAATGTCATCCAAATTTTGTTTCCACAACATTTTGTTTCGACCGAAATGTTTGAAACAAAGTTACATAATGCCACCCCAGGGCAGAAACAGAGTAGATGTTGAACAGTTTCATCCTACTCCACCTCTCTACAAGTTCTGCAGAAGTCGTTTGCGGGGAGTCCCAGTCTTCTGGTATGTTTACCAATCAGAAAATGATCCGTAATGACCCCTACCATAGTGCTAATGTCACATCTTTTCATGGTTAGTAGATTAAGGGATCGCTTCAGATTCAACATAGGCCAGATTTGCTTGGTGATGTTGCAATCTGGTCTAACTGACCATCTGAAGTTTGAAGCTTTTATTGCATCATTTCGAATTATCTTATTTATATAATTTTTTATTGACAAAAAGACCAAAACCACAAAAAATTAACAAAAACATTCAATAATTTTACAAAAAAAATTCAGAAAATTACTAAATTAATTCAAATTTAAAAAAAATTCATAACCTAAAAATCAATTATTTTTGATATGAAAAAATTTGGATAAATTTATGCAAATTTTGCGTATGATTACTTTTGTTTGCAAAAGAGAACATTTTAACTATTCTCGCAGAATTTTATGATCACGTGATTTTTCCTCTTATTTTCAAATTTTTGCAAATAAAAGTAAACATACAGACCTAAATATGATTTTCTAAATAAGTATATTCAGAGGTTATATATATATATAATTTCTTTATAATTTTTTCTCTACAGCTTTAAACACAGGACAGGACGAAAAACAGATATATTCATACAAATTCTTTATTGTGAATTTATAAATCAGCGTCGTTTTAATTAAAACAGACTCTTTTATATCATATAGAAAACAATTAATAGCCCATGATTATTATAGTTATACATACAATAATTTATAATTTAAATTGTAAATAATATATATTTAATATTTTATTCTTTTAATTTTCTTTACAGAGTTATCCAGATGAAGATCATGGATTAGTTAATATGAGACCACATTTATACCATTCATTAGATCGTTTCTTTGGCTCATGTTTTGATTTGGAAATAAATAAATATTTCAGATAATTTTTCCATATACAATACCTAAATATTTTATTGATAAAATTATATAAGTAGGATACATTTAGTTTTTTTTTTTTTTTAGAAAAATATAATTTTAAACAACAACAAATTTTTTAAATAAATTTTCAATTATTACCCCTATTTTACAAAAAAAAAAAACATAATAAAAATTTTTTTTTTTAATTTTTAAATGAAATCTTAAACTATACTCGTATTTTTGTAGTTTCATTTTTCTTTTATTAAAATTAAAATATCTAAATTCACGAAATTAAATATATGTATGTATTACAGAGGATTCGATAAATTGATAATTATTCCTTCTATTCCCTAATGGTGATTATACAAAAAGCGCAATTGGTGAATATGATAAATTTATCGATATTAATTAAATTTACTGATGATTATACATAATTTTCATATTTGTTGGTGAATTTAATAATCATTTTCCAATAAACAATATAAGTACCCACTTATTTTCTTTTAAATGCAAATTAAGTACATAGTATATATACCTCATAATCCAAATATCGACTACTAATATTTCTTTTCTTGTATTCAATCAGCGGCTACAATATTTTTTTTAAGTATTCTATTTTCCAATCTTTATTAGTTTTTTGTTCTTTTTACACATCCATTTTTATCAAATAATAATATAGAACAGTTTATGTTAATAAAAATATAATTATATTTAGAATACCTTACTAGTTTTGCATACTAAAAGAATCGGCAAGTCAATAAAAACATTTTAAAATCACTAACCAACAGACAATGTAAATTATGAACAATTACTTATGGGTTCGATAAATTTATCATATATTAAATAGACTCACTAATATTTTTGGTGATTATGCATTGTCACCGGTAAATTTTTCTAATTTAATAATAAAATAAATAAAATTACTATAATAAAATAGTAAATTATGTACTTAAAACAAATTAAAAAAAAAGAAATGTAGAAAATCACATTAAAGAAAAAATTTTAAAAACAACGCAATAAAATATCTAGTTTAACTATTTGTAAATAATTATTAAATAATATTCTAATTGTAATTTAAAATTGTCAAAAAAAAAAACAAAAAATATTTAAAAACATTTTAATTAAAGTGGAAACTCGTTTAACCGTGATTCATTTAATAATATTTTAATTAATAAATATTTTCAAATTGCGACATCATACTGGCAGGTACCGCTAACATTTTGTGGTATTATACATTTTATGCATGTCCATTTAATCATGTTTATGTGTATAACCAAAACCTACAGTAATTACTAACTAGTTTATTATGATTATTGTACATCTTGGTATAACAATTTTTGGTTTTTATTTATAATTCAAATTTCATGTAAATATATGTAGTAGAAACGGGATTAAAAAAATTAAAACTATAAAAAATAAATTTCATTCTATCTATAACAATATTGTTTTCGTTTATCCAAGACAAACTCGATTTTACATAGCACGGATAATTGAGTTTCAACTGATATAAAAATGTCAAAAAAGACAAAAAAAAAAAAAAAAAAAAAAACAAATTTTTTAAAAAATTAAAATTACTTAAAATCTGTATTTTGTGCCAGCGGTCTTGCATTTAAGTAGTATAACAAAAAACAAAAATGTTGTCAAATTTTAGAAAAACAAAAAAAAAATCAATTAATAGTAGTTTAAAAAAAAAAAAATATTTTTTAAATAGATAAATAAAATTTTAAAATAAATTAAAATAACTATAAACAAAAAAAAAAAAAAAACACTTGTAGAATAGAACTTTAATGTGAATATGAAAACAACATTAGTTCGAATTCAAGATAATTAATTGAAAAAAATTGTATGTAGATATTTTAAGTGTCAAATTCAGCCAAGACAATTAATTATGCTTTAATAAATAAATAAAAAAAAAAAATTAGTATTAACAAAATAAAAGTAAAAAATGTTTGTATGTAGCCAAATCAAAAATATTATTGAAAAAATAATATTCTGATGGTATTTTGTTATTAAAAATTGATTTTCACTTGAATCTGTTGAATCACACAAATAATTTAAAAACTAAAGCTTTAACAAAATGACCCATAATTTTCAAAATTTGTTATTTTTCTTTTATTTATTAATATTAAAAAGTTAAATATAGCAACTTCGTTTAAAAATCCGATTTTTCTATTCTAAATAGCTAAGTATGTATGAATTTTTATATTTGAAATTTACCTTATTTGAAATTATAGAAATAATGTTAGGTATTAATTTTAGATTAGCTAGATTTTAAACTTTTTTTCTTCATATTTAAATATGCAGCTGACAAAATGTCAGCCAATCGAAATATTTTTTGTTGCTAGTTGGCTAATTTTTTTTTTTTTTTGATTAAAAAATGTCCGTCGAGTCTATTCTGTGAATAAAAATACAAATAATATTTCAAGTTCTGATTGGTTAAAATTTTAACATCTTGAATATTTAAATCCGATTAAAAAAATATTAAAATCCAGCTTTATGGCTAGAAAGTTTTGAGAAATCATTACACCTGAGTAAAATTAAATCTTGAAATTTGTCGGACCAAACTTGTCATTTTTTGTGTCATTTTTTATTTCACAATGTGAGATAAATCGCATAGAGTAATGCGCCGTTATTAAAAATTATTTCAAATTTGTTTTAATAAATTAATGAATATTAAATTAATAAAAGACTAATTTCAAGACCTCAACAATAAACTTTTATTTCAAGTGAAAATCCATTTTAAAATGTTTTGTTTTTATATAAATTTTGTTATTTGTTATTATTTAGAATAATTTTTAAATTAAAAATTTTTTTTTATAATAAAATTGTAATAAAAAAAAATAAAACAAAAAAAACATTATGCACTTGTTTTTATTTTTTTTCTTTCTTACTTTATATAGATACTATAATTATAAGTTCAGTTTAGTGAAAACTGTCGAAAAAAAATCGAATACTTGGGACTGGGAGTTGGATTTTTTTACAATATTTTCATTAATGCATAGGAGTGTTAAAATTGGAACTAAAAACGATGAAAACTGAGACAAAAAGTCGCTTATTTTATTTTACGAAAAAGCTGTCAACAAGATATCATGCTAACAATGTCCCCGTTAATTTAACATTTTAATTTAGAAATTCTAATTTTTATTTAATTTTGAAAAAAAGATAATATTGACATAAGTAGTTCGAAAACAAACCCATATTAACTGAATTTGTACTAGTTAATAATAAATTACTGGCAATATTAATTGATGATAGTATTGCAATTTTTATCCCTTCAAAACATATCGCAGTCGTTATAGTTGGAAGAGTTTGAGCTTCTGTAAATTGTAATACCACCAAAAAATTGTAACTTCCCCAGTAAGAAAAAATTGTCATGACAAGTTTTTGTCAACACAATTTTTCCACAAACTGTTTAGCAGCAAATATTTGTCATGATACATTTTTTTTTGGTCAACAATATGTGACAGGGTTTTTAAGTTTTTACGTTTTTTATTTATTTTAATATTTTTTTTAGTATTCTTTTCATCAGTCTTGAACACTTTTGAGAATCGGTGTTGTTTTTGACATTTTGTATTTTGAAAAACACAACGAAGTTTATTTAAAAATATGAATGAATCTTGTAATTAAAAACAATTGAAATGTAACTGGTTTTTTAATTATTTTTATAGAATAAATTATAGATAGAATAAAATATATAATATACTTATAAAAAAACAAATTGTTTTTATTGTAGGCAAATAAACCCATAAAATGATGACAAATTATTCACAAATTGTCGACAAAATGATGACAAATTAGCTACAAAATGTTGACAAAATTGTCATAAACTGTGACTAATGGGGTCAACCCTACCGACCTTTTTTCAACAAAAATTGTCACAAAAAGGTGTTGACATTTGGCTGCTCGGGTTATCAAATAGTTGTTTTAGGTTTTTTTATTTTTTTTTTTTTTGATAATTTCAAGCTATGGTATTAAAATCATAAGTCATAACTGCTTTTACAAAGTGATTTGGCATATACAATAAAATACAATTGTTATTTTTAATATATCAAACTTAATTGTCGAAGACTACTTCTCTATTGTTGAGTAATAACGCCCTCGTAATAGCATAGTTCAATTTTACTTCGCTGTACCCTTAACAGATATTAATATTAATAAAGTGTTAATAAAGATTTTATTGCAGTAGAAGAATAATGATACAGATAAATAAATACAGATAAATAACTCATATAGGAAAATATAAAAGAAATGCTCCAGGTATAAATTGTTAAAATCTACTTTTTGATGTTACGAACCGTTGAGGTTTAACGAACAAATAATCTTGTTGAAAATTAAATGTTTTCAAAATGCTTAGTGTTTTTATGATATTGGTATCCGTAAAGATGTATGTAAGTAAACAACATTACGTTCAGTTTAATCCCTTCGAAAAAATAAAATAAAAATAAAATAACAAAATAAAATATTGTCACCCCATACGCCAAAAAAAATATTTTTTTTTTGGTTTCAATTGTCTAAAGTTGTCGAGTGTGTCAATTCAAATTATACTTTTGCCAAATATGTCATTTGTTATTTATCATTCCACACGACAACAGAATTGATTCGGCCATAAAACCCATAAAATAACTTCGAACTAAACAAACACAAATAAAAATATTTTTTGTTATATGAATCAACTCAAGAATGGACAATTAGCATTCCTGTTAAAAATTGGGAAAAATTACAATAAATACAAAATTAAAAACAAACAAAACACAATTTCTATTTCTTATTTACATTTTTTTTTTTTATTCCTTTTCATTTAAATCATTTACAACTTCTATGATTTTTTGATGGAAAAAATTATTTATAAAATACCAAAATTAATAATAATAATTAATAATAATAATAAAATTCAAAACAAAACTTCAAGTTTATTGTTTTTTTTTTTTTTTTTTTTTTTTACTGGACAAAATTTTAAACCTATCATTATTTAATCAACCAAATACAAAATGAATATTTTATATTAATTTAGTATGAAAATGTAATGTAATATTTCAAAATTATTTCTTTTGTACTTAATTCATCTATACACACACCATAAAAATAAAAAAAAAAACAATAAAAACAAAATAAAAAATATTTTATTAATGCATTGCATAAATGAAATGAAAATATTTCCAGAAAATATTGCACTACCATCTAAACTATGTATATCTTAAATTAGTCCAGTGTTTTTTTTTTTTTTTTGTTTTAATTAATTTATACGAGCAATAAACATTAATAAAAGGTAATATTCCCGTATACACTTAAATTGTAAAAATTTAATTTTTTTTTATATATAAATAATCTTAAATTAAACCAATAATTTGCTAATCGTTAACTTTTAAATAATATAAGAAGTATAATTAAAAATATATACGAAAATAATTTAAATGATATCTTATAAAAATTGATTTTAATAATTTTTTATTTTATATTTTTTCTTTAATCATGTTTTATAATTTGTGATATATAAACCTTTTATTTGTGTCTAATTAAATATTTAAAAGAATAAATTTGAAATTTAACAATCAATTCAATTTTACTATCCTTAATTTTTTCCCAATTTTGTCCCTTTAATGATTTACACCATTTTAATAACCAAATAAATTACATAACAAAATTAAATCGATCGATTAAAAAATAAATAGCTTGTAATTTTAAAATATCGTTATTTTCAGATATAATATTAACAAATTTTTAATAAAATATCTATACATATTATCTGAATTATTATATTAATTTAATACATACTAAATAAACATAATATGTATACGTATATATATTTAACTTGAAAATAATAATTTTTGGATTATCTATATTCTTTTAATATTTGTTTACAATTATTGTTTTTTTTAATAAGTTAATAAGTGTATACGGACAAAATAAAAAATGCTTTTTTATTACAATTTTCATGTTTATCTTATCAATCATTTAATAGTTATAATATTAGTTATTCAATAACGATTTATTTTATTTATTAAAGATCTGGATTAAAAGATAATAATTATGACAAGATATCAATAGATATTTACATAAACCAATCAAATAATGTACTTAATAAAATTACCAAAATGCTTTTTTCACTGTATTTATATTTAATTCTTTTTAAAAATAAAGTACATACTGCATAAATAATGTACTTATATAAATTAAAATAAATCTGTGTGAAATAAATAATAATTCTGTGATAGGGAATTTTTAGCAATCTGAAAATTTGGAAAAGAAAATGAGATATTTTAATAATTTTTAAAATTTTATTTAAAAAAAAAACTGTGCCCATGAATTTCCATTTACCGAAAACAACTTCTTATGCTTAGTTTTATCAACATTAAATATTTGAAATGAATTATTAAAGTTTTGTATTATTTTAAGATACAATGTCTTGATTTGTTATATTATTATAAGGGTGTGTAATAAATATCTCAGGCATAATTTTTTAATTATACCCATTAAATTTGATGATCTAGTTTAAAACAAGATATATTTTATTTATGTATAGAAGATAAATACCATATAAACTAAAAATCGAAGGTTAGCTGAAATCATTATCAGCAAATGGTAATTAATTAATATTAACATTATAGCGTACACATTTTAGCGAAAGCATTTGTATGCTGCTGATAAAAAAGAATAATGTTGTAAACAAGGCACAAAGAACTTAAATAAGAAATTATTTAAATTATATGTATATGTAGGTATTATTTTGCATTTTTATTTTGACAATATTTTCTGGATAAATCAAACTTGTAATATACATTTTTATTTTTTTCTATTTTTAAATAAAGAAACTATTAAATTAATAAAAAATCAAACAAAAACAAATATTTTCTATTTCCTATTACATACATAAGTATATATTATTTGTTTAATAATAATTATCTAAAACTGACTTTTTTTTTTTATAAATACACATACATGTATGTATATATATATATACCATTTTCCTTTAAACAGAATGTTTTTTGGAAATTTCAAAGTTAAAATTATTTCCCTCAAATGAAAGATTTTCTCTTTAAGTGATGGAATTTTCATTGAAAAAATTGGTGATTCTGTAAATAATGAAATAAATTCAATTTTTATTTTTTCATAATCTATTAATTACTGAACACTTTACTTTAATTCGTTAATTATAATGATGAAATTCTAATTAAAAACAAAAAAAAAAAACAAACCAATTTGGCTAAATTTGACTTTTAGATATCTCCTTATAACTTTTTAACAGGATTACAAGTGTGTGAAAAAAATAATTCAATAGAAATTTTGTATAAAAAAATTCAATATGGGATAAATAAAAATGGAAAAATATCATAACTTCACTATTCCACTATATTTTAGTGATTATTAAAATTTTCATTTGTATTGAAAAAGGTATATATATGTACATATATATATGTAAATATATATATATGGATATATTTCATTTGTATACATAATATATATATATATATATTTATGTACTGCAATAAAATTGTGTTATTAAAAAATAGATTTTTTTAAATGATTTTTTTTTTATTATCTTATGTTTATAATTATCCTTAATTTACTTTTAAATTCCTTCTTAATTTTAATTATTTGCTTAAATTTATTTTTTTTTTTTTTTTATTATTATTGTTTATATTTAAATACACACACTTAACTTCTAGATTATATTATATATTTATTTGCTATATTTTCTTACTATTTCTTTTTTTTTTGTTTTTTTTTTTTATTTTTTTTTCTTATTTTAAAGTATGTAATGTGCTTTATTTTAATTTTAAAGAATTCACAACTAAAGTTATAATTATATGTAATTATAATATTTTATTATTTTTATTTTTTGTATAGAATTAAATTGTGTTTAAACTTTAAAAGAAAATTGTTTTTATTAAAATATTTAACTATTTTCTACACGTATATTTTTAAAAAAATTTTCGTATTGCATAATTAAAACCGTTTAATTTGGTTTTGTTTAAAAAAAAAAATTATTTTTCGTTACTATTCGTAGTAATTATGACTTTTTAATGTTTATATATTATTTTCTCTATAAAGAATAAGTTAAAGTAGAATGCAAGTTATTATGAGTATGTAATTTAAATGAAAAAAAAAATTGATATCGAAAATATATGACTACAAACCAATCATATAACCATCTATAATCACTTTAAGAAATAGTGCAAACAACGATAACCTAAAAAAACAATTTTACTTGTCCTTGCTAATAGCCAACTTTTTAAGACCCTAATCGAGTGACTTTTGGTCTAAGTTTTTTTCATATAAGTACTAGAAACTAGATTTTCGAATGATTAGTTAGCGAATTTTAAAACGTTAGTTAAAATTAATTTACTATAATAATTTTATTATTCGAACTGAAATATTCAGTGAAAAGTCAAGCAATTCAAAATTAACTTAATCAATAAAGTAGTTTCAAAAAGAATACGAAAAGAAAGTAAAATACACATTATAAAATTTGTATTTTATAAAAATAAAAAAAAAAAAAAAACTTACAATTATTGAATCAATTTTTTATATTGAAAAAAAAAATACATTGGCTTTAAAAGCTATTTGTATTTAATTCAGTCAATTTCAAAATGTTAAATTCATATAATTCAAACATTTAAATATTAAATTTTATAAATTCTATATTTAAAAGACATGACATGTAAAATAAAATAAATTGTAATTTAGTAAAATTCTGAATTTTACTAAATTGTAGACAAAAAAAAAAGTAGATGTTAATTTTTCATGATTGTAAATGTCGATTATTCATGTATTGAATATTAGTTATCTCAAAAAAATAATTTTTCTATTGTTATTGATTTATCTTTTTAGTTGGGTAAAGAAATTGGGTACATACTACTTGACACTACACACCATGAATTAGTCAACAAGCACCTCTGCCTAGTAGTTTAAATTTTTATTGCATTTAACTTACTTAATAATTCAAAAATATTTATTATGCAATATATAATGTATATATTTGTAGCAAAAATTACTGTTTACTACAATAATAACATTATGTAATTTCTATTGCATAATAAATATTATAATCAAATCATAATAAAAATGATTTTCCTGAATAAATTTATTTATATTAAATAACAAACTTAATAATTATATCAAGTTTTGTTAAGTTCAAATTTAATATAAATTTATATAAGAATTTGTTCAATTCATTCAAAATCAAGGCTATTCAAATTTTTAAAAATGTACACGAATCATTTTTTTTTTTTTTTTTTTTAATTAATACGATCTTAACCTTTATTTTTTGCTGACATTTATTTTAGTTTTACAAAAGTAAAATTAAAATTTATAATATTCTTTTTATTGCTTCAAAAAAAATGTTTTTTCATGATTTAATTTTTAACCCACCTTTTAAAAATTTAACTAAAAAATTATATGATTGATTGAATAATACCTATACAATTGAGATTTAATTAACCCTAAAGGTTAAAAAAAACTTTTCTTCAAAATAATTAAATTCACTTAATTATGATATTAATTACATTCAATTAATTACAAAACAAAAAATTAATTACAAATAAAACTAGGAAATTATTTTTGGCATGCATAGAATTGTAAAAATAAGCAAAATTGACTATTTAGTTGCATTATTCTAAAAGATGTAATTTTTCAATACGATAAACGAATGATCAATTTGATTTTCAAAAATCAATTTACTATCAATATGATGATCATAGTAGTGCAGAGTAGATTGATTGCACTTTAATTAATGATTTTAAATTTTTCTATATTGATTTGAACTATTTATAAATATTTATGGCATTTTCTCAGCTCAAACAAAAAAGCGTAGTTTTAAATTTCTAAAAACTTTAATAAAAATAATATTTTAATCGAAAATAATATAACAAAAATCTTATATTTTAGTTTTTAGAAAAACTTATAATTTAGTGTTAAGAGTAAAATTTGTATAAATTGTTGAAAATAATCGAATATTTAAATTTTAAAAAATATGCTTATGGATACTGGATACGCCCTATTTTGATCTACTACTTACAAACTTTTTTATTATTTTGTACTCGACTTATAATTTAATTAATGTTCTCAAACAATTCAAACCAAAATATTTATTTTTGAATTTATTAATCGAAGTTTTATCTTTAATGATAATTTAAATTAAATATTTTAATTGTTTTCCGGTATCCGTTAACTAATAATTAATTTAATATTAGATTACAAATACCGATAAATATTTCGAAAGTGCTTGTGACTAACTATTTTTCTTAATTCTTTTTTCCCCCAAAATATTTATTTCTGTATCTTATATTGAATTCTATTTTTAATTATGAATTTAATATAATATATGTATTATAATTTTGAAATTAATTTTATTTATGTATGATGTATATATAAACATAATATTAAAGCAGAAAATTCTAATGTAGCAACATTTTTGTTTTCGAAATTTATTGAATAAAGAAATAAAAATTTTTTAAAAATAAACTTTATTCTTTTATATTTTAAAACAAAAAGCAAATTAATTAAAAAAATCGTATTTTTGGTCCCAAAAATTTTTAATGTATGTATATAAAATTTGGTTAAATCTAAATAAAACAAAAAAAATAGCTAAACATTTAAAAATGAGCCATAAAATAATATGAAATTAAATTGAACTATTTATTATTTCAGCTTTAAATCTAAGTTTAAAATTCAATTAAAAATGTTTTAAACTATTATTTATCCTTCAAAGCTTAATACTAATTTGAAATTTGATGAATATTAAGAAATGTTATGAAAAAAAAAAAAAAAAAAATTATGTGTAAATTTAAATCATTTGACTTTGATTATATTAATTAATATTTATGTATTTATTCGTTGTCATACAATTTCTAATTAATATTTAGCTTTGTTAAAATTTCAATGGTTATCTGAATCTATTTTAGAACAAAATATTAATAATAATTTTTTATTTTACAATCTTTAACTTTTTGTGTTTCAATTTAATTATATATTTTATTTTTAATTGTTATATTAATTTAATATATACTAAATAAACATAATATTATGTAAATTAAGATAAAACATAATTTCAATAGTTATTTTTTTTATTCATATTTTTTTTTTTTTCTTAAAGTTATTTTAAAAATTTCTTTATCGTTAGATAATTTTTTTTTTTTTTTTTTTTTTTTTGTTATTCAATTTATAGTACATATTTTTATAATTTAATTTACAATTTTAAGTATAACTTTTTCATATTTCATTTTTAATAGAATTTTTATGTTTCCATGATCAAAATCATTCCACAGTTCGATGAAAATTTAATATCTGCATAGGTTTTTCAACCATAAATTATTTACAAATACGCATGAAAATACAAAAATTAAATATTGAAAAAATATTAAAATGGCTATTTTTAACTTATTAAATATTTTCAGAATAATTTTGTATGAAAATATAAGTGATAAATATTTATGACAAAAACTATTTTAAAAGAAATAAAAATTATATCAAAAAAAAGTTGAATTTAAATAAGTTATTTCAGAATCTTAAATATATAAAGTAAAACATTGTATGAATAGAAAATAATTAAATATTTTATCTTTTCATTTTTGATATACAAAAGAATAATGCAGTATTTGTTAATATTTATATTTAAAAATAAATAATTTAAAATGAATTACAATTATCTCATGGTGATACACACTGAAGTTGTTACAATCCGCGATGGATACCATAATAATTGCACCAACATGAATATTTTGAAAAATATGAGAGGTGAAAGAAAATTTATATGTATTTAAATAAATTGTATGGAAATCTAAAAACTCAAATTAATTAATAGTGATGATTTTATTTAATTGTATCTCATTTCCTTAAATTAATTAATGCAATAAATTTAAAAATGAAGCAAATTATTCTTGTATCGAGTTAATATTAAAATAAATTTGATTTTTTTATTTAATTTGCTTACAAAATATAAACCAATATTCATTATTTAAATATTTTATTAATTTTTATTCTTTTCAAGTTTATCATTTTATATCAATTTCTTTCAATATTTAATACAGTTTATGATACAATACAGTTATGAATAAAAATGAAAGATTACGGAAATAATTGCATGAAAAACTAATAAATTTAAAATGAATATGAATTGAATGAAAATAAATTGCAGATAAATAATTTTTAAAATGATTCTTGCACAAATTAATAAAAACTATTATTTTTAAAAATTTATATTTTAAGTTCAAAAAATGTTACGAGCACAAATTGTTTAATAAAACACAATCAACTTTTAATTAAAAACAAATAATTAAAATAGACATATTAATGTGAATTAAAACACAATAATGTTGTTTTTTAGTAAGAGTCAAATTTGATTTTAAATGTTATATATTATAGAACAGTAATATAAATTTATGTATTTATTTATAACATTATTTTTTTTTATATTTATTTATATTTAAATTACAACTGCATCTATTTTTTTTTTTAATTTGATAGAATAGAAAGAATATGATAATAACAAAGAATTGTTTTAGATTTTCATTAATAAAGAAATACATAATAAAATTATTAATTTATTCTGACACAAAAATTTTCAATTAATTAAAGAAAATGTTATTTAAAATCAACCAATAAACCATTAACGTGAAACAATAAACGAGAATGAATTAATTTATAAAAAAAAATTCAAAATCATCATATTATATTACAAAGTTAACGGTTACAGATTTTCAATGATTCAAAATTATATAATTAAATGTACAATTAAAGATTATTCAAATCATTTAATTAATTTAATGTATAGAAATAAAAATTAATTTCACTTCACATAAAATCATTTTAAAAGATACCAGAATTCTGAGATAACTGAATTTATCGTTGGAGTTAATCTTTGGAAATAAAATTGAAAATAGATCTAATTAAAACTAAACATTATGGTAATTTAATAATTTTGAAAGTAATTTTAGTAAATTTTTGTAATAAAAATGATTAGACAATATTATTATGTTGATAATAGTTATGTAAAAACTATACAATTGACAATAAATATTAATGTTACTGTATGGTATTTCAATTCGGTTTAATCTTATGGACATGTTGTAACTGTAGCATAACAAATAGAAAATAGCACTCACTGTTAATGAAATAAGTACTAATCAATTTTTCATTACATTAATCAAAACGGAAGTATTAAATACTTCTCGAATTCTTTATTTTAATTATGCATACGACTGTTAAAAGAAATTTTGGAATAGTGATTTTTGATTATTGCGATATAATTGGAATTTTGTTAATAAAAAATAATATTTTGAGGAAATTAATTAAAGAATGTAACACATTATTCCAATGCATACAGAAAAAAAAAAATTAATTTAATTAATATAAATATTTAATATTTTATAATATTTTTAAAAGTCTGTTGTAAAGCATATTAAACTCATTTAAAATGAGTAGCTAAATTTTGTATTGAAAATTTACATTACTTATATATGTAAATGTATTTATTTAATTTCGGTTAATATTTAAAACAAATTCTTAGATTCTCTTAAAATTTTAATATGTTAATAATTGATTTTTTTTTTTTTTTCAGGTTGTATATATTTTATCTGTTCTATATGTTTTATATTATTTAATTATATTTTACAATTGTACGTTTTTAAAATCGTACTTTACCTATAATTATTTTATATATTATTTTTAAATTAATAAATTTACAGGAAAAAAATAAGATGTTAAAAATGTTTATATAAAGTTTTTTTTTTTTTTTTAATTTTTGTTTCAATGAATGTATAAAATTGTTTTATACTTTTTAGAAATATTTAATGATATAATCTTATAATTTCTTATGTTTTATTTTAATTATTAAAATTTAATAATTAAATAATTTTAGATTGTTTCTGTTTTTTTTGTTTATATTTCCTTAAATATTGATTTATTTAATTTGTTTTTCTTTTTTTGTTTTGTTAATTAATGTTAATTATAAATTATTTTGTTTTTTATTTTATCTTTATCAACTATTTTATTGTTGATAATATTTATATACTAGGGGGTTGATCATTGAGTGTTATTGTTGCCCTTTAAAATAAATACTTTCTTTACCAATATGTTATGATTCTTTTGCTATAAATAAACATAAAAGAGAGAAAAAATTGTAAAAAGAATATTATGGTATTTTATGGTCGTTTATTGTATTTATTCATAATGCAATATGTATATAACAATTGTATATATATTTGTGGATTCTACTAATGTTTAAAATAAAAAAAAAAATAAAAAAATTATCCGACAAGAATATATATGTAAATTGGAAGTAGAATTTAACAAACTTGAAAAAATTGAAAAATAAAACATATTATAAATAAAATCAAATAGTTGATGAAAATTTGAATAAAATATTGAAAAGAATGCTGAAAATTATATATTATTAGAAATTCTACAAAATGAATAGTCAATAAATTTACAATTATTATGTAAATAGTAATTTTATATATATGTACATAAAAACAAAAGAAAAAATAATTTTTTTTTTAAATAACTACTAAGTTCTTACTTAAATTTATATAAAAATAATTAAAAACATAAATTTTTCTATTAAAATAAATGATTAAAACAAATTAATCGTTTGACTAAAAATTTGTATTAAATTAAAATTATGATTGAAATTAAAGTTATTTTAATTACATCAACTAATGTAAGTTTGAAAGGTAAATTATATTATTTCAAAAACAACAAAATATATTGTAAAAAGTTTTTCTGTTCCAGCCTTCATTTACATATATATATATATATAATATATATAATATATATATATATATATATATATATAATTAACAAAAATGAAATATTTCAATAAATTTAATAACTTGAACACAAAAATATAATTAAACTATTTTCAAAAAATATAAAATTTAGTTTAATAAAAATTAAATAAAATAAATTTCAATATTATAGAAAATTAAAAAATTTATAGATGTACATACTAATAATAATAATTAAGAACAGATCTAAGATAAACATTTTTTTTATTATAATTTATAAGGTAATTTTTTTTCGAAAATAAATAAAAATCTATTATTTTTTTTTCTTTTAAACGATATTAAAATAATAAAGTATAATGAAATTGTATTAAGTACAAAAATTTATAGAAGCAATACAAGTCAAAAATATATTAAACAAATTCATCAGAAGTATGAAAATAAAAATGCATAAAAAACCATAAGCTTAAACTTCTAATAAGATATTAATAGAGAAAAAAGATTAATGATACCTTTAAAAACACCACAAAATTTGCAAAAAAAAAAAAAAAAACAAAGAAAAATATATAGAAAACATAACCGAACACCAACTAACAATAATACAATTTACAAAATTATTTTTACAATTTTATTAGAAAACGTAATATTATGTACAATACCAAATATGCAGTATTATATTACATAATAAAAACAAAGCAAAAAATAATTAATAAAAAAAAATAAAATAAAATCATATTACTAAATTTAAAAAATAAAAAAATGAAGAAATTTGTTTTCCTTTGGTTTGTTTTTATTTGTTTCAAATCTTAAAAACTGTTTTACAGAATAAAGCCATTTTCAATTTCAAGGTTATAAAAAAAAAAAATTAGAAAACTGAATTTTACTTAAATTGAAATCTTGATTGTAAAACTTAAAAATTTTCAAATAAAGAAATAAAATTATGAAATTCAAAAAATTTTTTTGGAAAATATAAATTTTTATACCTTATTTAAAACAATTAAAAATTAATGTAATTAATTGTTATTATTTTAAAAATTTGGGAAAATATGAAAATATATTATTATATTTCTGGTTATATTAAATATGTACCAATTATAATATTAATATTATACAATAATAAAACAAAAAAAAATTTGAATTTTTAACATAAATTTAGCGAATTGATAAATTTTTAAACTCTAACTTTAATCAAATACATTTTTCTGAATGTAGATTTATATTTTTTTGATAAATTTGATATTACTTTTTTTTTTTTAAGTAAGAATAAATTTAATATATATACACAATATTAATATAGTTTTTTTTTTTAATATAAAATTATTTAAATGATAAAATTAATTAAGTCCATATTATAAAAATATTTGTATAAACATTGATATCAAATAAATTTATAATGAGAAAATTTGTGAGTCAAAAAAGTTTTAAATTAGAAAAATGTCGAAAAATGTATTGAAATATTTTCAACTTTATTCAATTTTTTTTTGTAAATCTATCCTTACTTTTTTTTCTATAATTTTAAGTACACTTTTCCCTTTAAAAAAAAATTAAATCAATTTTAAAAAATAACTCTTATTTATGCAAAATAAAAATAATTATGTAATTTTGTAATTTTTGATATATATGTAAATATTTATATAATTTGAAAATAATGCAAAACAAATATTTTTGTTTTTTTTTTCATTGGTGAGTAAAGTCATTGATATTCACCTGATTTAAATTAGAAAGTTGTAATTGATGTCCTTGTAATGTTTGGACATGTGCAATAGAGAGCGACGTGCTACCATCAGTATTTTCAGTTTGGGTAACAATCTGTTGTTGTCCATTAGCGGAAGTCGTTGTTATTTGGCCGCTTTGATCAATAATTGCGGTTGGTTGCTGCTGTTGTATATGTTGAGTTTGAATTTGTTGTTGCTGTTGTTGTTGAGTAGTGTGATGCTGATGTTGTTGACCTCCACTAGCAACTGTTACAGTTACCGGTGTCATATTTGATGTTGTTGTTATTTGATCTGGATCTTTTTTCACTTGCACCGTTTGCAATGTGTGCACAGATTGAACCGCTTGTATTTGTGGTACTTGACTATTTGCTTGTGTTGTAGTTGTAGTTGCCGTTCCAGTTACAGATGTTTTGCCAGCTGATGATGTAGCGGTTGACTTTTTATTGGATCCAGCTTTAAGAATAAAGTTACGTTAAGAAAATTTGTTTAAATTAGTAATTGAAAAAATTATTTATAAAATTATAAATAATAATAAATTTTCTCAAAATATCGATAAATAATTATTATAATAATTTATTGTCTTAACCGTTATAGTATATATTATATTTTATATTGAATATTGAATGACATCAATATGAGTGCATTTAAAAGCTTTGCTTATGTAGCATTCTTTTAACTTTAAATCTTGATTCAACAATCAACGTTGTTTCTTATAAGTTAAATTTTTAAATATTTTTTTTTCACTAAATTTAATAATTTTATAAATAATTGAATTCAGTAATATCTAATAAATGTAAATATGAAGATCTATTTACTCTACATGAGTATATTTTGCTGCTTTTGGAAAAAAAAATATAAAAAAAAAAATTAGAAAATTATTTAAAAATTAACTTACCTTTACGTTCTTTTTTAACTCCTGGTTTAGCAAAATGTCTCAGTTCCAAATGTCGTCTTAAATTTCTAGATTGGCGGATAACCGCATAACAAATTGGACACGTTGCAGGTTGCTCTGATTGAGATCTTGATCTAGGTTCTACTAACAAAATAAAAAAATATTATAAATTAAGTTTAACTAATTTTTTTAAATATCACACCTTTCTTAGATGCATTTTTCGTCCCAGCATCGCTCTTAGTTTTACTAGTTACAGTGGCTGTATTAGTCTGCACAGGTGTTACAGTTGCATCAGTTACAGTTACAATAGTTTCATTTAGCACTTCTGATTTTATATTAGTGGGCATGCTACTTACTGGTACAGTCACAGTCGTAATTTGTTGTTGTTGCTGTTGCTGCTGTTGTTGAATTTGTTGTTGCTGTTGCTGCTGTTGTTGCTGCTGTTGTTGCTGCTGTTGTTGTTGTTGCTGTTGTTGTTGCTGTTGTTGCTGTTGTTGCTGTTGTTGTTGCTGTTGTGTTTGTTGTTGTGTTTGTTGTTGCTGTGGTTGTTGTTGAACTTGATGATGTTGAATTTGATGAGGTTGAGCCTGAGTTTGGATGTGTTGAACTTGAACGGTTTGAGTTTGCGGATGTTGTTGATGTTGTAACTGTTGTTGTTGTTGTTGTTGTTGCTGATGGTGTTGTACATCTCCATTTTCATTATTTGTTGTTGTCATTACTGTTTCCATTCCATCAGTTCTTTGAATTTTGTTTGCTATCATCGGAGATTCTGTCACGCCTTATTAATTAATGAAATAGTTATTTTGAATGCAAATAAAATTAAGCATTTCACCATACCTATAACTTTTTTTGCTCGAGGTTTACGCTTTCTTGTTGGTAATAGCTGATTTATCATATCTTTAACATTATCCTGAGTCTGAGGTTGAACTTGATGAATTTGTTGAGGAGCAGCGCTAATTGTTTGAACAGCATTAAGGTCTTCTACTACTTGAGCATGCACAGTCTGTTGTGGTGCCGCTATTGTAGCAATTAATTGTTCTTGGTCCTAAAACAAATCAAATATTATAAAGTTATATGATTTATAATAACTGTTATCTTTCAGTACTTATTAAGTACTTGTCAATAACAGTTTTCACTTCATGTTATGGTACCATTTGATGAAGTTGTATTTGGGTGAAGTCATCCTTTGCTACAGTTTGAGGGGCCAATCCTTGAATATTCAAGCAATGTGCTGCTTGCAACAATGAAGGCAGCTGTGAATGATCAACACTCACCTCACCACGATACACAAATTCCAATAATGCTTCCAAGTCATTGGGATTAACTCCTGCTAGCATTACAACTGGATGTTTGCATGGTGTATTCTATAAAAATAATAATATATTATTATCTAAAAAATAACTGTGTACATACTTTTATCAACTTTTAGAGTGAGATATCATAGTTAATAGAATACAATGATATCATATGTATTTATTATATTTTTTTTAGTATTTTTATGTTTACCTTAAGTAGCTCAAACAAGAACGGACTAGCAGCGCATAGAACAATTTTATGAGCTGGAAAGCTTCTACCACCAGCCGCCAATGTACAATCTACTAAATCTCCATGACATCTCAGAAGTTGAATGGCCGATACAAGCGACGTACCATAATCACCCCACGTCAATGAATACAAAGAGTTTATTGGCAAAGCCATATTTTTTATAATAATTTACTTTTCACAATGCTCAAATAATTTTATTCTATTCACTTTTATAAGTATTCATACCCATTTATTTGGGTATATTAAAATTAAAAAATTCTTAATTGAAAATATTCTAAATCAAAATATTTATTTTAGGTGCAACACTATTATTTTTGACAGCTTTCTTTTTTTTTATTTTGAGAATATTTATGTTTTAAATTGAGAAGAGCGGGATATTTTATAACACAAAAATCTAGCTAAAATATTTTCATCAATTTTTAATTTTCTGTATATCGAATTTGAAGAGTCACCATCAAGAGCAAGAGTAATATATTTTATATATATATATATATCTACCCATTACCATTTACATACTACATACACTATACAGTATACACTTATTATAAAATATAGGTAGATTGATTGTAGATAGATTTAAAATATTTTATATTTCTTTAGTTTAATAATGGTCGATGGAGCGTGCCTGTGCTTCGAAATGAGATTTTCCAAGCTACTTTTATACAATATAATTACACAATTACACTACTACACTACACTTATACTCTTTCTCACTCTACCTACACACTCAAATAAAGTGCACTAAATTCTCCACGACGCAGGAGTCTCCTAATTTCTGATATGCCTGCCTTTTTAAACACAATTTCGCTCATGAGAAAATTTTCAAATCAAATTTATATGGTAAAAAATCACTTAAAATACAAATATTTTATTCAAATTTTTTTAAATATTTTACAATTATAACTTTTAAACTAATAAAACTCTTAAATATTAATATTTATATAGTTTTTTAGGAAAATATTTCACTGCTGAAAATTTATTGCACTCGACTGTCAAACGATGTTGCCAAAACTCAATTCATATTCAACTCAAATAGTCAAAATGATATACTCTTTCTCTTTTTGCTGTCTATGCAACCAAAGCATAAAGCACGCACACCGACTTTACTGCCTCTGCCGCAAAGGGAGAAAATAAGTTTTTAATACATCAACTTTGTGAGTAAGAAAGAAACAAAATTATAGTTTTAAATTTCTCAAGAGCATGACGTAAAGTGAGAAAGAGCTAAAATAAAATTTATCCATTCTTTTTGACGCTCAAAAGGAAATTTTAATAGGTTTGGGTCTTCGTTAATTATTTTTACTTTTTTACTCTAGTGTATTATTCCTCAAACTTCAAAAAAATAAACTTAAAAAATTAATCATATTGAAAAAAAAAATGATTGAATTTCAGATAGTAATAATCAATTTGGGTTTAATTTTATATAAAATATTCATATACATTTATTTTTTTTTTTAAATATATAATTATAATGAATGAAAGTCTATTTCTAATGGTGAATTAGTTTCCCAAAAAAACATTCTGCATTTTTAAATGCAAAATTTTCACAGTTCTGCCAGAAACAGAATTTTGCATTTCAACCCTGGGTTTTCATTTCACAAACGAATTAAAAAAATTTTGCATATTCTTTTTCATGTTTCCTACACTGCTTTTCTATTTAAATTTGTCTTAATTATAAAAATATCTTCATCATATGAAGATAAGGAAATATCCAATAGTTACGATTTAATGAAATTTATCCCAGAAATTTCTAGTGGATTCTTTATTTTTATTTAGGTTAAATTTACTTCACGTATCCAGCCACTTATATTCTCTGAATGATTTTATTTATCTATGCGTGTGTAAAATTTTCATTAGTTTTCTAATTTCAATTAAACACATTCCAACATAAGATAAATTTCAAAACAATACATACTATATACATACTTCAACGTTCAGCTTAAACTTTAATTTGAAAGTTTAGGACAACGCGAAATTCGTGTCTACTTCTTTTTTTTCTATGCTTGTGCTAGCTACCGCGAAAATTAAAAAATGTACAAATGTAGTTTGTTTTTGACATAAAAAAAGGGAAATATTTCTTGATTTGATTTGCGTCTCCGTTAATTAACGATTAATTTTAACCTGGTGGATTATTTTCAAAACTTTAAAAAAATCTATTTTTGTTTGAAAAATGAAAAGTAGATGCAGAAATTATTTGAATTTACAAAAATGTCACTGTCAAATTGTTGTCAGATTACAAATTTTAATCTAAAGTACGTTAATTTAAAATTAAATTGAATAACACAAACAAACAAATTTACTGAAACTGAGAAGTATTTAATATTTAGAAATTCAAAGCATTATTAATTTCTAAATTATTTTTAAGTGATTGATTTAATAACAGCGAAATACAAATTTTAAAATGAGTGAGGATAATATTGATAAAGCCGTAAAAATAGCTGTGAGAGAACGTCCTTCAAAAAATGATGATAGTATTCTTTATTACAATGCATCTTCAAAGAATGTTTTAATTGCAAGCGATCGTCCTTTTGCATTTGATTATGTACTCAAATCGAACGTATTGCAAAATGAAGTTTTCGATTTATTAGCCAAACCACTAGTAGTAAAAACTCTTCAAGGCTATAACTGCAACATTTTTGCTTATGGACAAACGGGAACTGGAAAGACTTATACAATGGGATTAACACAAAATTTACAAAATGAATGTGCTGGAATAATACCAAGGTGTTTGAATGAAATTTTTTCAATTGAAATAATGTCGGAACGAAAAGTTTTTGTTTCATACATAGAAATTTATAATGAAAAGGCATTTGACATGCTTTCATCAGATCCGGGCGAGCAAGTGAATATTAAAGGATGTAAATTCAACGGAGGACAGAAAAAGGAAATTAATACAGCTGAAGAGGGGTTTAATTATTTATTACAAGGAAATAGGAATCGTCATGTAAGGCCTACGAAAATGAATGCTCAAAGTTCAAGATCACATGCAATTTTTACTATTCAAATAAAAAGAAAATCTGAAACAAATTCATTTGTATCAGTACTGAATTTGGTGGACTTAGCTGGTTCCGAAGGAGTTCGCCGAACAGGACATCAGGGAATAGCACTTTCTGAAGGAGTTAATATTAATCAAGGTCTTTTGTCAATTGGAAAAGTTATTCAGGCACTAAATGCTGAAAATAAAGTAATTCCTTATCGAGATAGTATTTTAACGTCCGTCTTACAAGATTCATTAAATTTAAATTCCTATTTAACATTGCTAGCTTGTATAAGTTCTGAACGAATCGATAAGAGTGAAACTATGTCAACACTCAGATTTGCACAAAGCACTCAATTTCTTCAAAGTAATCCACATATAAATTCTGTTTTATCAGAATATAAAAAGCAAAAACAAAAAACTCCCTCTAAATTACGAACTCCTTTACGAATGAAAAATATTTTCACTCCAAGTGCGAAAACAAATTATTTCAAACCAATTTCGTCATTAAAAAAATTCAATAGTTTCTGTAGTCCAAGCAATGTTCGCAAGATTGCAGCAAGGAAACTTAATAATACCGAAATAAAAAAAAATAGACATCCATCCTTGATGAATGAAATAAACGTTCAAGACTGCCAAAATTTAAAAAGAAATCTAGAATCCAAAGTATCAATGGAATCTTCGCTAACAAGCTTATTAAATGCATCTTCATCAACTGTGCTAGAATCAGCAACCATTGAATTGGATAATTCCTTTGAACCAATAAAAGCAGCTCAAGAAAATTCATCTAATGAAAACATAATGCGAAAAGAAGCTACAGGATCAATTAAAGTATCAATAAATTCAAATTCCATTTGGAATTTAATGAAAGGTGATTTGAGAGATATAATAAGAGACGAATTAACAAACTTAAGAGAAAATAAAGAAAGTGGAAGTCAAATAATTGAAAGTAAAAACAATTCTGAAAAAAAAGTACCAAATAGTAAACTTTTCGCAGAAGATTTTTTCAAAAGATCGAATCCTATACAAGCTTCTGACCGAAGTATATCAGAAACCTCAAATTCAACATGGACATCATTAAAAAATAATATTCGAGATATAGTTAAAGAAGAAATACTGACCTTAGGGGGAAATAAAACAATAAGAAAAAATATTGAAGATAAAAATAATTCTGATATTGAGCAGCAAGATTCAATTTCTGAAAACAATTTTTCCTTTAAAGTACCAGAGTTTTTATCTGGTTTTAAAGAAGGTGATGTAAAATCTTCAAGTACTTTTAATATTTCGCAAGAATCAACAGAAACAACAATATCACAACCACGACGAAGTAAAAGATTATCTAAAATGTTTACAAAAGAAAATGATAATTCAGAGCACAAAAAACTTCGTCGTTCATTTAGGCTAGAGACACTTCACTCTTCTACACACGAAGCTTCCAAGTTAAACAGAATTAAGACAGAAAAATCAAAGGATAAACCATTAAAAATAAAGGAAAAATCAGTCATTGGTGCCAAATTAGTTACGACTAATAAGATCATATCTAGCTATTTTAATAGAAGTAATTTAAATAAAAATTCTAACAGTAGTAAAACAAAACATCAAAAAGCAGTTCTTGATCTTTTAAATAACGGTACTATAAAAGAATTACAAATATTGCCTCATATTGGTCTTAAAACAGCCTATCAAATTATTATAAATAGAACATTAAACGGGAAATTTAAGAATTACGATGCTGTATCCAAACTTCCTGTTTGGAGAGGAAAAGCTTGGGAACGTTTTAAAGAAGCAAATAATATTATATAAATTATGTATTGAAAATTTAGTGGTAGTATATCTTAATGTAGTATGTATGTAATTTTATTAAAATAAATAATATAGTGTTAAAATTTTTGTAAAAAAAAAATCACATTCAATTATTTAGTTAATTCAATAATTTTCTGCATAATCCCTGATTATAACAAAGTAATTTACAATAAATCTAGTTATCAACATTTATTTAATTCAATTTTATTATAAAATAAATTCTCGTAAATAACTTTTAAAGCGTAATACATTTTACCTTTAAATGGCAATAAAAATTATGAAAAATTTTTGTTATATAGAAAAAGAGCTTATTAATTTTTACTTTCTTTTTTTTTTTTATATGGTAAAGTTTTGAGTAAAATCATATTCTATGGTAGGAATTACTGTTTGAACAAATTTCAAAAATATTATTAAATACATATGAACTCCTAGTTGGCCACCACCTTCTTCAACGGTTTGTATAATTTTCTTCATAATATCAGCATGGCGACATGGATGTACAGAAGCCATAGGAGGACCTAAAAAATAATTTAAGATGATTAGATCAAACACTAATCAAAAATTCTATATTTTTTTACCTGGCATGTGAGGATGATTTTCCATTGTAACTGTTTTTTTAGCATGATCTTGACTAACATCTTCATACATTTGCTCAACTGTCAAAGATTTTCTATTCTGAAATTTTAAAAAATATTTAGCAAATCATGAAGTAATTATAAATACAAAAATACCTCATCATATCCTACAACCCATAACCGAGGAGTTTGGTAGTACTTATCATACGTTATATGAAGATCATAAGTTCTTGTTCGAACAACAGAATCATCATCGTTTTCACCATCACCACTTCCAGTTGGTGTGTTATCACATTCAGATTTCCTGGTGGTAGTTGCAACCGCCTATTTATAACATTGTTTTAATTTAATAACATTAATTAATTAGATATTACTCACTGGATCAACTAGATCAAGCATTCCACTTTCTTCAAATTCTTCCATATCAATAGCTTCATCATCATCGTCATCATTAATTTCATCGCTTTTTCCTTCTTTACTATCACGTCTTAACTCGTCAATCTAAAGCAATAAATTAAAAAATTTTCTTCAAATTCATAAAATTTATTTGTGATACTCACTTTATTATTGTCTAAAGTCATTTCACAAACTTTGTATTCTAATTCTGAATTATTACCCTCTTCATCAAAGTGATGTGTCTCTACCCAACCACCATCACCAGTTTCATCTTCTACAACAGTTTCTTCTCCTACATATTCCATTTGTTTACATCGTCGATAACATGGTACATTTCTTGTTATTAAAAATTGTTTATCTAAAATTTTATTTATATAATTGGCTTAAAGATTTAAAAAATTTGATTTAAATTTCATCATTCAAGTTATCACCTTTTGGAAGATAAGATTTTATTTTTGTTTCGTCACCTGACGCCCATTGCCATGTTGGACAATGATGAACTAAATGCTCTCCAGCAGCTACAAATTCTTCAGGTGTTAAAACACCAGTTTCACGAAATTTACTTTCCTGTTTGTAAAGTATTTGTAAATGCATATAATAAATTGATGGCACAATAATTCAAGATTAACAAAAAAAAAAAACCAAATAATTGTCATCGTTTTTATAAATTACCTTTAAGACAGGTGTTAAATATTCTGCTACACCCAATGCAGTACCTTTAACAGTATTAATAACGTTTTGCATATTCGAGAATTTATATTTATAATTAAATATACAAAAATGATCAATTAAATTAAACCTATAGAATCTACAATTAAAGACAATTTTTAAAAGCAGGACTTTACAACGCAGGACTTTTTTTCTAATTTCTACTTTTCTTTTTTATTTGCAAAACACGAAAAGTCAATTGTCATTTGTCAATCATGTTATTTCTATTCCATTTCATTCTGTCAATTTTGTCATGTCAATTTCTTTTGGTTTTTATCGTTTTTATTTTATTTTGATTTATATGGTGTTCACACAAGATTATAACATGCGTACAACATATGTTATGTTATTGAGCTCGGATAACTAGTTATAAAATTTGGTGTTCACACTAACATTAAGAACAACTATATTTTTCATTAACGTTTAAATCTATGTGAAAAACAACAAAAAAAATTTTTTTCGTTGTTGCTTTATGATAGGAAAAAAAAATTTTTTAAATTTTATCCATTCAACATATTTATTATGTAGTAAATGTTAAGGGTGTGTGGTGTGTGCCTATATAAAGACTTATAATTCTCTAGACACCAAATAAAATATTTTTTCATAATTGAAATTGAAATCACAATCAAATGGAAATTAACCATTTATATTTTTCATTTGTCAGTTACAGAAACATTGGTTAATTCCAAGAGGAAAGAACCTAATTTAGATATCAATAGTTGCCACAATTAGAACATCGTCCTGTTCAATTTTCATACGGGTAGAAAAGTGGTGAAAATCTACCAAAATTTGTCGGTGAGTAGTGATTTCCGTAAGAGGTAAGTAAATCTACCACAATTTAAAATTTCTGGTAGGTTTTTGACATTTTCTCCTTGGAATATATGTCGGTTTCAAAATATTTTTATTATTTTTTATACAGAAAGTGCAAGGAAGCTGTTGTTTTGGGAACGTAATAGTAAAAACGTAATGTTCAGATCAGATTTTAATAATATCAAAAAATATAATTTATAAATACAAATAATCTTGTTGGATTGACGTTAGAATAATAATTAAAATTTAATTTATTTTTTTGTCAATAATTTAGTTTTCAGTTTTTAATATAAAATTTCAGCTCTGAGTGAAAAGGAAATTCGAATATTTTTTTATATTAAATAAATATCATCGGTTTGAAACTGCAAGTTTTCACAAGTTAAACGTTCTTTTACTTTACTAGCAGATAAGGACTTTTTCCTTTTTTTTGTCTTTTTCCTCTCAGTTGCAAGTTTTTAAAATAAAAAATTCTATTATTACAATTCTTTATACATTTTTGTTACTTATTTTATGGCTCTGGCTCAACAATCTTATTACACTAATTAATATGTAAATAAAATTGTCAAGTATAACATGTTTTCCGGGAATTGTTCGTGTCCTCGTCTATTATGGCCTTTAGAATACGTACAGTCCCAACCCAACCTAACATTCCTTTTACATTTTGACAGCGGAATAATTTTCAGACTATGTATTAACAATTTACTACCAATCTAACTACTACTATAATTTTTGTGAAGCAGTTTTGTTGCGTTGGACGTAGTTGCAATGTGGATAAGAAAAACGCAAAACTACATTCAAGTTAACTAATATTTTTTATCTTTCTTTTTCTTATCTTGCAAGCAATGCATTGCATGATAAGAGTCAGCAGAGTCAGTAGTAGCATATCCATTAGTATATATATTGCTTTCATAGATAGCAAAGTGGAAGTAAAAAAAATTAATTCCTAAACAGTTAAGTTACATACATCAACAGTAGGTCGAGGTCGTGGCACTGGCAACAAGTGAAAACTTAATATAGAAAAATATAAATAAACAATTATTATCAAAAGTTGGAAATAAAATTTTTTTTTGCTAAATTATAATTGTTTGTTAAATTAAGCGTAAAGATAAAAAGTAGTAACGACGATGTTTTTTTCATTACACTTTTTTTTGTTTGTATTTTGTTCACCATGTTTGGCGATTGAACTTTCAGGAAGATTAGTTTTTTCTCATGTAAGTATTATCTAAGGTTACATATTAAAAAACTATTTTGTTTTTATTATCATTGTGTATTAAAAATCAATAAATAGTAGTTCAATAAATTGTCCTTTGTTCTCAAATTTTGACAAAGAAAAGTAAAAAATGAAAATAATGTACTAGTAGTTACCTTGATGTATAATATTATGTATGTATAACCAGTATAACGTACATATTACGTACTTAATAATTTATTTTTAATGATCATTTTAAATACTTTAATTAATATTGTTTTGTGTTTCTATTTTATAATAATTTTATATTTTAGATAATATTTAGACATGGTGATAGAACGCCTGTTGACCCTTATCCTACAGATCCATGGCGTGATAGAAAATTTTGGCCTAATGGATATGGACAATTGACGAATCTTGGTAAACAACAACATTTTAAGCTAGGAAAATGGCTAAGAAATCGTTACAACAGTATATTAAATGAAACATATTCTAGAGATGAAATCTATATCCAGTCAACCGATGTTGATCGAACGTTAATGAGCGCATTATCTAATTTAGCTGGTTTATATCAACCAAAAGGGTCTGATGTTTGGAATGATAATATATCATGGCAACCAATTCCAGTTCATACATTACCTGAAAAAGATGATAATGTTTTAGCTGGTAAAAAAAATTGTCCTGCATATGACTATGCAGTAAATAAATTAAGAACTTCGCCAAAATTTCAAGAGCTAGATTTAAAATATGCTTATTTGTATGAATATTTAACAAAATACACAGGAAAATCAATTGATTCAATAGAAAGTGTTGAAAAAATATATAATACATTATACATTGAGCAGTTGTATAATATGACTTTACCAGAGTGGACAAAAAAAGTTTATCCAAATGGAGATATGAAAGACCTTAATGATTTATCATTTTCTTTTCCAACATATACACCACAAATGACTAGACTTAAAATTGGGCTTTTGATAAAAGAAATTTTTGATAGATTTAAGGGGAAAGTGAATTCAAAATCGAAAGTTAAACAATCGGTATGGATATATAGTGCTCATGATACAACAATTGCTAATGTCTTGAATGCATTGAAAGTTTTTGAATTACATAGTCCACCTTACACTGCCTGTATATTAATTGAACTTCGTATTGATAGTAATAATAGACCATTAGTTTCAGTATTTTATAAAAATACAACAAAAATACCGGAGCCATTATTTATACCAAAATGTGGAATGCAATGTCCTTTAAATCAAATGTATAAATTATATGCGGAAATTTTACCAAGTAATTGGAATGATGAGTGTAAATCGCCACATTTGTGGTTAATGGCTTATGATGACTATTCGACTAATTACAACACGTCGTTGTTACTATTTTTATTTGGATTATTGGCATCAGTAGGAATCTTACTGACTTTGCTTTATTTAATCTCAATGTATGTTAGAAGGAGGCAATACATTAACTACCGTTGCTATGTTCAATGATATTATTATTTTAATAAAGTTAGCAAAATTGTATAGAAGCAAAACTCAATGTTTTATAAAAAGAATTACTGATATTTTATATTATATATTATCATTAAAATTTAGTCAAAACTTATCATTAAAATTTAATAAAAAATAACAATTTACAACTTAAAATGATAAGTTTATTTTAAAAAAAATAATTCTAGATAATGCATAATTTTATGAACTGATTATTATTGTGATGAGACTTTTTAAAATTAATTAATATTGCCATTTAATCTATTTTAAGTATAAAATTTTAATATTAAGTATATTTGTTTTGTATAATTGTCTAAAAATTTTAAAATGTGTCTAAAAAGTTTCGTCGTATCTAATAAATTAAATTATATATTAAATGAGGCTATTAATAAAATGTTTATAAAATAAGTTATAATTTTATTTCTTTTTTGTTATTTATTTTTATCAACATTTCTAAACTATTACAAAATGTTGTAATTTTAATTTATGTTAAATACCATGGATGGAATAATACTTTAGCATGGTAAACTAATAGATAATAGATAATAGATGTAATAAAATTTTATATATCATGAATGAATATTATCATATCATGCGACATACATAACTATATTATTCTATTCTATAACCTTTGTTTAGGGAGTGTTAGCAATTTACAATAGCATAGGCGGTAGCGTAGTCATAGTATTGTTGTAAACATAAGGACGTAAGCGTACAACTACGATTGCACTTGCACTACGATTTTAAAGACACTTCGTTTACGTTTATGTAAGTTGCTGAAATTGAAATACAAATACATTTATTTTTAATGCAATTTGTCATTATATATCCTGTTGTGAGCACAGGAATAATCTAATTATTTCTATAATCAAACGTCTAATACACTAAAAGAAAAAGTACAAATATTCGAAAAATTTCACTGCATTGCATGCAAAGAGTCATTATAGATGCATTATAGTAGCCTATCTATGCTAAAAGAATAGATGTAGTCTAGTCAGTCAGTAGAAATTTGTAGGTTTTTGCAAAACGGTAAGACTAGTTTTCTTATTTCTTTGGCATTTGCAGCATAACATTTTGTCAGTTGTCAAAATCTAAATTGTTAAAACATTTATGTTTATGTTTAACAAATTTTTTAACTGAAATAACTTTGTGCTAATAAATATAAAATTTGAAATTTAAATAAAATGAAAGTTGGCAAAAGAAAAAAAATGAAACCATTTACTAATGGCGTTAAAGAAGTAATCTTCAAAATAAAGGAATATCCTGGTATGTAATTGGAAATATTTTATTGAATAATTTTAATATTCTGTTTATTGCACATATTTTTTTTAGAAATTTATGATCCATCTAATGAAGGTTTTAGAGATCCTGTTATAAGACAAAGAAAATGGGAAGAAATAGCAGATCAATTAGGTTTAACAGGTACAGTTATTTAAAAATAAAAAATCATAAATTTAAACCGTATACATTTTTAGTGATAAGGGCGAAAAATAAATGGCGTATGATCAGAGAACGTTATGTTCGGGTACGTAGATTATTGAATTTAGGTCACATCGAGATGGATGAAATTAAGTTTCCTGATTTTAATTTGTTGGCTTTTCTAAATCCCCATATAAAAAATAAGAAAAAATATCAAAATAAACAGGATTATCCTCAAAGAAGAATTCAAAAAATTGAACTAAATGAAACAACTAAATTAAAAGAATCGGAATATGATTCAACACAGTCTGACCATTTTTCAAATAATTCATTTACAGAAACAAAAATCCCATTTCTTGAAGAATTTCTAAGTAATTTTGAAGAAGCAGATTGTGATGAACAATATATGGAAAAAAATGAATCAGATAAAAATAAAAATTATAACAAAATTGGGTCAAATGATAAGTTACGTGGTCAAGAGCAAAGCGCAGATGATTTGTTTTGTAAAATGTTATCAATTTCTTTGCAATCTTTATCCCGTTTAAATAATATCAAAGCAAAATCTGAAATATTTCAAATTTTACAAAAGTACATTGAAAAAGAAGAAAATGATTAAAGGTGCACGTACACGTACAATTAGGTTTTGTAACTGAACAACATTATGCAAACGTACATAAATTTAATGTTTAAGCCATGCATATTATTGTCTATTTGTTTGACTTACAAAGTAAATACAAAATTCATTTTAAAAATGCAATGTTTTTTTTATATTTATTTCGTTATACCTAATATCTGTTTACTTAATAAATATTAAAAACAAAACATTTAAAATACATACAGCAGGTAACAAATTTTAAACATGTCTATTAATTATAAATTTTCTTGGAAATTCTGAAATTGTTTAATAATTATCTATTATTTTGTTATAAAACTTTAATATTATTTTATTGTATGTATTATTGTAGTTACAATACTTATCTGTTTTATGCTAAATAAATTTCTTGGAAATCAAAAATATTAAATTTGGGTAGATAATTTTATCTTTATTAAATCTTTATTAAAAGTATCAATCAAATCATACATTATTTAATCAAATAAATAAAGTAGTTATACTTGTTTTATTATCTAGCAACTTTAATATTTTGCCTGTAGATGGCAGAAAGCGTTTTGGTATTGACATTAAACTTTATCTGTTTGCAAATATAAAAAAAAAGTTTTGACAACTGTCAAATGAAAATTTTCTGAAAAGAATCGTAGAATTTGATGAAATAAAAAAGTTAAATACTGCAAATCTTTAAGCAAATCTAAGTTATATCTTTTAAAAACATAAAATTTTATAATAAAGTAAAGTGAATAATGTTTTATTGTTTGTTTGAAATAAACGAAAGAATATTTCGTCTTTAAAAATTAATTTCAGTTGGTTTTGTTGTATTGGCTCCTCCGTCGAAGAAATTGAAAGAACTACAAAGGTGAGACTTTTTTATATAGACATGTATATATGTATATATTTTTAAATATTTTTACTTTTCTAATTTTATTTAACAATTTTATATAAACAAAGTATATAAAAATATAATTAAGTTCCCATAATTCAGTTTTGATTTAATAAATTTATATGTATGTATACATAAGGTCTCACGTAATGTCATATTTTTTTAATTGGCTGCGATAATAGTAATAAAAAGTACCCTAATTTATATTGGTATTCAAATTTACTTGAAAAAAAGAAATATATAATTTATTAGTTTTCGTTTGATATAACTTCAATTATTTTTTTTTGATTTGGATTAGGTGTAATTAAAACTTTTTTTTTTTTTTAACATTTATAATTATTTTTGGCAGAAAAATAATATTTGTGTAAAAATCTTTGTTTTTTTTTTGTAAAATGAAAGTAATTTATAATTGAAATTATATAATGAACTATGTTTTTAATTTTAGATAGACGCCGTGTGGGGCTGGGCTTCTGCCCCGCTGCGTTTGGCGGCAAATAGAATGGGCGATGCACTATTAGGTGATCGTCCTCCATCACCAGCACGTCTGTCACACACTTCGGAAAAACATCCGAAAGTTACACTTGGTGAATTAAATGTTCTACGACGTCATCGAGAACTGTGTGATGTTGTTCTCAATGTTGGCGGAAGAAAAATCTTTGCACATCGTGTTATATTATCAGCATGTAGTCCATACTTTCGTGCAATGTTTACCGGTGAACTGGAGGAGTCACGACAAACAGAAGTCACAATACGTGACATTGATGAGAATGCTATGGAATTGTTAATTGATTTTTGTTATACATCACATGTCATTGTCGAAGAATCAAATGTCCAAACTTTACTGCCAGCTGCCTGTTTATTACAATTAGTTGAAATACAGGATATATGTTGCGAATTTTTGAAACGACAATTAGATCCAAGCAATTGTTTAGGTATTAGGGCATTTGCAGATACACATTCTTGCAGAGAGTTATTACGAATAGCTGATAAATTCACGCAGCATAATTTTCAAGAGGTGAGCAAATTTATTTATTAAATAAAACTATATTTTTTTTCTTATAATATTTTATGAAATATTGGTGTTTCTTACAAAAAGTTAAATCCCTTGCATAATATATTAAGTTCAACATTCAAACAACTTAATAATAATTAATAAAAATTTTTTTAAAAACGTATTATTTAAAACGTTACAAAAATTAAATCACTGTTAGTTGAATTATATTTAAAGGAATACTGTACCAAGGCCAACAATTAAATTACAAAAATGAATCTTTTGTAAAAATTTTATCCAAGATTTTCGTTCCACTTGTCTTATTTATTTCTTCTAAATTTTCTGTATTTAATTCAGTATCCGTAAATATAGATGATTTTAAAATATTTTTAAGTTCATTTTCTACAAAAAAAAAAAAACAAAAATATTTTACATTTTATGAAAATAGTTATATAAGCAAATTTGAAGATTGTTTTACCGTAATCAAGATTCAAAATCTCTTGATTTCTTTCAAGACAATTTAAGATAATGAAAAGATTTTTCTTGATGCCAATATTTCCAATAAAAACAATAACTGGCTGATAGTAAGAGTCAAAGATATCACCAAGCAAAGTTGATGCAGTCTGACATAGTTCTTGAACAATGTTTAAATCTGCAAAATTTAAAATATATTAAGAATTGATAATTATAAATTTAGAAATGTTTTACCAAAAGATTTTTTGTCTTCTTCCCAAAATTTTAAAAATTGGTTGAAAATGGAAATAAAACTACAGCAAGTAAGTGCATAACAATTGCATATACTATGATTTACTTCATAAGAATTTCTTACCGAAGAATCTGATAAATTGATATTTTTAAAGCTAGGATCTATCATAAAAACTGGATAAAATTTAAAACAGTTACCCAATAATTTAATGTAATTTTCAAAAATTCGAAAAATTTCAAATTTGTTTTTGTATAAAACAAATTCTTGTTTTTTAATTCTATATTCTAAAATGGTACAGAATGTTTGCAAAACGCATCCGGTATTTGGTATTTTAACTATCTTTTTGTTCCCCGAATACACTATTTGAAATTTTGGAGATTTCTTACACATTTTATCTAAATAACATTTTTGTTTAGAAATTTCTTGAAGACAATCAGATATTTCAGCCATAATACGTAAGTTTGGAAGATGAAGACTTATGATGTTAAAATATTTAATATAACTTTCAATAAAATTATTAGTTTTTGCTAAAGTTGTTAAAATTAAAACAAAAGATTCCAAAATTCCTGAATAATAATCTACAGTCGAGGAAC
The DNA here is from genome assembly GCA_963942445.1 of Argyra leucocephala. NCBI lineage: Eukaryota > Metazoa > Arthropoda > Insecta > Diptera > Dolichopodidae > Argyra > Argyra leucocephala. The sequence goes on from OZ012679.1 coordinate 151,413,276, forward strand.
TCATCATTAATTTTAACACAGTTTCAAAATTTGTTTCTGATGAAATGAATATTTCCTTTACAGAATCCGTAACATTTTTTAGTTCAGGGATATTTTCTAACATAAAACAAAAAACTGCTATGAATCTTCTAAATGGAATAGTTCTTTCAAATTTGGAAATTTTATTTGGACAGAAGGCAGTTTGTTTAACGATCATTTTCTTTAAGCACAAAGAACAATCAATTTTTTCATCAACTTCAATAGTTTTTCCAATTCCTAATTTATTAAATTTAGAAGTGTTCAACTCTAAATATTTAATTAGTTTTTCAATGCCATCAGTAAACATTTTTCCAGTTTCTAAAATACAATTTTTATTACATTGTACAAGATTCCACTCTGCTAACATTGAACATAGACGTTCAAATTGTTTTTGGAAGTAATTTTCGATAAAATTATAATTGGGTACATTACTTTTAAGGAATAGTTCAGATGGAATTTTTTTTTTTTTTTCTGTAAGTTTTTCTTCTAATCTAAAATTTAATTTATTTATTTCAGATAAATTTTGATATTTTCGTATTATTTCAGTGGTATTTCCACCAACCGCGTTTTTTTGTTTTAACTGAACATTTTCAATCTTTTTTTGATTAAGTTCAGCTTGAATAACATTTTTTATACGCTCTAATTCTGTTATTTTGTTTTGGTATTCTTTGCGAAAATTATCATTTTCAGATATTTTTTGTATTCGTAATGTATCTAATGTTTGCTTTGATGTTCTTAATTCGTGTCTCAGTATTGAAGCCTTAAAAGCAAAAAATGTTTTAAGTATAATTTTTTTTTTATTAATAAAATTCTTACTTCTCCTTCCTTTGTTTGAATTTTTTCATTTAAATCATTGATTTGATCTGATAAAGTATTAATTTGTATTAGTTGTTTTTTATTTTCACATTGTAAACTATCCAAACTTTGAATTAATTTTTCTATTTCAATAGCATCATGCTGTCTATCTGTAGGTGTACTAATATTTGAACTTACACTATCTCTTTGTAAAAGTTGCAAGTTTTCATTTTTCAAACTCATAAGCTTGGGTCTCGAATTATTAGTTTTTTGTTGTACTGTTTCTATACCATATTTCATCGTAGTGGACTTATGTTTATTTGTGTTAGTTTCATTCGCTTTTTCAAAATTATTATCTTCCCATTCAAAATCAAAAGATTCATCAAAAAGTGATGAAGAATCTTGGTTTACAGTCGATTTTGTTATTGATTCTTTTCTTATTATTGTTTCCGACGTCTGAACTGGCATTTGAGTACTAGATTTCACTTGATGTCCGAAATTCTCAAAAGTAATTGAAATATTATTAAACATATCACTATTTGTATTTGTAGTACATAAATCATGGCTTTGAATCTTATTTTCTACCATTTGGGAAATCATTAACAAATCATCATCATCATCAAGATCGTCGTTCCAAACAGTTGAAAATACTGGAAGAGTGTTTGGTTTTTTAAAAATATTTTCATCATTATTTTTAGATGTAGAGGCTCCATAATTCAATTCATTTTTTTTTTGTATTGAAACATCTAACTTCGGTTTTTTATAATTTAGACTGCCACCAAAACGTTCATTTCCTCCTGGACGTTTAGCCATTTTTATTAAAAAACTTAAAACTTTATTGTTATTTTTAACAATTTCATAATTTTAAATAAAATTTGGTTAATTCAAGGCAGACGGCAGACGGTTCGATATTTAATATGTTGTAAACTATGATGAAAACAAAAAAAAATATATGCATAAAGTACTTTAAGGTTATGTCAGAATCAAATGTCAAACTGACAAATTTTTTAGATTGGCTACGTTTATATCGACGGTAAATTGAATTGAAATGTCTTTTTGATATTTTAATAATAGTTTGTACTTATTTGGTACAATGATATTTGTGTAGACTATGTAGGTGATAACCAATTCTACAGTTCTTCTAATATATTTTTATTTTTATTTACTCTACATATTTGTAAATTCTTGATTTTTTTGATATTTAAAATGTTGAAATTTATTTTGATATACGTGTATGTAAATATTTTGAAATACATACAAAAACAATGTAAATTTAAAATTCATATATAATGGATAATAATAATATATTTTTGTAGGTAATGGAAAGTGAAGAATTTTTATTACTGCCAGTTACTCAATTGGTCGATATTATATGTAGCGATGAATTGAATGTACGGTCCGAAGAACAAGTTTTTAATGCTGTGATGTCTTGGTTAAAATACAATGTAGCTGAACGAAGACAACATTTAGCACAGGTATGGCTCATGATACTGGCGTTGTATAAAAAGAATTTTTTTAAATAATATTAAAAAAAAAATTTAAGGTTCTTCAACATGTTCGCCTTCCATTACTAAGCCCAAAATTTTTGGTTGGAACTGTTGGCTCAGATTTACTTGTACGATCTGATGAAGCTTGTCGAGATTTAGTTGATGAAGCCAAAAACTATTTACTCCTTCCTCAAGAAAGGCCATTAATGCAAGGACCAAGAACACGACCTAGAAAACCAACTCGTAGAGGGGAAGTTTTATTTGCTGTTGGTGGTTGGTGTTCTGGTGATGCTATAGCATCCGTTGAGCGTTTTGATCCTCAAACAAATGATTGGAAAATGGTTGCACCTATGGTATTTTAGTTTAAAGTTACTATAGTATTTTAATACTTATCAATACTTAAAATTTTATGTTGATTTTTAGAGCAAACGTCGATGTGGCGTAGGTGTAGCTGTACTTAATGATTTGCTATATGCTGTGGGTGGTCACGATGGCCAAAGTTATTTAAATAGCATTGAACGTTATGATCCTCAAACAAATCAATGGTCATGCGATGTTGCCCCAACGACTTCTTGTCGAACCAGTGTCGGTGTAGCTGTTTTAGATGGATTTTTGTACGCAGTTGGTGGTCAAGATGGTGTTCAATGTTTAAATCACGTAGAACGATACGATCCAAAAGAGAATAAATGGTCCAAAGTAAATAACATTTAATTTAAAATAAATTTAGTCAAAATTTAAATTATATTATTATTTAGGTTGCTCCTATGACAACAAGACGTTTAGGTGTTGCAGTTGCTGTTCTAGGTGGCTATTTATACGCAATAGGTGGCTCAGATGGACAGTGCCCATTAAATACTGTTGAACGTTATGATCCTAGGTATAATATAAATGACTTGTTAGATAATGTAGGATGAATTAAAATATTTTTTTTTTTTTGTGTTTTCTTAAAGACAAAATAAATGGTGTGCTGTTAATCCAATGTCAACACGTCGTAAACATTTAGGCTGTGCTGTTTTTAATAATTATATTTATGCAGTTGGCGGTAGAGATGATTGTATGGAATTATCGTCAGCAGAACGTTATAATCCACATACAAATACCTGGAGTCCAATTGTTGCAATGACTTCACGACGAAGTGGAGTTAGTTTACCAAGTTTTATATATAAATTTGATTACTCAATTTAATTATTTGATTAAACACATTATTTTTAGGTTGGTCTCGCTGTTGTAAATGGTCAATTATATGCAGTTGGAGGTTTCGATGGATCAGCATATTTAAAAACAATTGAAGTTTATGATCCTGAAACAAATCAATGGAGATTATGTGGCTGTATGAATTATCGACGTTTAGGTGGTGGTGTTGGAGTGATGAGAGCTCCACAGACTGAAAACTATATGTGGTAATGTTATTTGAACATCAATTTTATTAACAAAAAACTAATTAAATATAATATATTTTTTATAGGATTCGTAAAGATTCTGTTGTTTGAATCTGATCTTCAAATATTAGCGTGAAATTTAAAAGTTTCCTTTAACAAATGTTGAATATTTAATAATTAATTTAAAAAATAAAATATATTAAAAAAAAATTTATAATTAAAATTGATTTAAATAGTTAATTCGATCTGCTAAAACTATAATAAATTTGGCAAATATATGTTATAAAATAAATTTTACAAAATACCGCCTGGAATCACATTTATATACTTATATAAATTAAAATATTGTGTTTATGAATATAGAACAAGCAGAGCAAACTAACAATAAACACAATTATGAAAATTAAATTGAAAATGATTTAAATTAAAAAAAATTTTTGTTTTTGATTTATTAAAATATACATATTTTAATTGTAATTTTTTTTTTTTTTTAACATTTTTATTAATTAGAAATCGAAAAAAGGTTTTTGCTACTCTTGACTTTTATAGTAAAAAAAAAAAATTTAAATAGTGTTAAGTGCTTTTAAAAAAAAATTCTGCTACAGCTTAATGAAAATTCATATCATTTTTGGAGGCTTTATTTAATTTTCGCATTTAATTGGTTATTTTTTAAAATATTTTAATATCTTCAAAAAATACAATCGGCCAAATTAAGAATTAACGGATATATTTTTAAAAACTTCATAACTATAATATTCTGATAAATTTAAATAACATTCTCATTTAATTTTTAAAATTTGATGTATATATATATATATATATATATATATATACTTATTTATGTACATATACCATTTTTAAATTAATAAATTTTTTTTTCAGTATTAAATGCAACTTATTCGAAATAAATCCAACTTTATCAGTTTTAAATTAAACATTTCCGTTTTGAATTAAGATTTACTTGCATTGTATTTAATAGATATGTAATTAGTAACTAATAATAATATTTGTAATTTATGTCACGGAGACTGGTTTAAGCATAAAATATTTATACAAAAATACGACGTATTTAAAACAAAGAAATATTAATTTAATATGGAAACGGTTAATTATAAACTGACAAAATCTGGAGGCTTTCGAATTTAAGTCAAAAGTCTAATAATTTAAGCCTCTAACTTATTGAAAATGATTTTAAATCGTAAAAAAAATTTTTGAGCAAAAGTGAATTTTTCAAAATTTATGTTAATTCTATGAAAAAATAAGTCTCAAGAAATCAAAAGAAATAATTGAGAGAAAATTATAGGAAAATGGATTTTTCATTAAAATAATACATAGTTTTTTTTTTTTTAGTTTTGCACCTTTTGCAACTTTTCGATTTCCTTTGGAAAAGAATCTACAAAAATACGAAAATCAACATATTAATACATAATTATCATTTCTAGGTGTTAATACCAGTATCTCATCTCGTTCTTTAATATTTTTTTTAATTTTTTTAGTACTTGTAATCGTAAAAAATGATATTCCTTTTTTTTTTTTTTTTGAAAAATCAATTTTAGTGTTTTTTCTTCAGAATTATCTCACAGTTTCTGGTACAATTTATTTGTAAAAAATTTAATTAATTTTTCTATCTTTGCTATAAATTTTTTTATTATTGTATTACATTATAGCCAAGTGTAAATAAAATAAATGAATTGTTGAAAAAAAAAAAAAAAAAATTTAATTCTAGAAATAAAAAAAAAATAAATTGTTATAAATTTAATATTAATAGAAATAACGAAAACAAAATAAAACAAACGCAATATAAACGTAAAAGTATATATTTTTTTTCAATATTTATAATGCGTAAACGAGCTCATTGTATTATTATTTTGAAGTGTTCAATTAAATAATATTTTGCCAAACCATAAAGAAATAAGTTAATTTTTTTTATTATACTTATATATTAAATTGAATCAGGAATTTAATTATTCTATTCTAATGTACCGCATTTTGCTATTCTTGTGTTTTGTTTTCTATTTCTATACGCAAATATATCCATATATGCAAATATATAAAGACAAATATGTATGTATTATATTTGAAATGAAATGGAAAATATGTATTTAATTATCATATTGTAATTTAATATAAGTATTTTAAAATTATTTTTATCGATATATATATTTTCTGAATTATGTTTTTTTTTTTTTTAATTTTTTCACTCATTTAATTTTTATTTAAATTATTAAAACAAAAAAAAAAAGCTACACGTAATTCAGATATAACAACACAAAAAAAAAAACCATTATATATAGTAAAATACTAATTACTAAAATAAGATATTTAAAAATTTATAAAAAAAATAAGTAGATGTTATGTTGATGGAAAACATATATTTAAACATTTGAAAATAATAATAAGAAATACATATATATATATATATATATATATATAAACATGTAATTATAATAGTAACAATAGAATAAAATTTAAATTAAGAATGTAATTTAAAGGAAAAAAATAATTTTTTTAATTTTTATTTCAATTTTTATATTTAAAAAAAATAAATATATATATACATTAAACAATATTTAATTTAAGGTTAAATTATTGGTAGTTAAAATTATGTGCATACATTGAAAAAAGTAAAAATTAAAAAATAAAAAAATAATATAAATAGATTAACAAAAAAAAAAATTAAAATAAAATAAAAGATAAAAATGGAAAATAAATAAACTAATTAATGGTAAGAATTTTAGTTTTTTATTTATAATTATTGTATGTATTTCATTTATTAATTTACAGAATTAATTTCCGTTTTGAAAATTTCAATTTATTTATATAATTTAAATTTTACGTATAATCATCATAAGTAATCATTTACTACGTATTTGTTTTCAACGAAAGTGCAAAAAATTATTTATCTGCTTTCATGTTTTCAAAAATTACCCGTAATAAATAATGTACTTACAGAAGATTGTTTTTACAAACTATAATATTATTTCAAAATAATTTTACAAAATTGACAAATCCTAATTACATAATATACAACCCAGAAATCAAAGAAGTAAAGAAGATAACTAAAAAGGATAAAAGAAGTTAAGGTTCTACAATAACATAGTAAATGTTACATAGTAATAGTACATAGTAATAGTTCTACAATAACATTTTGAATCTAGGAATCACCTCACTTTTTCGTGCTGAATTAAGTACGGTACTGCATATTTTACACTACAAATATCTACAATATTTCGAGTATGTACAATTACTGGTGGATCTGATCTACTCATATTTGTAGAAAACTACTTGCCACTACTGTCAGGAACTAAGCAAGCGCGCCTTCTCAATTAGAATAGTTTCATTTTATTTAATTTGTTAACCACACTTATACTAACCACTTATTTGTTTTGTTGTCATTTGTTTATATTATCCCAAAGACAAAGGGGGTACTAACTAGACCAGATCGAAAAAAACCATATTCATATTTTTTAGTAAATCATCTGGAATCGAACCTGGGACTTTTCGGTTGAAAGGCAGGCGCTCTGCCTATTGCGCCACCCATCGTGTTAATTTCATTATCACTGAAATAAAATGAAAATATGCTATTAATTAAAACGAAGTACTTGCATACATACCACTCTACAGTAGGGGAACGTTGCGACTGGTTCTATTTGTTAATCTCAGTATTCAAAAACTCGTTTTTAATATTTCGGGGTTTTTAGATTTTTTAAAGCTTAAAATCTTTTTAAACCTAGTTTTTTTTTAAAAAAAAACAAACTTGTCAAAGTCATCCCGTTTTATAAGATAATGTAAATTTTTCGTAAATAAATTAATTATAATTACTTTATGGTATTACTTATTAATTTATTTACGAAAAATTTACATTATAATCTTAATTAATTATAATTACTTTATAGTAATATTCTGTTGTATTTTTAAATTACTCAGACTAACCTTATGGTTGTGGTGGGAAAATTTTAGAACTTCAATTCAAAATACCTTTAAAATTTATGAATTAAAATTAACTCTTCATTTAATTTCTATTATTTATATTTATTGATAATCTAATCATACACTACAAAAAAAAAAAAAACATAAAGATACGGAAAGTGACATACATATGCTAGTACTAGTAACTTAAATAAAATATTAATTACATAATAATCACAAGATAAAATGTCGTTGAACTGTTTTTGTTTTCCTTCAAAAACTATATAATGTGTAGAATTAAAAATTATGGGTTCAAAATTGAGTTCATTGAAACTAAGATTTATTTATTTATTTTTGGTTTTTTGTTTTTTAGCTTATTTATCTAAAAATAATAATGACAAAGAAGGTTAGTAAGAAGAAAACTAGAATTTTTGTTTTTAATTTGATTGAAAATACTACTACAATGCTACAATTCTATTCCTTTAAAAAAAAAAAAAACAAAATTAAAACAGAATACATGAATAACATTGAGTTTTTATTCGCTTAAATAAGGGTCTTTAAAAAACGTACATACCTATTTTATTTTTGGGGGAAAACATATAAGGATAACAAATTTTTTGAAAGATTTAAAGGATCTATTAAACCTTTTTTTTTTTTTCTGTATTAATTTGATATCAAATGATGAACACTTTTCTGATTTGATTTTTTTTTTTTTTTTTTTTTTTTGTGTAACAGAATTAGAAGTTTTCAAGGTTATTTTAAATTTAGAGTGCAATGAACTTTTAGGGAAGGATGTTCATTGTAAATTTATAATTTTTTTTTTACAAATTTATTTTAAATAACAAAACCTTGATATAATATTTTTATATTATTAAGTTTTTTGAACTCTTTAAAAGGATTTTTTTTCCATTTGTTTTGAATTCTAATAATAGGAATAAATTTGAAGAAATAAATATAAAATGATCTAAATATAAAATTTTAGCTGTCTGAATTATTAAAAATTAAAAAGTAAAATTTTAAATAAATTTTTGAAAGTTTGTACATTACATACATACATATATATACAATCCCATGCGTGGGGCATAGTGCGATGATAAAGTCTTTCTATCGTTTACTATTTGTGATTAACTTCCTCAATTGGGGTAATGTTCTTTGTATGATATTTGCTTGAGTTAAAATTATTGTTTTACATGTTTTTCTCGGCCTTCCGAGGTACCCTGAGTATGATCATAATCTTTTAGATATTAAAAATTATTTATTTACGTTTTAAAAATTACATTATACCAGTGAATATGATAAAGTTTATTCGAAAATCGTATGAAGAATTCTAATTGTTGTTTGACTTGGCATATACAACCACACACAAAATTGGTTTTTTTTTTCTTTTTTGATATATCAAGTAATTAAAATGCAAACTATCTTTAATTACCTTTACAATTGCATATTCAAATTTCTGTTGTATCAAATAATTCACAAAATAGACGGTACAAATTACGCAAATTAGTTTAGAAATATAATCGTAATTTTTATATAAATATAATTAATTATAATAACTTATGCACTGTTTACTGAAGATGACAAATTCAACGTTGTCGAAACATGTCAAAGTTTTAATTTTAATTTTTAAATAAAAAAAAAAGAAAAACGTCCACATAGACGAAAAATAAAACAAAGGAAAAATATTTTCTATTTAAAATATAAAAATTAATTCACCTACATATATATGAATCTTTTTACGTTGATGAACATTAGAAAAAATTTTGAGCTTCACAGTTTTTTATTTACTTTATTTAATTAATAATATTTACTAAAATTGTATTAAAACTAAGAACTGTAAATCTAAATAATTAACAACCCAAAGACCAATATGTTAGTGCTCTTTTGCTTTTGTACCGATCCGATATACATTATAATTAATCAAAACTATGTCAATAAATAAAAAAAAATAATAATATTCAAATTATAACGGTTATAAATTATTTAGGTGCCTATTACACATCATTCTTTTCATAAATCATTTCGTCCATATATTGACAATATATGGATGAAAAGAATGATAACCGATGACACATCAATCATGCACTCGTCAATCATTTTATACATTTTGCAAGGACACACTGTGGAATTGTTTTGAATATATTGATAATTTCGAATAACTAATATATGAATATTAAAAATATAATTTTTTGAGGGAATGTTTTTAACTTCAATTTAAATTGAATTTTTAAAGTAAATGTTGGGTATAAAAAACCACAAATTTCAAATATTTTTTTGCACATTTAAATAATATATCAATCGTTTTTTTACAATAATTACTATAATTATTAAAATTAATATAAAAATTATTCTTTTTGAATTACATCACAAATTAATATTATAATAACCTTATCAGAAAATTCCCAAAAAATAATATTTGAACAATCCCCAAAAAGCCATTTTTTTAATTCTGCTGATTGATGACATGGTTGATGGGAATTTTGCTTGCATGATTGATGACATGATTGATGAGAATAGAACCACCATCAACCATTTCTCATCAATCAACGGTCAATGATTGACAATATATTGATGAATGATTGATGTGTAATAGGGCCCTTAGGCTCTATTTTATTTCTTTGTTTATATTTCGAAATTATATATTAATATAATATAATTAAATATATGTACATATAGATAATTTCTGCTTATATGGAAATAAAAAATTGGCAGAAACTCTGCAAAATTTTAATAAGACTGACTCAAAAGACCGACTATTACAAAAATAAATACATTCTTTGTAGATTCAGCAGATTTTTCGCGGTGTTTTTTTTTTTTTTTAATTAATATGCTGTTCACACTACGGCTCTATAACAAGTTATCAGCGACAATAAGTAGCTACAAAAGAAAAATTGTCATTCTGTAAATGTTCTGCTATTATGAACTCCTATAATAATTAATTTTTATTATAAAAATTAATATTTAAAATCAATATGATGAAAATTATAATTTTTAAGATATTCCCCTATCAGTATGCAATCTATTTTTTCAAATTTTAGGAGGAAAAAATGATTAATTTATTAAGTTTTTTAAATTTCAAATTTAATAACAATTTATATAGCTTTTTATGTACATTAAATACATATGTTAATAAAAATTATAAGAGAGCCATAGTAAAATTTTGACTACATGTTATCAGTTATCACAACAAATACTATGCGTCATTTATTTTAGAACGTGTTTAAACTCATTTACCTTGATTTCTAATCTATGTCGATTTTTTTTTTTTGCAATTCCCAATAAATTACGATTTCTTTTTCAAATATGTGTTATTAAATAATATTTGTATACAAATGTATTGAGCACAGTAATATTGTCATTTTAATTGGCAAATTAGAACACTTTGATAAAATTAATTGAAAAAAAAAAATATTTCATAATCAAAAAAATAATAAAAATAAATACAATGACCTTCAACTACTTCAAAAATGATATATACATCGTATATTAGTTCAACGACCTATTAAAAAATGAATATACATAAATTTTAAAATAATATATTTATACATTTTTATTTAAAGTTTCTATTTTTTTATTAACTTTAAAGTTTATTTACTTACTTCTCGGTGCTACAAATCTTGAAGGTCCTGGTTAATAAAATTCAAATAACGATTTTTTTCGTATTGGATTCACATCAAATTACAGTTATTGTAGATAGGTGGTATATATGTAGTATATTTCATATTATGCTTTCATTGGTGATGGTGCATAAATGAGATACGATATCGAATCAGGTCTAAGTTTTGATGACATCGAAAATGCAGTATTTGAGTTTTAACTACAATTTAATATGTTCCATAATGAATCATATACAATGTAAATAAATTCAAAATGCTTGCTTATTTCTTCAAGTACGTAGAAAGAAACATAATAGAAACATTTTATAATTAATTATATTGTATATAATATGTTATGGAACATACTACATTGCAGTTATAACTCTAATACTGAATTTTTGATGTTACCCTCTGTAGCTCAATAAGTATGTACATAATATTTTAGATAACTTTCTTTTTGTGAAATGCCATTTCTTATTACATTTTTTTGAAACAGAAAATTTATAGCTAAAGAAAATTGGGTAAAAATATTTCCAAATATAGCGAGAAATTCCGAAGTTCAAAAGAATATAAAATATTTTCTATAATCAAAATTAATTGAATATTTTTTATAATCTTCGTGAAATATGAAGGGCAGTCCTCCGTGAAACCCGAACGGCAGCATGTCACCGTAGAAATCCCTAGAAGTTATGGAAATTCGTTTCTAACCTCAGCATCCCGAATGTGGAACTAAATTCCATCTTATGTGTTCCCAAAACATTTTAAATTCTATATTTATAACATTCAAGATAAACATTAACATCTTCGTTCGAAATTGTATTCCTTCCATTCTACTTTCCTCCTTTCCTAATTTTTCTTCTGTACCAACCGGCATATAAGGTCTGCACCTAGTGGTTTGGCTAAAAAAAAAATCTATTTAAACTATATAATCGTTCAATTCAATTTAATTCTTTTTCAATATTTAGGGCGTTTCCGAACCTCTCACACTTTCACTTGATACTCGCACTAAACCTGTCAAATCGCACTAAATTCAATAAATTTAATTTTGCGATATCTAGTGTACTTGAGACTACACTAAAATTTTGACAACAAATAAAGTGCGATTTGACAGGTTTAGTGCGAGTATCAAGTGCAAATGCGAGAAATGAAAAACGAGTATCAAGTGCAAGTGCAAATTCGGAAACGTCTTTATTATGACCCAAAAAAATCCCGTGATAAAAATGGCTTTCATATTTGTTAAAAATGGCTGACATATTTGTATATACTATAATTATAATTTTTTTCTACTACCTTTCTAGAAGAAAAGAATTAAAATGTTAACAATTTTATAAATTTAATTTTCTAATTCTCTAATTCGATTCAATTAATTAGACCGAATTGTTGATAAAAGGATAAAAGCTATACTTTAAATATTTTCATAGAAAAGTTGCATAAAATTATAATTGAGTCTATTTGTGTAATTTACGTTCGTTTTTTCTAGCTCTTGCTTTATGGTTCTCTGTTTCATTCTATGTTCATTCGCACGATGTTATTTAACGATTTTCTGAGTGTATGATCCATATTCATTTCTTCCTTCTGATTTGCTTCAATATATCTATATATCTAGGTTCTTCACTGGTTAGTATTCAGAGGTCCTTTTTGCTTATTGTGTTTGGCTAGAATATTTGGTATATTGTCCTTAGACAGAAATTTTATTGCAAAAATGTTATTTAGTCTGTATATATTCAGATTTAATAATATATTTTGGTAAAACCACTTAAACATTTTATCCTTGTTAAAAAAAAAAAAACATAATAAGGATAAGGTCCTTTTTAATTTAAAATTTTTAAAATGACAACTGAATTGAAAATAATTTTATTTAAACATTTATTGGAATACTTAAGCAATTTCGTACTTTTATAAAGCAGTAGATAACTACCAAATTTTGGCAACAACCAAAATAAAAACAACAATTCGCATAATGAAAAATGTGCGTGTAATGTTCAATAGCTGTTTTGTTTTTTTTTTTTTTTTTTTTTTTTTTATAAAGTTCAACAGGTATTCAGAATTTTTGGTTGTTTCTTAAGGAAGTTGCTTATGCGCAATACATTTTTGACAATATAATAATAAAAAGAGTATACATATATAGGTACCGAGGAATAAAAAATTAAATTTGAATAAAACAAATTTATATTTTGAATTAGTTATAAAAAAAAAAAAACAAAACAAAAACAAAAAAGCTATTTTGCGAAAACATGGATTTTTATTAAATGTAAATACATTTAGTTCCATTTATTCATTCAAAGATATTTATTTTGTTATTATACAAATATAAATCGTTAAATAAATTGAACCAAATTTAAATTACAAGAAAATAGATTCAAACATAAGAATTATAGTAAGTAAGTAAATATGAAAATTAAACTTAAATTTAAATATTAATAAAAAAAAATACAGTGTTCTGATGATGGTGTAATAACCGTAATCGATCAAGGTTTAGAAAAGCATACCTAAATTTTTTAACATTTATTTAAAAAAAACAATAAAAATTATTAATACAAATAATGTAAATAAATATTTTGTTTTTTTTAATAATGTAAAATTTATAATTTATTGGTTTGCAATAATGTTTAAAATTATGACTTAAATCAAAATATTAAAAAAAATACAATTTAAAGCACTGATTTGTCATAATCATGGAGAATTTATAGATTTATAATAATTTCGTATAACGATTTATATTTGTTTATTTTTATTTTATATCTTTGTTTTAACAGTTTATTTTAACAACATTAATTTAATTTATATATTGTATGTACTGTATTGAACTAGTGTATTAAACTTGGTTATAATTTAAAATTTAAAATTACTAAAATTTTAGTACAAGTTTTTTTACATTTAATTCTGATTTAATTCACTCTATTGGGTTAATTTTATTAATTTTAAATTTGTATTTTAACATTTTACTTTACATTTCCAATTTTTTTTTTTAACTTAAAAACCGTGCTATTAAAATTATTAAATAAAAATGTACAAAATTGGATGTGCATAAAATAAATTATAATGACAAGTAAATAAATAAAAATTTAATAAATTCTTATATCAGTTAAAATTAACAATAATTTATATTGTTGAAAGTTATATAAAATATTAAATCAAATAAAAAATAAAAAAAAAATTAAGTTCAGAGATTATGTGAAGGTTGAGAAAATTTCATTTGTTTAATAATATTACACTAAGAGAAATAATATGTTTATCCAATGGTTGTGAAAAATATATTATGGTGGTCACTTTAAACTGATTATGTTAAAATGTATAGTTAAAACAAACATTTGACATGTTAATGAGAAATATAATTATGGTTGATAAAAACATATTATATTTGTGTTAAAAATATTATAGTGAATCGAAATATGTATATTATACCTAAGTTATAATAAATTATGGTTGTTTATTCCAATTTTTGTTTCAATTATAAATAATATTGTTGCAAAAAATATTTTTTGTAATATTGTTGTGATTGTAATAATATTGTTGTGTGAACTATAAATTATTTTTGTTGCAACCATATAAGAAACTTCTTAGCTTTATATAAAACCCATAGTTATATGATGTAATTTTGTTAGTGTAACTATATTTTCTAACCATATTATTGTTCTTTAAATTATGGTTGGTACAAAAAAATTATATTGGTTGGTCCAATATATAAATTATATTGCTTAAATGTCCATAATCCAATAATCCAGTAGTTGTAACAAACATATATTTTGGTTAAAGAAATCATATTATAGTTGTTTTACAAATGTTCGTATAGTACTAATCACATCTATTATGATTGAAGCAGTCATATTATAGCTGCATTGTGATTAAAGTAATCATATTATGGTTGAAGTAATCATCTAATATAGTTGAAATAATCATATTATTATAGTTAGTTATAATATGAATTATTATATATTTGAAGTAAACATACATATTACGGTTGAATTAATCATATTATGGTTAAAGTAGTTATATTATGGTTGAACTAATCATATTTTAGTTGAAGTAATCATATTATGTTTGAAATAAACATATTATGGTTGAAGTAATCATATTATAGTTATATTATGATTTAAAAAGTAATCATATTATGTTTGAAGTAAACATATTATGGTTGAATTAATCATATTATGGTTAAAGTAGTTATATTATGGTTGAACTAATCATATTTTAGTTGAAGTAATCATATTATGTTTGAAATAAACATATTATGGTTGAAGTAATCATATTATAGTTATATTATGATTGAAAAAGTAATCATATTATGTTTGAAGTAAACATATTATGGTTGAAGTAATCATATTATGGTTAAAGTAATTATATTATGGTTGAACTAATTATATTTTAATTGAAGTAATCATAGTTTGATTGAAATAATCATATTACGGTGGAAATAATCATATTATATAATAATATATTTGGCATTAAAATAAAATGAAATAATTGAAATAAAACGTATTTATAAATGTAAATGTAATTTAAAAATTTTCAGCTAATGAATATTATATTGGTAAGTGTTTGCATACATTTTACCATAACATTTTATAAACTAACCACTAATTTTTTTTCTAGATTCTGAAATACAATGAAGTACTTTTATGGGAAACTGCATTAAATGTTTTTTCAATATAGCTAAGTTGAAATAATTTATACAAATAAAAAATAATAATTAACGAAAATTCAGACAAACTATATTGAAAAACTAAGATTAGAATACAAGTTTGTTAAATAATAATTATTTATAATAATCTGTTCAATTAAATATTTACTTACTTTTATGGCAATTTATTACGAAAGTTCATGCTTTTTTTTAAAATCTCTTGTCAAATGTTATAATATAAGTACTTTTGATTTTTTTTAGGTAATCTTAACTATTATAATATACTTATGTTTTTGTTTTTAATATTTTGCAGTCATCAATATCTGAAAATGATAAATTCAAATGAAAGTTCAAATTGAAAGTGCTGATGTACAAAGCACCAATTTAACCAAATTTAATATTTTTTGTACATTTATTTATTATTATTGACAGAAAAATATAAGTCGCTCTAGAAATTAACTATACTGTGCTCTTATTTCAAATTAAAGATAGTGTTACTGCAATCATAATTATTCACGTTTGTGAGAATAATATTATTATTTGATGTACTATAAAATATTATGTTTGGTGTAAACATAATTATTTTTTATTCAACCATATTATACATATACTTATTTATTTTTAACATTATATCTAATATAGTAGTGGATCATGCTTAAAACAACAATATTATATTGTTGAGAACAAAATATCATCCTGTAGAAAGTTACTATGATTATGCTTACTCCAATTTTTGTTTCAATTATAAATAATATTGTTGCAAACATAATTATGGTTGTGAATATAATAATATTGTTGTGTGGACTATAAATTATTTTTGTTGCAACCATATTAGAAACTTCTTAGCTTTATATAAAACCCATAGTTACATGATGTCATTTTGTTAGTGTAACTATATTTTTCAACCATATTATTGTTCTTTAATTTTATAGTTGAGCCAAACATTTTTTTTTCTTTAGTGTAGCTTATACCGGGTGTTCCAATACATGCGTATCTGTTTTTAAAAAGAGCTATTGAAGAAAAATCTTGAATACCCGGTATATTATGTGTTTTATGAGTTTTTAGTAAAATTGTTAAATTGCAAAAAAATAAAAAAAAAATTGGAAATTTACTAAAACGGTTGTTTTTTTTAACTACATACCAAAAGTTTATATAAAAAACGAATTTCTAAATTTATTTTAAAACTCAAATTATTTTGTATGTATTTATTTATTGGTCTATTTGGTATTAGGTGGTATTAATTTAAAATATTGTATATGTACCTACCCCGTAACGAGCGAAATCAATAGATGGTCTAACAAAACAAGATCAATATTAATAATAAAAAATTAGATTTTAGAAACGTAGGTACTCCAGAATCTGTAAACTTAAATTTTATAAACAGAAATCTCTGTTTCCAATTTTCTTAATCTAAGCTCTTGTAACTTTAAATTTTTGTTCTATAATCAAAAAATGAATTTTTTACAAATTTTAATTGTTATTAAGGTTATTAATTTTTTTTTGTACAAAGTGGTATGTCAAAATTACGAAGGTTTTTAATTATTTTGAAAGACTTGCCGCTTATAGAAATTTATATACTCGTATGTAGTAAATTTTGAATTTTGAAATTATTACTATTTTTTATTGAATATAATTTAAATTATATAGAATTATAATTTATAAAAACTAGCTGCCAGAGTTATCGTTTTTTGTTTTTACAAATATATACATATATTTTAATTATATTTATTTGTTTTAAATCTGCAGATTAACTTATAAATTTATATATTTTAATTATTTTTTAATTTTTATATTGTAATACTCTACAAGAAAGTTTTTCTTTTTATTTTGTTTTTATAAATTTTACTATAGATATACAATTTTTTAATTATTTGTTTTTAATTTAATGAAAGTCAGTTTTAAAATAACATACTGAATATAAAGTCGGTACAACTTCGCAGAATAAATAATGCTTAGTTATATTTATCTACTTTTAATTTTGTCAATCAAATATAGAAATTAGTTTTTATTGAGTTAAAGACTGTCTACTCCGCAGCAGAGCTAAGAGCAGTGTCTTTTTCTCTTTTGATTAAATTTCAAGCTCGAAACAAATAAAAAACAATAAATTCTCAAAAAAAGTTTAATTTTGAAATTATGTAATTATAATATCATAAATTGTTGATTTTATTTAAAAGCTATAAAAAAAACAAAAAAAAAAAAAATAAAAATATAAAAAGTCTGTGCCCTGTTTAGGGGTAGTTTAAAATACAACTAGTAAGATGGATATATATCATTTCATCAGAAATTAAATTAAATTAAACGAATGAGCCGAAATTACTCTTAAATAGATGTATAGTTTTCGACATTTAATTAGTTAATGTAATTTCTCTCTAGTCTATTCGGTAGAATGGTAAAAAATGTAATCAAACAGAGTGGCAAGGACAGGTTCAAATATCCTAGTAGATACAAATTCTTTCATTCTCCTAGACAAGATGATGATTTGATATGGGTAATTATAATAGCAACAGTAAATTCATCAAATCAATTTTAAAAATGAAAAATTATTTTGAGCATGTTGAACTATTTTCAGCTATGTCCAGCTACTGGTCTACACTGCTTCCATATTTGATATAATATTCATTCATTTATTTTGGTTTTATATTTCAAATCATTATTTATCATTTATTATTTAAAATAAAAACACTTAAGTTAAAAATAAATCCTGAGCATTTATAAATATGTAACACAATATGTAGACAAATAAAAAAATATTTAAATAAATATCAACATTGAAATTTTTTCAAATTGAAATTTTCTGTGTTAGGATTACAAAAAAAAAAAAAATTGTTATATGTATTGTTACATAAAAATATAACATTTAGTGGTTACACTGTTGAATTACATTTTACATCTATTGTCATAGCAGTATCATCATCCGTCATGTTATCAATACATACATATTTAGTCTAATCATATAATTATAAATAATTATTTTAGCATTTATTAATAAGTTATATAGTAATGTATTCCAGTAAGTTATAAATAGTAAGACAATGAGACAAAGCTATCTCTCTCTCTATTAAACTTTGTGTTTAATCTTCAAATCCCTCTACAAATAACCAAATACTATATTATAGAAAAAAAAAATCAATTGTGTAGTTTGGCTTAATTATTAAACTTAATTACTAAACGTTAACGAAAATTTTGGTCTTGCTTAATATTTTCTTCCCAATACTTCAATCGTAAGAACTGATGAATGACTGTCAAACTGATAACATAAATAACTCTATGGTGAGTGCACCTCTTCATCCTAATATCAATGATTCATTTGATTTGGCATTTCAAAACGACGGCTTTTATTTAAATAATCATTGTCCTGTAATTGCCCATCCGTAGGGCATAGGGCGAAGAAAGCTCTACCTATGAAATTTCTCGTAATTGTGAATTTAAATAGTTGTTTCTTATTTATTTTTAACAGTTGACTCTACTGATAAATCTGCCGGCCAACTTATAGGTCCTTTTATTTTTCGAAATGTGAGACTCATTTTAATTTACTAAATAATTTTCAAAAATTTTTTTATTTACTAAATAAATTTCCACTACATTTTAATATTATTGGCAACACTATTTACGTTGCTTTGAAAAATTTGTCGCATCTAAATAAAACTAGTAGTAATTTTCCTATATATATATATATAATTATATAATTATATATATATAATTAAATTTATTTTAAAAATTTGATTTATAACCAGTTTGACCATCTTATTGTTTGGTTTTATAAATTACTTAATTTATTTATTATTTTTTTTTTAAATTTTAATTTTACATGTTATTTTTGTCCACGTTTTTAATTTAAATTATTCGTTTTTATTTAAAAAAAAAAATATTTTTAATATATTTTTTTGTTATTATTTTAAAAAAAAAAAAATGTATTTAGTTTTTAAAATTATTTAAAATTTATAAAGAAGAAAAAATTAAAATTTGGAACAATTTTTGATATGGGTAATTATTAATATTATTAAAATACATATCTATATTATTATTTAAATTTTAATTTAAGATTAAATATATTGAAAGTGAAAAAATGAAAACTTTTAGATATTATATAAAAATTGTTCAAATAAAAGTTAATAATTTTGATATTGATTAAAATTTTAATAATTGGCGGGATGGGCCATTATTATACATACCTATATTTTGTGCAAAATGTTAATTAGATATAAACACTGGAATTTTATACAATTATATTCGGTTTAAAAACACTTTTAGTTAAATACTTATTTACTAATTAAAAAAAAACGAAGATTTTACATTAATTTTAAGTGTAAATATATGATGCTCTAAATTAAAAAAGTGTAATTATAATTTCTTACGTATTCCATATGAACAATCAATCTAATTAGAATTTTGCTTAAATATTTGTTTGGGAGCTTCTTCTCTAATATAATGTGTTCAACTGGTTCAACTAAGTGCATTGGGGTGTTGTAAGATTTTTAAAAAAGAAATTTTTATATATTGAATGTTATGTTTTCAGTTTTATATATATATATATATATATATTTATTTTATTATGTAAAACAGATATCATTATATTATACTTAGAATTTTAACTTCTATAGAAATATCTGGTTGATTTTTGTTTACATTTTAAAATAAGTATAAATTTATTTATTTCAACCAAAATATGCCTTGCGAGATTATTCTCATTCTAGGCTTTATATAAAAAAAAAGAAAAAATAGGGTATTCACTATGTAGGTTTAGCAGTAAATTTTATTTTTTCAAATTTAATTTTTCGCGCTATAACTATTCTTTCAGAAAATAATTGACTTTAAATTTTAATTTTTTTTTTTTATTTAATTTAATATTAATATCAAATTTAAATTTAAAACCAAATACATATAGCTACATAATTTTATTTCTTTTCTTTACAAAAAACAAAAAAAATGCAGTAAAATTTAAATATTAATATTTGAAAAAGTTCGTAATACAAGTCAATGTTTAAAAGAAGTCTAATTTTAGATAGAAAAAAAATTAAAAAACATATTCGTCCTTACAAATTAAATCTTTTTGATACTATTTTGTTTTATTTTTATTGTTTTATTTAATTCTAAATTTTATTTACTATGTTCTTATGTGTTAACTATACTTAGGAAAAAATCCTATATAATTAAAATTATTTCCTATTAATTCAATTATACTTTACTATTAAAACTCGTCAATGGAATATAAAGTTTTAAAATAACGATTCGAATCTTATTAAATCATTAATTGATAGTATTGTCCTGTAAATATCATGATCCATCACATTTATAATTTCAATAGTATATCCTATTATAATAATAGTTTTAATAATATTAATTTAATAATTAATCTATACTGTATCATAATATATTACAAAACTAGTATTAAGAAAACAAAAAAAATACCTTACATATTCCTAGGAAACATTTGTTTATATTTTTTTTAATTAACTATACAGTAAATAATTAATTTTAAAATTATTTTCTTCATTTTGTTAAATCTAATGTTATATTAGTGTTATTTTGATATGTTTAATATCAGTTAGTTATTATGTAGTTATTTTGATAGATTTAAGCTATATTTCAATTTACATGATAAAGAAGAAGTCTGTTAAAATGTTAAAGTAAAAGTAAATATAATTTATAACTAATAAATATTGTTTAATTTAATTTGAACTGATTTAATTTTACATAACAAACATATGCACTATAGAAAAATAGGATTTGCCCCATTAAATTAATATGATAAGAAGTATAAAAGTAATAATATTTTATATTTAAATTAATGTGATGCTTCTATTATAAAAAAAAAGTATACAACTTCGACAATACTATACAATACTACTATAATAGATATCGCCGGGTGAGTTCTTAAGTGTCCAATATACCAAAAAATGAAATAAGAAAAAAACGCATTTTAAGTTTCAAAGCAATTTTTACGTATTTTTTTAAGGATATAGAAAATCAAACTTTTTGTGACATAATCTGTAATTTGTTAGCTTTGAAATACTATGTTTAGATTTCTTAAAAAAATTATATATTTCTGTTGATATTCGAAATTTGAAAAAATAGCCCAAATGTATATTGGACAAAACGTATGGGTGACAAATATTTTGAAAAAAATATTTTTTTCAATGTCCAATATCTTATGGGGAATTAACACAGTTAATAAAACTTCATTTGATATTGGATACTTAAGAACTTAAACTAAACATTTTTCTCAAGTTTTGGAAACAAAAAATAAAACTAACAAAGACTTTCAATATTAAGGAGAAACATTATTTTATTCATTCAAACACATTTAATTAAATAATATAAAAATAAAACAAAACAGTCTAAACTAAAGAGTCAAAACTAAAAAACAAATCACAATGTGTATTAAAAAAATTATTAAATAAATCATAAAAAATAAACAGCCTTTCTTGCTTTATGTTATGACAAAATCTAATACTTATAGCCTGTAAAATTTTCGTTGTGATAATATTATTTTTATTTTATTTTGCACTGAAAAAAGAAATAGGAATGGTTGTCGCTTTTTTTATACAATTTTTCCTATTTTTATAACAACAAGCGGTATAGTGGACATTTTTAAGAATTATTCCTATATTTTTTTTGTAAATCACCATCCGTTTTTAGAACAATAACTATATTTTTTTTTATAATAACTCACAATTTTATAGTAGTTTTTCTTATTTTTTTAATAACATTTCATAAAAGTATACGACTTTATTCGAAAACGTATAAAAAATGTAGGAATTAGACCCAGAAAATTTAGAATAGTTCTGAAAAATTGTTAAAAAATATTGAAAATATACTAATAAAATAAGAGTTATTGTTTTAGTTGTAGAATGTTTCTTACAAAATTACGAATATTCATTTAAAAAATGAGAAAAACTGATCACAAATATGAGAAACATTACTAAAGTTATAGTAGAGTTTGCTAAAAAATAGGAAAATTGAGTGAAAAAAACGAGAAAAACTGATCATAAACATGGGAAACGTTACTATAATTATAGCCATGTTTCCTAAAAAATTGGAATATTGACTGAAAAAAATATGAAAAATTCCTATAATTTCAGGAAGTTTTACTATACTTTAAGACATTATTGCTCTCATATTTATAGGAACTTTTCAATAAGAACGTACTAAATAAAAACACCAAAAATATTATTTTCAAGAAAAAAAATTTATTTTATGATTTTTTTAGTTATTTAATTTTTATTTATTTAAATATACTAATGAACTAATAATATAAATGATTCAAAATTTTTATAATTATTTATAATTTTTTCTTTAACATAATTCTTCTTTTCACTTCTAACATGTTGATGTAACTTTCAAATATTTGTATTTAATTTTTTTTACATCTCAGTTATTTATTATATTATATTAAAAACACCTACGAAAATTTTGTGCGACAAAATCAGATGTGGATGGAGAGTTTTTTTTTTTCATTAAATATCTTCTCAGTAATCTTCTGTATGTGCTCTTCCACAAGATAGTTAAGCTATAATTATTCAAATTATAAAATTATATTTTTTAAGCAACTAGTTTATTTATACCATTGATTAATAATAATATAGTATTATTAATCAATGTTTATACTTACATTAATGAACATAAAAAATGATTGTTGAACTTCGGTTTTGCTTAATTTATAACGATTTATCTCTTCGCACTTTCTGGCTTTTCCTGTACAGTTTTGTATACCGATGAAGCTAATAAAAATGGAAGAACAGCAAAACCCGCAAGTGGTTCTTCTTATAATCTTATATACAAATACAGCAAGTATGGACAAAAAAATATTTCTTTGATCCAAATAAGTTGATTCAATCTACAGAATAATAAAATGGATAAAATTTTAAATAAAATTTCTTATAAACTTGTGTTAATATTGCAGAGTTTCCCTGATTAAAATTTAGAAACCTATGAATATAATTTTTTTTAATTGCTTACCCCTTGAAAATCATCCACAAGTTCGATCATGTTCCACTCAATTAATTTAAAAAAAAAAAAAATCACTTAATGACAAATCAATCACTATAAAATGTACTTTACAAATAAAACGACGCCCAGCCTATAAAGCTACGTGAAACTAAATTTTCCGCAACAAATTTCTTATTTATTATATTTTTAACATTATTTGTCCAAAATATAAGACCTATTACAATATTTATTAGAAGTTTTACTTTTGAGAGAAAAATTTTCCTTATTATGATAAATAACTTTTCTTAATATTTTGAAAAAAAAATAGCAGTTTAGCTCAGATATTCTACAAATAGTTTGTAGTAACTTTTCTTATATAAAATATAATAGTTATTATAATTGTTTTTACATTTTCATAAAAAAGTATGAGATATTGCTATTTATTTTGTAAAAATTCCTATAATTTATTAGGAATTTATCTCACATATTTGCATTTTATATTTTGAAAATATCTCAATAAAATAATAAGTTATCTAAATGAAATTGGAGATATCACAATAAAAAAACGTAAAGAATCCTATATAAATAACCACTACTATTATTTTTATAACAAAATTATTGTAAATTTTCCTATTAACTTGGTATTATTTTTTTGGTAAAATTTATTATTTAAACTGGAATAAGTACAAGATACAATAACAAAATTTATTATTTTTTTAGTGAAATACCCAACAGATATAAGGAAACTTACCAAGCGATTAAATTGTTAATGGCTTTGTAAACCTTACTAAAAAAATAGATAATTATCTAAAAATAATAAGAACTTGACTCAAAAAAATTGTAAAATTTACAAAAAAATCGGTTCTTATAAAAATAGGAAAATTTATAAACCATTTTTTTTCAGTGTGAAAATAGTCTTATAAAATAACACGTCCTCAGGTGGCATGTGATCAAACATGGATACAATATCTTTTATTTTTTCTTGTGTAATGGAACTTGTAGTTTTTAAATGTATTACTTTAGGAATTTGTCTTACCAACCCATTCTTTCGAGTATTTTGTTTAAATACTGGAACGGTAATTTTTTCCGCATATTCTCCATAATCTTCTTGAAATATTAAATGAAAAAGATTCCTATTGTAAATTATTTCTTTTGCAGAGTTATATTTAACAGCTGAAAAATTTAGCCCCACACTAGCTGCATTATAGTTCCAAAAATCTTCCGGAACACATTGTAAAACTCTTAATTTCACCTTTGGATAATTCATTGAGGTCAGTTGTTTAAGTAACGCGAGTGGACTACAAACACTTATGTGTTTTAAATGGCGATCTATAACTGAGTGAACAGCATCTATTTCCTGGATTCTAGAGTGTCCAGGTTCAGAAAACTTTTGTACTACAATTTTTATTTCTTTATTTTTTTCTATAAATTTTAAAATTGCTAATGACATTATTCGGTTTTTATTCTGTGGAACTCAAGCGTCTGGCCATAAAATAAAGTTCTGAATATCAGGAATATCAATAAGAATGACTTGTAAAATTTTAATTAACGCACTGGCTAGGTCATTTGTACTGCGCTGGCTAGGTCATCACTCTGTGTTTCGTACCAAATTTATTCTCTCTCTCCGATTATTCTCATTCACATTCACACTGATAAAACTCTCTCAAGAAAAACAAACCTTTACCTTGATCTATACAAAAACTTCATTTGAAATAGAACACTTAAGAACATAATTTTAATAACTTACTCAAGCGTAAAATATTTTTCGACATTTTTTGTCCAATATCATATTAATTGCAGATTGGACACTTAAGCACTATAAATGTAAAAAAAAAATTCACTTTCTATGATATTGAACAAAAGCAAAATTAAATATCTCAAAAACTATTATAGATAGAACAAAACTGATTAAAAATTTAGAAAGAGCGCGTCAAGTTTAGTTTAGATCAATCAAAAAAGCAAAAAGTGCTTAATTTATGATATTGGACACTTAAGAACTCACCCGGCGATATACTATATCATAATTATATTGTATTAGTATAGTATTGTCGAAGTTGTATACTTTTTTTTTTATAATAGAAGCATCACATTAATTTAAATATAAAATATTATTACTTTTATATTTCTTATCATATTAATTTAATGGGGCAAATCCTATTTTTCTATAGTGCATATGTTTGTTATGTAAAATTAAATCAGTTCAAATTAAATTAAACAATATTTATTAGTTATAAATTATATTTACTTTTACTTTTACATTTTAACAGACTTCTTCTTTATCATGTAAATTGAAATATAGCTTAAATCTATCAAAATAACTACATAATAACTAACTGATATTAAACATATCAAAATAACACTAATATAACATTAGATTTAACAAAATGAAGAAAATAATTTTAAAATTAATTATTTACTGTATAGTTAATTAAAAAAAATATAAACAAATGTTTACTAGGAATATGTAAGGTATTTTTTTTGTTTTCTTAATACTAGTTTTGTAATATATTATGATGTTTACAATAAAAAGCTTGAAAATGCTCATTCAAATAATAATTATCATGCCACTCTAGGTTTGTATAAAATATAAGGCTAAATTTTGTGTAAAATTATTTTTTCGATTTGATAAAATTAAACATTTTAAATATTCGGCTTTGCTAAATATAAACCTTTTCTATAAATTTTTCCTCTTTATATTATTTTTTTGATACAATTAGCTTTGGACAAGTCAGTATTTTCAATATTCTAAATATTTATATTTCCTCATATTTTTTTTTCTTTATTAACAAAAAATAATGTTTACATTATGTACATTTGTATTTGTATAACAAAATTTTATCCATTGAATTATTCATTATTGGAGAAAAATTAATATATAGAAAGATTCAGACCTTAGCCTAAGCTGTATGGTCATATAGTTAGTTATATTTTAAGAGTTATCAACAAAATAAAATAAAAAAAAAAAAAATTAAGTTTTAATTTAAGGTAATAAAAAGTAGATTTTCCTAAATATTCAATAATACTAAATTTAATAACTACCAGCATTCCAACATTATTTCCTTATTACATTATTTAGTTTATTTAAATTAAGTTTTAGGTGGTTATGATGAAGTTCGTCGGAATGTGAAATTCCGATTACATTCCGAATTTGGTATGCTGAAGTCCGTAAGTATTCCGCAGTCTGCAAATGTCATTATTTATCCGAAATTTTAAGATTTATGTATGTAGAAGTTCGTCGGAACGGAAAATAATTTGAAAATTGTACGCCGGAATTTCTCATTCGGAAGTATTAGAATGGTTCGGAAATGAATTATAAAGCATACAATTTTTGTATTTAGAATATTAGGAGAAGTAGAAAATGTAGTAATAGTATTTTTTTTTTAAATTTTTTTTTCATTTATGAAAAATATTTTTTTTATTTAGGAATAAAAAAGCGCTTCAAAAGAATAATATATTTTATTGTTTTTAATATTATAACATAATATGTATATATATTAAAAACGATACATATATATTTTACATTCTTTAGAGAATTTTAAATTTTCTCTGATGTAACAAAAAATTACTATTATTTTAATTTGTATATATATACATACTACATATATAATTAAGAAAGTTGTAACTTTTACTTTTAATTTATGTATGCATATTGTATATATACATTTATGTCATATACATTATCTATTAAAAAATTTTTACAAAATAAATAAAAAAAATTGAAAATAAAAATGTTTGAAATGAATATGAAAACAAAAAAAAAATCTTCCGAAACATATGATTTTTATTTTTGTACAGACTTTGCAGTCGAAGGGACTTCAGCATACCAATTCTTTCGTATTCGGATCAGAATTTTTTTTCGGAGAAATTCCGCTTCGGACTTCATCATAACCACCTTAAAGTTTGTCTTCTGATTAGTTTTTTCCTCTCCTTTCACACTTTTTTTACAATATTTTTTCTTTAATTTTTAATTTTTATTCTTTATTTTTACTTTTTATTCTTTATTTTTATTTTTTATTTTTATTTTTATACCGCAAGTAAGTTTTCGATTTTCCTTTTAAATAAACTATATGAATTTATATTTTTTAGGTCGTTCGGTAGACTGTTAACAATGCTTAAACTGTTGTATACGCAGTTTGCTTTTTGTATTTCTGATCTAAACAATGAAAGATAAAAATTTGAGCGATTCCTAGTGTTATGGCTATGTATGTCTATATTCCGATTGAGTAAAAATGTGTGTTTAATCATATTGTTTGTAATTTTGTATGCAAGATACTACATTTCACGTTTAATTATGTTATTCAAACTTATGTATCGTTCACTATATAATATTTCCGTAGGATATCTTGGTGGGAAAAAATTAATAATTTTAATAGCTTTTTTATGTATTACATCCAACTGTTTGAGGTATGTTTGTGGAGCGTTACTTCAAATGGGATTTAGGTATATAATATTAGAGGATATGTACGAAGAGTATATTGTATAAAGGGTATTGGTATTAATATATTTCCTCAGCCTTCTTAAAATAAAAATGTAAGGAATGACTTTTTTAATAACATAATCAATATTTTTTTTTTTTTTTTATGCATAGCCAAAACACTAAGTGGGGACCTTTTATACCGATTGGTACGTTTGGCTAGGGTGGGAAAAGAAAATTTGGAAAAGAGGATGGTAAAATGGAAGGAGGACAATTACGAACGAAGGTGTTAATGTTCATCTTGAATTTGTTTAGGTCATAAATATAAAATTTGTCATGTTTTGGGAACCCATAAGATGGAATTTGGTTCCACATGTTGAAGTTATAAACGAATTTCCATAACTTGTCTTTTGCCATCTAGGGATTTCAATGATGTAGGGATGAGCACATGCTGCTCTTCGTGTTTCGCGGGGAAAACGCTTAAGTGAAGGTAATATAGATTTAACTTCCACTGAGCATGTGCCGATGCCTACGAGATATCTAAAAAAAAGTGAGAGAGCTCCGACTATACGACGATGTCCAAGAGGAACAAGATGGGCCGTTGTCACATTTGAGTCGTTGATTAGACGAATAGCCCATTTTTGGACTTTATCCAAATGTTTTAACGCAATACTAGAGGCGCCAGCCCATATGTAAGAATTGTACTCCATTTTGGGTCGTATGAAAGCTTTATCGATTTTCAATAGATCACAGGGGGAGAAGTAAGCCTTGCAGCGGCTAAGAAAACCTAAACAATTGGCTTTTGCAACATCAAATATATGATCATTCCAGATCATTTTTCGATTAAGGTGCATACCTAATATGCTTAAGCTTTCAAACCGCTGAAGTTTATCTTCCTGAAACAAAAGAGTAGAAAATGGAAATTTTTCGGGAAATTGTACAGCTCTGAGTTTTAGAAGTGTTAAACTCGACTCTGTTTTTTAAGCCCCAATTAGCTATTGCGACCAAATCGTGGCTGAGGGAACTGGCCATGATGTCTCTTTTGGTTGGCACAGCGGTGAATGTAGCTTCAGATTTTTTATGAAAATCGTAGAAGGCTACTAGGGTGCTGTCTGTCTGCAAAGCTTTGGATTGGATTGAAAGTGGTTTGGAGCAAATCATTTATAAATATAAGGAATAGGGTAGGTGAGAGAACTGATCCTTTGGGAGCACCAGCGTTTATTTGGAATTGATCGGACTAAATCCGTTGGAATTGATCGGGATAAATCCGTCAACTAAGACTTGAATCCTGGAGGGATCGCTTTTGTCGCCTTTTTTTTGGGAATTGGGTTAACATATGCGCAATCTTCCATTGAGTTGGGTATACTCCTGTAGAGTAGGATAAATGGAATAAGTTGCGCAATGGTTTGGAAATAGCGAAAGCTAATATGTTGTCGCCATTTCATTATATTGTCAATAATTAATCCTAGGTAATTACTATTTCTATGGTTTCATTTTTGTGTGTTATATTTACGAAGCTATAGTGTTTATTACTGAAAAGCAATATTTTTGTTTTCCTAACATTTAATCTCATCCTATTTTTTTGTAGCCATTCATCAATTAAATTTAAGTCATTTACGATAGAGTTTTTTAGATCTTCCGCGGCATTGCAAGAATAGATGATTCCATTAAGGTTTAGCATGGTGATGTCATCGATATAAATTTTAAATATATCAGGCCCCAAGATGGATCCCTATGGTACCCCTTGTTTTATAGTTTCTAAACTACTATACACTTTGTTGCAATGAACCTGTTGTTTTCTATTGGTAAGGTAAGATTTAAAAATTTTTAGTTGATTTTCATAGAACTTTAATAGCGATAATTTAAACAGAAGTACATCATGATCAACACAGTCAAATGCCTTTTGTAGGTCGATAAATAAACATCCAATATATTGGTTTTTATATATGCTTTTAGAGAATAAAATCAGAGACAGGCAGCCGTCGTATTTGATCTTTCTTCAAAACCATATTGTTCTTTATTTAAGACACCATTGTTTCTAATAAAATCTATAAGTATGTTTTTCTCAACTTTTTCAAAGATTTTTGGAAACGCGTTTAGTACAGAAATAGGTCTATAATTAGATAAATCACCTCCTTTATGTATTGGAATAACATTAGCCACTTTAAGTGAAGTTGGAAACCATATACCAAATGAAGGTTATGATATATATTTTTTTCTTCAAAAACTTAATCCATTTTGAAAAAACTTATGGTAGCAATTTGGTGTGAAAATTTGAAACTCGCTTTGATTGCAAGTGTAAATGAAATATTAGTTCTTTATTAGTTGGCTTAACAAAAATTTGTTGATCAAAATTATAATTTTTGTTACTATTTTGATATTTAAATTAAGCACTATTATTTGAGTAACATTTATTTTTATTTTTAATTTTCATTCAAATACAATATTTAATTTATTATTATCTTTTAACTTTAATTTAGCAAAAAATTTTTATCGAAATTAGAATTTTGTTTTAACTATATTATAACATTTAACTTAAGCACTAAAGTTTATTTTTGTTTTTAAATTTTTACTTATTCTTTTATTTTCTTATTCTTTACTTTTAAATTTCTCTTTAATACTTTAATTTTTTAATTTATCTATTTAATCTTATAACTTTTTGATACTGCTTCAATGCAATTAAATCAAGTGCGAATTAACGCATGCGAAAAAATGCTTGCGCGTACAGTTTAATAGTATAAACACAACAGTATAATATGCGTATAATATTTGTGTCGTTCAAATGCAAACACCGATGCAAACATGTTAAGCCATTTTGAGAAAAAGTGAAAAACCTATAACATATTTTTTAAACATAGTCTTCAGATTTTTTTTTTTTAATTTATAATGGCTAGCATATTTAACAATAATAAAGAAAAACAAAAATAGCATAACTCATTGGACTTAAACATAATATTAATTTGAAATTTGTAAATATCGGGTTTTGAAATTGACACAAATTTGTATCGGGATTTGCATTCTATATATTGTAATTTATCGGGGTTTGATCTTAACAACTCACATTAAGTGTATTGAAAAACAGTTTTTTTTATATCGGAATTTTATTTCAAAATAAACTGTGTAAATGTCTTAAAAAAAATTTCTACCTGATATAATGTTAAAAAACTAAGTTGTTAATGCTATCTGTAAACAAAAATTGGCAACATTAAAATTAAAATTAGAGCTTTCTGGAGACATTGTGTTTTAATTCATTTGTGATCAAGCAAAATGAAAAGAAAGTTTTTATTAACAGTGTACAACATTGGGTTTTTAAAACATTTCGTAAACCAAAATACCTGTCAAACCGGTCGCGGAGACATCGTCAACAACAATTGTGATCATGGAGACAATGTCTCAAGCTTTCGTGAGCTTTTTTAGACATTTAAGGTCATGTGGACGTTATATTCAACTTTGTTCTGATCTTGTTCTTATGTGAAAAGTAAAATGTCATAGACAAATGTCATAGCATCTTGTGCCTTAACAATGTTGGATTTTAAACTTTTCTATTTTTGCTGAACACAATTTGGAATTACTGGAGGACTTATCTGTTTCTATCTTGCAGACAAATTTGAAAACTTAATAATTCCACCACAGTTTATTGATAAAATAATATATAAGTATTTACCTGATATTTTTTTCTTTCTTTTTAGGCTTTTCTCTTTTTGAAATTCGAATTGGATGATTTTCATTCATCATTTTCTAACATGATTTTAGGGAAATTATTGTATGGATGACGATAATATTTAAAAAAAACTTTAATCACCTTTATCTTAAAACACGTCTTTTTTCAATGAAAACTAACTTTGCATTAACATTTCTTTAAATTTTCAAAAATATTATTTGTCAAATTTTGGCACCAAAGTATTTATTTTAATGATATCGTTTTTTGTAAAAAAACCAGTTAAAATATACTTTAATATATGAGTTTTTGCTATGGAACCATTTCAACATGTAAATATCGAGTTTTGAATTTAATTTTTTTTGCAAATATCGACTTTTGCATTAGAATTAAATTTTAAAAAAAGAAAAAAGGTTTTAAAATATCGGGATTTGATTCAGTTTTTATAAATAAGGTTATAGATCTACAAATTACGCGTTTTTGCGTATGCATATGTAAAAAATTTTTTCAAGTGTAGTTATTGGTCTTTGCATTTGAACGACACATTTTAATAGTATATGGGGTTAACCATACCATCAAATTAATTCTGGTACTGTTATTAAAAAAATAACTATTTTGTATAATAATTATTTTATAATCTAATAAATATAATGAGTAGAACAGTTTTAAATTTATAGTATTTTTAATTACATTAATGCTGTCTACTATTAATATAATAATACATAGTTAGTATGCATCTTATTAAATCAAAAGTACAAAAAACATATTTTTTTAAACGGAAAATTACTATTATATTTTTATAGTAAGAACCTATTGATACACGTCCTATTAAATCAATAACTGTACTATTAAACATTTAATAATATGTTTTTCCTTGAGTGGCAGTTGAATTTTATTAAACTATCAGTTTTTTCAATTTTCTAAATTTTTTTTGTTTTCATTTATTTTATTTTATTAAATATTAGAATTAATTACATTACTATTTCTAATTTATTTTTATCTTTACTTTTAAATTTCCCTTTAATACTTTATTTTTTTAATTTATTTAATTAGTTAGTTTAGTTAGTTTTTAAAATTCATTTATTTATTACATACCTTAGTACATTATCATAAATTAAATTAAAAAATTTCCAAAACAATAATGGTAAAATTAGATAAATGTAAGATCATTCTGATATTCCTGAGAAAATAAAAATTAATTAAATCTTATAACTTTTTTATACTGCTTCAATGCAATTAAATCAATTATAGTAAATTAATTAAAAACTAAAAATAGAAAATAAGCTTAAACTGAAAAATAGAAAATAATATAAAACACAGGCAATTATTAGACTATGCCATCTTTCTTTTGTTCCTTCTGTTATTTTTTTTTTAAATTTCACTTTTGTTTTTTTAATATTAAGTTATTTTTTTTTTTTCATTTTTAATTTAAAATTGTTTTTTTTTTTTATATTTACGTAATTTTGATCATATTTACGTAATAATTGAATATTTCAAGTGACATGATGTCAAATATTATATTAATGTATAAAGGGTAGTTTTCAAATATGTGTTATATACTGATTGGGATATCGATGTGTGTTTTGAGGGCCAATAAAAGTTTTATTAAATAGTTTTTTCCATTTTTGTTATACAATGATTGTAATAATTGTTCAATTACATTGGAAAGCACTGTAAAATTTTGCTTTTTAAAATATTTTCTTTGATGAGCTACGTTGTGGAATATTTGTATGTGTACATAACGCTGTTTGATATACGAAGTTTATAGTTGGTGTTGGGTATAAATAGATGAAATTTAGCTTTTTCCAAAAACTTCAATATAATTCAAATTGTGTGCATCTGTTGGTTGGATATGAGAAAGTGATATCTGTTTTTAAGCAAATATTAGATATTTAAAAATGTAAAACATACATTTTGTAAAAACTCTAGATTGGGAATTTAATGTTTTGTGCAAACTATTTCGTACAAAATGAAATAAAAAATATACTCTCTAAACCAAATTCGACTAGAATGAGGAGTATTGTAACTAGAATGAGCAACTAGATTGAAGCAACTAGGTTATCCAGTCAAAATCTAGTTATGGAATTTTGGCTAGATTACTAGTCATAACTATAAAACTTAAAATCTAGTTTCTATCTAGCTAGAAAAACTACGTATCTAGAAGATGTAACTAGAATACAGTAAAACAATTTTAAACTAGAAATCAGTGTAACAAACTAGTATCTAGTTAATTAATTTAAATAATAAATCCAGTTACAAAAACTAGTTGTAACAGTTAAAACTACTACAAAAGAAGTTTCATTTTTGAAACTAGAAATCGGTTTGATACACTAATATCTAGGGAAATAATTTAATCTCATAATCTAGTTTCCGTAACTAGGTGTATCAAATGAAAGTACTAGAAAAGAAGTAAAATTTTTAGAACTAGAAATCAGTTTAACAAACTAGATTAAGTTTAGTCAAATTCATTTATTTATAATATATTTATAAATGTATAATGTTATAAATTCTTTATTATTATTTTTATTTAGCTAGTAACAAAAGAATGTGCTTATTAATTCAAAATTGCACTAACTTATAAATTAATCAAAAAATACAAAACAAATCATATCAAACATTCAAAACATATTTTATTTAAAAAAATGCAAATTTCAAAATCAAATTAATAATATTATTTAACAAAATTATAAAAAATGGAAACGTTATTCGTAAAATTATAATACAATGTTAAATTGAAATATAGTGTTTTATACTTTAATTAATAATGTATATTTTATTTTGCAAATATCGATATTTTCGAATCAACATACTTCTTTAATCAGCATTAATGTTACTTTTAAAATATTACAAAATAAAATATACATATAAATATATATATATATATATATATATATATATATATATATATATATATATACATAATTTCCTTTCATAATCTTTTTTATCTTTTATTCGATACACCATTAAAAACATATGTAACATTGTAACTTAAAATATATGTTTATAAGTTCAAAAATATTAATTTGTATTTATAATATCACTATCACTTTTCTGTATCGATTCTAATAATTTTATTTTAAAATTCGGCATAATAAAAATTTTAGTTTCAAATAAGTTGAAAAACTTTTTGAGGCTCTTTTCATAAGAAAGTTGAAATACCCAATAACATTGAAAGAGACGAGTAAATGCTTCCTCTGCTACTGACCCAGCTTCAATAATATTTTTTTCTATAGCAATA
Organism: Argyra leucocephala; assembly: GCA_963942445.1. NCBI lineage: Eukaryota > Metazoa > Arthropoda > Insecta > Diptera > Dolichopodidae > Argyra > Argyra leucocephala. Next base: position 151,448,317 of record OZ012679.1, read on the forward strand.
AAATAGTCATCATCGTCCCTTTTTTTTCTGATCTGCATATAATTTATATGGATTTATATTTTTTTTTAACAAATTATTCAACGTAGTCTTCAACCTAGAAATTGAATTAAAAAGTTATGAGTAATACTACACGTAGTACAGAAAGTGTTTACTGATTTCAATGAAAAATAGTAGATTAAACAAAGGCTAAATTTTTATGATAAAAAACAAAGAACAATTTAATTGAAAATTTAACTAGTTCATATTAATTTTAATTTTCTAAGCAGAAAATTTTTTTTTTTTTTGCGTGGATTGGTGGGAATCTCCATAGACACAATGAGCCCCGTAGCTTCCATTGTGTGCCAGATTTTTACTGACTAAACCACACCCCTCCCATTAATACTAGTCCAACGGACTAACCATTAATTTATTGCTATTTTGATTTTCTTAGAGAAAAAGTTTACGAAATTCTATTGTATTAAATCTAGTGGTTTCGTTCTTTTAAGCCTTCTGACATCATTTTGATTATCTAGCAATTGAGTGGCCTCAACGTTAACATGTCCCTCCAGACGAGCTATATGCTTTGTTGCATATCTTTTTATTTCATTTTCTATGTAAGGAATTTTTAGATCTCTGTGCAAATCACTGTTGCGAACATACCAGGGGTCATTTACCATGTTGCGCAAGACTTTATTTTGGAATTTTTGTATACAAAGTACATGTGCTTGTTTGGCACATCCCCATATTTGTATGCCGTACAACCATATCGGTTTGAGTATCTGATTATATAACAAAATCTTGTTATGTATAGGTAATTTAGAATTACGACCTAAGAGCCAGTACATTTCTCTATACTTATTTTCAAGCTCAAATTTTTACTTTCTAACGTGCTCTTTCCATCTAAGTTTGGCATCTAATGTCATTCCTAGGTATTTAGCATTGTTTTTTTGGGGTATATTGACCCCATTCAGATTTACCAATGGTGGTTGATTTTCTAATTTTTTATTTGTAAAATTTACATGTACTGATTTTAACTCATTGAGTTTGATTTTCCATTTCTTTGTCCAGAGGTATAGCTTATCGCTTGCTCTTTGCAATTTAATTGTAGCCTCGTCAATATTTGATCCTACTGCCATCAACGCAGTATCGTCAGCGAATGTAGCTACAGTTATATTTTCCATTTCTGGTAAATCATTGGTGTATAGCAAATACAGTATGGGACCCAGAATACTACCTTGAGGCACACCCGTTTTAATATCTCTAATAGTAGAATACTCTTCGTCTTGTTTTATTCTGAATAGTCTGTTTTCTAGATATGATGAGAGTATATCTACGTATTGTTTAGGTAACATATTGTTTAGTTTATTTATTAAGCCTCGATGCCATACTTTATCAAAAGCTTGGGCTACATCTAGAAATATGGTAGAGCATACTTTCTTTTCCTCTTAAGCTTTTTCTATTATGTCTGTTATTCTATGAATTTGATCGATTGTCGAGTGCTTAGATCTAAAGCCAAATTGATAATTTGGAATCAGATTACTATTCTCTATGATCGGTCTCATTCGAATCAATAATAGTTTTTCAAATAATTTTGATACTATTGGTAGTAATGATATTGGTCTGTAGGATTTGACCTCATTTATGGGCTTACCTGGCTTTGGTATCATAATTATCTCTGCTATTTTCCACATATTCGGCACATACCTTATTCTTATAGCAGCGTTTATAATGCGTGTTAGCATTGTTATAGCTTTTTTCGGAAGTTCTTTCAGGACTTCCGATGTAATTAGATCAAAACCTGGAGCTTTTTTATCTCTGAGTTTTTTAATTTGTTCAACTATTTCACTCTCTGAAAATCGTGATATAACATTTTCTTGCCAATTATTATTTTCTTCAGTGAGATCATCCGAATCTGTCTCGTCTGGACAAAAAATTTCTTCAAGATGATCTGCGAATGTTTCAGCTTTATTTTTATTATCTCTCGCCCATTCACCGCTTTTCATTCTGATTGGCGGGATTTGAGAGATCGAGGTTTTTGTACTCTTTGTTGCTTTCCACAACGAGTAGTTATTTTCTCTTTTAGCTGATAAATTTTTTATATATTTTTCAAAATTTTCATTTTTAAGATCTTTAATTTTTCTTTTAAGATTCTGAGTTAACCTTAATTTAGCCTTAACTTAACCTTAATTTAGCACAGTTTTGTCTGCCGGATCACGCGATTGTTGCCATCTGCGTCTAGCTCTTCTTTTTATTTTTATCATATTTAATATTTCTCTAGGGTAGTTGAATCCTACCGATTTATATTCACAATTTTTTGTATTATTCCATCCAGCATTTTGAATAATTTTAATAAAATTTTCTACTTCAGAATCTATATCACATTTGGATCTTAGTTTTGTTTTTATGTTTATGTTTATTTTGTTTTCTATTTCTTGTTTAAAGCTAGCCCAGTCAGTTGTCTTGTTCGTTAGCAGAGGTTTCGACTGTTTCTTAATAACCTTTTCATATAGACTTAGTATGACTGCAGAGTGATCTGAGTCCAAATCATGGTTATCTTCTAGCTTAATATAATTGGGTGAAATTTTGTTTGTTAAAGCAGAAAATAATAAAAAAATTTATAAACAAATATCAACTTCCTATTAGTGATATTAAATGAAGGTTTTAATATTATAATTTTAATATACTATCTAATTTAGAACAAATACTTACATTAATCCAGCATTATAAATTCGCCGAAGCTCACTGAACATAAAAAACAATTTGTTGCAAATGAAACATTTTAATTCAATTTTTTGCTATTGTGCTTTGATCATATTGATATAGAAGACTAAATTGTACATGTTCTTTATAAAAAAAAACAATTATTATAAATAATCAAAAAACGAGAATAACTAGATTCAAGTACCAGTAACTAGAAATATTCATTTCATTCCACTACATTATCAATCAACGCAACTAGGAAAACGTTTTTTTTTCGATTAACTAAGGTTTCAAAATAAGCTAACTAGATTCAAGTACCTGGGACTAGACAAGATATTTTATTCCACTGTGAAAACAATTAATTTTTACAAAAACACATGAATTTTCGATATATACATATTATGTACAAACAAATGTATCTATATATGTATGTAATTTTATTTCAAAAAAAGTGATTTTGTTTTTTTTTTAATTTTTTAAATAACAACTTTTTGTTATTGTTTCTAATGTATCAATTGAATTCAAAATAAAATACGATCAAGAAATATTTTCTAACACTGAGCAAAGCAATAAATAAGAACCATTCATAAAATTTTTATTACAACTATACACATTCATATGTACATACCTTTTATTTTTCCATCTGACTCTTCATCAACAGAGTAAAATCTTAAGTTAAGATTTTCAATAGAAATATTACAGTTACCCTAACTTCATTTCAAACTTCGCCTAATCCAGTTGGGAAAAAAGACTTATAACAAAATTATATTTTACAAAAAACTTTTTAGCAAAAAGTTGATTAACAAAATTATATTTGAAAAAAGAACTTTTAAATAAAAAATTCTTTTCAACAGCAAGTCGCAGCACTGGTTGAGAGCATTGAAAAATATACAAAAACACAAATTTTGTAACTAGAATCTAGTACGTTTAAAAATTATTGAAAAAAATATATATCAAATTTGGCATTGGCATATTTTAAAAGGATGATGTTTTGTTACAAAGACAGTACGAAAAAAGTTAATTTCAGTATAATTACTAGATTCTATATAAGATTTGCTAGATTCTGGTGTATCTTTGCTAGATTCTAGTGTATTTAACTAGAATCCAAAATTTAAATTTTGTTGTAAGACTTTTTGTTTCACTGGATTTCAGTTTTAAAATTTAATTCCTAGAATCTAGCTTAATATAGTTATACCAACTTGAACCAGAATGCAATCATGCAAACTAGAAACTAGTACTTATAAAATATTTATTGAAAATTTTACTAGAAGTATAGCTGCATTAATTTTTTTTCTCTCCGTATCTAGTTTGGAATTTTAAAATCTATTTAGAGCAAATGATAAATCCATTAAAATTGAGATAAGTAGATTAAAACTAGGGAATCTAGCCAAATTAAATTTATCTTTAAAGCTATTACATTTGATGTTATGAACAATAACTTGATGTATCTCTTTCTATTGTCTTGTAATTACTTTATTAAACGAATGGTTACAAAAAAAAAAAAAAACAAAAAAAAAAAATATACAAGGAATTTGTATGTATCGCGGTAATATTTATTATCTATTTTATTTCAGTAGTGAAGTAATTAATATTAAAAAAAAAACTTATAATAATAAAAAAAATGCTGATCGGCTTTTGATCGCATTTTCTATTTAAGATAAAATTTAAATTATTCGTTGTGGAACTACCTAATCTCATTATTAATAACAGTAAACCAATAAAATTTGTTTGCATACAGAATTCCACATTTAAATTCTGGTTTTTTCATTAATTCTAATATTCTATATATAGAAAAGTCATGCACATAAGTATTATAGTGTATAAAGAGTAAATCGTGTTATAATAAGGAAATCCACCTGCTGTGATCTATGATAGTAAACCCATCCGTACAAAATAATATGTGATATAAAAAAAGGAAGAAAATAGTTTTCAAATACAAAATCTGTTATACTTGCAATCAAAAATAAAATTTTTAGATAATTTGTATTAGCAATAATATGCTAACGAAATTATACTTTTAACTTGCATACACATACCTATTTATCCCAAAAAAAAAAAAAAAAATAAACTTCAAGTCCAATGAACTTTTCAATAATAAATCTCCAACTGTTTATATTTATTTGGTTATTTTTTTTATTTTTGTTTTTTTTTTTTTTATATAAAAATTGCATATTTCTGAAGTTCATTGCACTTAAATCTACCTAATACAATATTAATTATTATGCATATTATTAGATATACGAATACCTACCATTAATATACATACATTATTATCATAGATACAATATTTTATTGTTTAGATAATGATGTCAATCAACTTACAGTTAGAACAAATTTTAATAAAGTAAACCGGCCGGCTAAAATGATGGGGTTCTTTTCTAAAAACAAAAAAAAAAAAATCATCAAGGAATTTGTATGTATGTGCGGTAGTATTTATTATCTATTTTATTTCAGTAGTGAAGTGATATACATTAAAAAAAACTTATAATAATAAAAAAAAATGCTGATCGGCTTTTGATCGCATTTTCTATTTAAAAGCTAATATTTACATTTTTATGTATATAAAATGTTGAATGACATATTATTGTACTTTACGTACATGTAGTACAGTATGTATGTATAGTCGTTTAAATTTGCAAAGCTTGCACAATTTTATCTCTTTTATAATAATATATAATATTATATCGTATGAATGTATACATATATAGGCAAAAAATAAAAAAAAATTAATGCAATAATGTTTATCTAATAGAAAATTGAATAAAATAACAATAACAATAATTATTGGCCAGGCTTTTGAATAATTTGTCGTATATAGCAAAGGAAAGAAGGAAATAAAATTTTTATAAATTATAAAAAAAAAAAAAAAAGTTGTTTTCAAGATTAAATATTTGCAAGTTCAATAAACCGATAGATTTTCAAGGTGTAAGAAAGGGGATTGGGTTGGGTGTTTATAAAAGTTTTTCGATTTTCAATATTATATATTTAATATATATTATTAGAAATTTATTTATTTATTTGCTTCGGAATAAAAATTTAATTAGAAATTAATTTACACAATGTTATGCATTGATATCTAAACTATGTATATATATTTTATGTAACCATTATTGACCTTGAATAATTCAAAAGCTTTTTAATAGGTCAATTGCACTTTTGAAATTATTGAAGATCATAGATAGATAGATACTTATAGATAGAATATTATTTTAGTTTTAATGTCTATGTATTGTATATACATATATGTATATGTATGTATAAGATAATAATAGAAATGAAAAGTAAATAATTATTTAATTATTTAAACTATGTAGGTATAATGTATATAAAAAATTAAAAATTAAAATAAAAAAAAAAATGTTATGCAGAAATATAAAGTAGTAAATTATCAAAAATAAATAAATATTTATATTAGGATAAATATTTATATTAAATAAAGGAATTTATTTAAAAATAAAATGTAAACATTATGATCTTATGACATTAAAATTGTATGATTTGTTAAGTTTTTCTATTTAAGTTTCTAGTTATTATAATCAATAAAATACTGATTTGATGAATCGTTTTTAATAGAATATAATATGTATTGATTTATTTATATTTTATTAAAAAATGTTTCATTATAAAAGAAAATTACACGAACTAAATAATATGAAAATTTTAAATTTTATAAGGAGATTTTATTATTAGGTCAAAGAGAAAGAATGAACAAAAAATAGATGTCATATAAATATGACACCAGCACCAAATAAATAATACAAAATCGTTCTATTTTTGCATTGTATCATCATCATCATCATCATTGTCCTGCAACCCTATGTGTATATTCTGCATTGTATATAGTTTAGTTTTTAAATTTCATTTATTTATTATACCATATTACATATTATATACCTTAGTATATTATCATAAATTAAATTAAAAAATTTGCGCAAAACAGTGATGGTAAAATTAGATAAATGTAAGATCATTCTGATATTCCTGAGAATATGTGATGAATGAAATAATTAAATTATATAATTAAACAATATTAGGTTGATAATTCAGAGCTAAAAGTAATACAGTTACAAGAATACAAAAATAAAAATAAAAAATTCAATATTGAAGTAATAAAGTAAAGCAAAAACATAACCCAAAAAATTTAAAAATTATAAAATAAAATAAAAACTTATAGCTATTAAATATCAAAATATATATTAGAAATAATTAAATTTAATTAAACATAATTAACCCTTTACCGCCGGTTGTACTATATATAGTACAGAAAAACAGGGTGTACAAATTAATTTTTTTTTCTGAAATTAATTTGATTTTAAAGCCAAGTAGTTGTGAATTCTATTCTTAAAGAATTTGCCTTACTATATACTTTTATTTGATTAACACTTGCTTTGAGTTTGATTAAGTGTCAATTTTATTCATTAGAAAATGTGTGTTTTTTAGAAATTGCAAAATAATGTACCTTTGACCATAAAATTATTAAAAAATGTTATTAAAATTTTAAATTATTTTATAAATTAAATTGAAAAGTGTTAATTAAATAAAAACTAAAATAACGTGAATGTTAATTAAAAATTATTAATAAATTTAATCAGTTTTTTTGTGTGAAAAGTTTGGTGTACTATATAAAGTACAACCGGCGGATATGGGATCAAAATAATATAAATAATTTATTTTATTGCATATACCAATATTTCAAAATTAATTATTCTTGTTTTTATGTGTTTAAGACTAATTAAAAGATTTACACTATTTATTAGTACGTTTTACTAAAACTATTATACATCTAAGCACTATTTCAACAATAATATTGGGAATTAGATTGGGAATAATAAGTCATATAAATGACAGACTTAATAATGACTTAGGTAGCGGGTTCTATTTAATAGTGGAGGCAGGTAGAATATATTAGATGACGCCGACGAAATATTTTTAAATATTATACCACCAAAAGTTGATCAATTCACTGATTGTAAGGAAACTGATGAACAAAATCTGTTTGAAAATAACATGCCAACAGATGTACCTGGTTCAGTCGAATTGGATTTTGGGAATGAAAATGAATATGTTTCAAATGAAACTTTGCCAAGTACATCTACTTCATGAAACTCTTGAAAAACATGAACTTTCGAGCAACAGGTACCATTCGAGAAAATCGTTTAAAAAATTGCCCAATTGAAAAAAATAAAACATTTAAAAATAAACATCGTGGCACATTTGATTACAGATATGATAGTACAACCGAGTTACTTGCTGTGCAATGGATAGATAATAGAGTATCTTCAATTTTAACAAATTTTGATACAGTGATGCCGTTGCATTACGTAAAACGTTGGTCCAAAGTAGACCGTAAAAAAGTACAAATTGGTCAACCAAAAGTGAATGCAACATATAATGCAAACATGGGAGGTGTTGACAACGCTGATTAAAATATAAATTCGTATAGAATTGCTATCAAAGGAAAAAATGGTGGTGGGTCATTTTTACATATCTAAATCGATTTAACAATGGTAAATGCATGGAAATTGTACATTCAATCAGGAAATAGCAATAACGAATTTTCATCTCAGCTTAATTTTCAGAGGTCTATAGTATGCAAAATATTACAAGAAGCCAGAGCAAGCACTTCTATAATCAAAAAAAGGAACTCTTCTGCATCAGTAGAAAAAGAAAAAGCTCAACATGTTCCTCCAAAAATGCACACTCAACTTAGATGCGTCGTGTGTCATTTAAGAAGTATGTACTCTTGTAAAATATGTAAAAAAACATTATGTATAAAAAGAAAATGCTTTGCAGAATATCATATGTCAAATTTTTAAAGAATTCATGTTTATGTTTTATGATGATTATGTTCTTCTCAATAAAAATAAATAAAGTTAACATAAATATTAGATTTTTATTTTTTCATTCTTATATATTTTTTCATATTTATTTTTGCACCCATATCCGCCGGTTGTACAATATATAGTACAGGCCACAACTCCGGATCCGGCAGGACTATCACCACGAAATGTAATTCTTGGTATTGGTATTGGTATGAATTTGTAATTCTTGGCCTAAAAATTTACTACTCTCAAAGATTCATCACGATCGTACAACGGGAACTGGTAGCCGGCGGTAAAGGTTTAAACAAAGAAAGAAAATAAAATAGGAAAAAAGAGAAAAAATTAAAATTCGAGATAAACGATTACAACAAAATAATAGAAGCCTGAGAAACAAAACTTAAAAGATATAAAAGAATTAGGTTAAGTTAGAAACAACTCAATTTGAGATTGATTAAGATTCAATAAGTGAGATTTAAGATTTTTGATAAAAGTAATAGAAGTTCTATCCGATCTTAAAGAGAAAGGTAACGTATTGAAAATTTTGGGAGCTAAAAAATCATAAAAGTGGCGAAAATGTGATGTATATGCTCTAGGAACATTTATTAAAAATAGGTTATTGACTTGCAGATTGTATAGTGAGAGCTAAATCGATGGGCAAGATAACCTGATCTAATTAAATAAATTTTTAGTGTTTTGAATACATATAGCTGTCTATAATAGGTAGTATATCCAACTTTATAAATGGTGGAAAACTAGGTGTAAATCTATTTTTCCTCATGATCAATCGAATACAATATTTTTGAGCAATGAGTAGGGAACGAATTTTGTTGAAGTAAAAGGTTTTTCTTTATTTCTCTAGTAGTGAGTGTCAGACCCTTTTCCGTTCTGTAACATAATCAACAACACAAAGAATATGGTATTTTTGAGTAATTTTAAGGACATAAAACTGAATTGTATAATTTGTCGTACCCCATACAATAATAATATTTTGCATTGTTTGGAAATATAAACTATAATTTTCATATTATTTATTTGATCAACCTTTACTGTGTATAAGCTAAAAATTTGATTTTTTATTTCTTATTTTTATTTCATGTACATTTTTTAAATTCGTTTTTTTTATTTCTCATTTTAAGTTTTTTAATTATTTTCCTTTATTTGTTATTTTTGATCAAATACATTTTAATATATTTCAAAGTTGATTTCTAGATTTTGTAATCTACTAATTCATAATGTTCTATGTCGTGTCACTATGTTTATATTCATAATCATAAATATTTTAATATGTATATATCACATCACATACTATAGACTCACAGGACTTTAAGGTATCAAAAACATTTATAATATTTGTATAAACACTATATAGTTTAATAATATAAACAGAACAGTATATTTAATAGTACATGTGGTTAACCATACCATTAAATTAATTCTGGTACTGTTATTAAAAAAAATAACTATTTTGTAATAACTATTTTATAATCTAATAAATATAATGAGTAGAACAGTTTTAAATTTATAGTATTTCTAATTACATTAATGATGTTTACTATTAATATATAATAATAGTATGCATCTTATTAAATCAAAAGTACAAAAGTATTTATAATATTGAAAGGATATTTTAATAAAAAAAAAAAAAACAGACCATAGACTTTTAATAAGTTTTGTAAGAAAATTTGATTGCATTTAGTTTATCAATAATAAATGTTATAATAATATAATTTTTTATATATATATTTGTATTAGGAGTTCAGTTGTACTTATATCTAAACAAAAGAGATATTGTCGCACGACGTTTAGTTTGCCGTATCCGCCAAATTATGATTTTGAGTAAAACGCAATTGAAGCAGTTTTACTTTACGCATGTTACTCAAAATTGGTTCGATCAATTTTTTTTATTTTTATATACCATATAAATACAACCTTTTACTTTTTTAAACCTTTGTTTTAATTTTTAGTTGGCGGAACAAAAATTTCGTAAAAAATTTACGAATATTCGACCAGTTTTCACTTTCGGCAAGCCAACAGAAAATAGTTTGTGCTATTTTTCTTAATCTCTTGTCACATACGGCAAAAAAAAAACCTTCTGTTTACATCTTGATGTAAAATAAAAAATTTAAGCTAATTTTTTTCTATCAAAAATTTATACAAGAAGAAAAAAAGGTAAAATATAAAAAATAATATTAAAAAAATAGCAAAAGTTAACTAAAATATTTATCTAAAAATTATTCAACCATAATAGAAATAAAGCAAACTTATATATTTGTACTTAAATTAATCATAGAAAAAAAAAATTAATATAACTTAATAAAAAAATCAAAATAAATCAAATATATATGAAATAAAAAAAAAAAGCATAACATAACTATAGTCTATAAAAACATAGTCTAGTCAAATTACAAATATAGTCTATAAAAATTAAAATTTTGTTTTCTTGACTTCAAAATGCAAATTCAGTTTTTGACTAAATAAAAAATATATAATAACGTAATTTCATATTAAGTTCAATGAAGTTTTGTAATAATTTTTATCTTGTATGTCTAGGAAAGGTACTATTTTTTTTAATAATTTTTCGTTTTTCATCTGAAAGTTTTTGTTTGCCGAATGATGCCGAGAAAACAAATTATTCGACCTTCCTAAGCGATTTCTATAAGTTTTGATTGAAATATCAATTGATTTATAATCTAAAAATAATGAAAATGGTTCATTTCGAATTTACTCATGTAATGGAATGTTAGTTTAGATATTTTATTTTTGTATTCGAAACATTTTGATAATTTAATCTAGATGCAGCAACTGAATTATTCTTAAATTTCATTCTTTTATTTTAATTTTAATAGTTTTAGTATTTTAATTAAGTAACATAAACTAAAAATTTCAATATTTTTTGTGCATTTGTCATGCTGTGAAAACAATCAATTTTCTGAATCTGAGAATGCCCAAGCTCAGACAATATTTGCTTTATTTCTATGAAATTGGAATGCCATAGTAATAAAATTTATTAGACCGGTGCTCATAATAGAATTTTTATTTTGTGTTTGTGTTTTGTTTAAATAATATCTGTTTTTTTTTTTTGCTAATAGCTTATTTAAAATTACAGTTGCAAATTAGAGTTTGCAAGAGCTTATCTTCCACTTCTTATTTCATTCAAGCGTTTAAATTGTATGTATTGACTTTTCTTGTGTAATCAAAGGTAGAAGCAAATCCATTTGATAAACTAAGTACTGGTTGCAGATCAAAGAAAATAATTACACATAGTTTGAATAAATATTGTTGCATTAATAAACATTAGGCATGTTCGTAGTTGCAGTAAAATATGCGTCGGTGTCTTGCAGATTTTTTTCTCTGTCACTATGAACAAAAAAACTTGCGCAGGCGCGCAGAAAATTATTTAGCAATCATTCTTGTTCATAAAAGCAGCATATGCACAATTCGTTTATATAGTCATATTATATTATTTATAATTATATTATTATATATTTTTATATATATATTTAATATATTTTAATATATTTTATAAATATTTTTTTTAAATATATTTTTTTTTAAATATTTAATATATTTTAATATATATTACTTATATATTAAAATATATTAAAATTATTATATATTTTTTCAATATATTGATTTTATTATATTTATATATTATTATTATAAACACATTTATTTTATTTTAATAATTAATTTTTATTTTTTACCTAAATATTAAATGTTAAATAACATGCACTTTAAAAATCATAAAAGCAGGCGCACTAAAATATCTGCACAATCTGCCCGACGCTGACGCGACACCGATTACTATGAACCTGCTTTTTATCTGCGCAGAATTTTTGACAAAATGCAACTACGAACAAAAAATCTTTTTTGTTGCGGAGGCGCGACCACTACGAACACGCCTATTGTTGTCCTTTGTATCATTTGTTTTTTCATTCTAAGAACACTTATTTATAAACATAATAACCTAAAGTATTTATAAATGTCATACGGTAAACGAACAGATCATAGATGAGATTAGATTAGATTTAATTTATTTCGAGAGGGATCCAGTCCCTACATCACCGCAGCCACAAATGGGCTTATTGTGATAACCCGGTTTTTAAGTCTCTGAGTCATTAAGAATACCTGATTTTGTGATTACACTCAGGATATGAACAGAACATAAAAATCATAGATTTTGACGTACGTATACAAGCCACATACACAAACGGTAATTCAATTCTAAACAATATTTATACATAATTACACATTTATCGCAAGCCAACATTATTATTTTTTTTTGTATATTTTATATTAGATTTTTGCAGTATATGCTTAAATTTTTTTCATTTGTTCGGTAAACTAATTCTAATTATTTCTTAAATAGGTGACGTATACGGCAAAGTTAACACTTAATATCTTAAACACTATAAATGATACAACAAAACTTCATAATCGAAAACCTAAGAAAAAACTCTAAAATGAAAATTTGGCACATACGTCAAACCAATCGTCGTACGACGATATAAAATTTGGCATATATGTTTAGGCATATTATAGTTGAAGATTGAGCATTGATTCTGTCGTATACCTTAAAACTAAATCACATAACTTTCATATTTTTTGATATTTAATTATTTTGAGGTGAACATTGCATTGCATTCGTGGAGAACAACTGTCTTAGCCGAAGCAAGTACCCAACAAAGAACGTGGCCACAATTGAAGAGGTTAGCCGTAGATAGGAGCCGATGGAAAGAATTTATTTCCGCCCTATACCCCACGGATGGGGTTGCAGGACAATGATGATGATGAACATTGCATTCTCATCTTATATGTGTTACAATTTACTGATATTTTTACCATGTCACTAAAAATTATAAATTGTATTTCCCTTTTGTGAGATTAATAATAGTAACCTACCGTTATGGGTTCTTAAAAATTTTCAAATCATTTTCTCGAATCCTTATAAAAAACTGATTTGTAGCAGATCCTATGTGTGAAGAAAAATAAACCATGACAGTAATTGATCCAATATAGATCAAC